>OY757911.1:130607855-130997855 GCA_963585895.1 Sepioteuthis lessoniana
TTATGAAGCTTCATATCTTTGACGGTTTTTGGATTGTTGTTTTCGTATTTATTGTTATATTTACAATGTTTCGACCGATATGCGCTCCGGTCTTCTTCAGGTGTATCATGTCAAACGCAGGAGCCTTCACCGAACTTCGGACCATTCGGGGAGAATGCTTGTTCTGATTCGGTTAACCATAACTGGGTACAAGTGCTAAGTACACCAGCAGTCAGGATTGAACCTGCAACCTCGAAATGATTGTCACTACGACGCTTAGAGAACAATAGCTATAACCATTACGCTATGTATCCTGCTAGACAGTTCGGGGTTAATTTTGGGAACTTATAAACTTAATGTTCTTACATCACTATGAATTACTACTATTATGTATGATTTTTTTTTATCTGAGCTCATATTCAGATCTGAGAATATAAAAATAAATATGAAAAAAATAATCAGAAAACCCTGAATGATAATGATTATAACTTTTATGTTGATCGAAAATTTCATTAAATAGTTGAAGTTTGTGCTTACACTTGTTAATGGCAAGTCGTTTTTCTCATTTTGCTGACACATTCTGCATGAATACATCATCTTTTGGATATAAAGCCTTTTATATTGTCCTGAGTTTTCTTGTTCTCTTGTCCATTTGTTGAAGTTCCCTGGTCCACATTAAGAAACGGTCTCGGGTATCTTTACGAGAAAGACAGTCCTGGTACTTATCCCTTGGGTAAGATTTCTGTAGTTTGGTCTCAAGTAGTTTTCTTGTTCTCCTGAGGTATTATTGTTTTATTATTTCTTTCATCTCTGCATGTTTGATGGAATCCGCTTCCAATATTCCCAAGTATTTGTAAGTTTCATTTTCTCCGAGCACTTTGATTTTTTATTGATTTGGTAGTTCTGTTCTGTCGGTCATCTGTCGTTTTCCGCTTTTCATTATTAGTATGGCACATTTTTCTATGGCAAGTTCAGTACTCTTACAGTGATGGCCGTGTCTTCAGTAAGGGTACGAATCTAACTAGAAGACACACCAGGTTAACTGACCGCACATTCACGATAATTAGTTAATTTGCCATCATGTGATGTGTGTTATGTGGGCCAGTAGGTCAGTTGTAGAGTTTCTCCTCTGTATGCTATGGGTGCTGGTTCGATCTCCAGTGTGGAAGGTCACATTATAATAAGGCCTAATAAGATCGAAACAGCTCTCAAGAGGTTCTGCATGTCGCACGCAAGTGTTTGCCGGATTTTCTGCTAATGGTAATTCATTTTACCATCTTAACCGTTTCATTTTCGAAAACAGATTCTAGTTTGTCGATATACCATTTGTCTTTTGCACAATTCCCAGTGGAGCTTTCTTTTATATTTCTTTTGAACTAATTTGCAGTATTCATTTTTTTGTGTGATTATCTCAACTCTATCGCCACATAGCCTACACTGACTATTCTTCAGCGTACAGACAGTTTTTTCTTTAACTTGATCGTTCTTAAAGAATGATTTTTTGTTGCTAAGTGATTCCAATATATAATTATTATTACTATTATTATTATTAGTAGTAGTATTTGTAGAGTATATCAAAATTAGTTTTGTTAAAGGTGCTTTCTATGGCACTTATGAGCATTACCCTTGACGAAGTAAATCTCATAAGTATTTAAACAAACAGAAAATCTGTTTTTCTTGTCTAAGATTGCCTAGGTGATTAACGATTTTGTGCTGGGTTGGGTAGACAAATTAGCAAGCTAATTTGGCAACCCTTCTTCATAGTAATGTGAGTTTGTCTTTTGAATTTATTTGATCAATTCTGAATTAGATTTTAAGATAGAAGAATTCTGCTTTCTTTTTCTTTTAAAAAGTTGCGTCTATTTTAAAATTGTTTTCTGGTAGTTTGTATTCAGAACAAAATATATGTCTAAACCCATGCCTACGTAACTAATCACCAAGAAATTAAATTTCCAAAATTTAAGTAGAGAAAAGTAAGGAAATATTAGTCGTGTTAATACACTCACAGTTGATTAGATATTACGAACAAGTTCCATAGGTAATTCTTAGAGTTTGAGTTATATAAATTATCTCATCATAGTATTGTTAAGCTAGGAATAACTCTCCTGACAAAAATGAATGTTTAAATCAGTAAATAACACTTCGATGTTTAATGAATATTTCTCTAGAAAACTCCTTAGAACTTTCCTAGAATAATATAAAATAATATAAAGATATAATTAGAAAAACTCTATTCTGTTATACAGCGATGCTTAGAATATGCTGACTGGATCCCCTGCAGAGTCTTAACCCCCACCTAAAATAATATTTATGTCCTGAGTAGGACACTAAACTATCTGATGGTGAGATTCCAGTTCCGGAGATCTGGAAAGTGTGTAGTACCTGTTCATTGCCTTTCCTCTCAGATTCTCTTCAACCATGAGTGGTTGCACCTTTTTGGATCACGTCAATAAGTTTAATAGCACCTGTACTGTCCTCTTACAACGCTGAATGTGGCATTAAATAACTCACGAAGGTTAATATGCCATTAACCCTAAAAGAAACCAAACCAAAAGAAACCCATCTATGGGGAAATAGATCTATTTGCAAATTAATCGTATTCGATAGAACTGTGTGCAAACAAAACATTTTGAATAATAACAACGACAACAGCACAAAAATATAAATCGGATCGTATAATGAGTGCGATTCCCAAAAGTCTAGGTATAAAATAAACCTAGTCGGTTGGATATGCCCTTAAAATAAATCAATCCTTTTCAGTTATATGAATATATCTTTTATAATAACAAGTGTTCGATTGGACGCCTCAAAAGTAAAATGGTTACAGAACTAGGGTAGCAAATCATTGTTAATGAGTTTGATTCTTAATGCGTTCCTTATGCTTCTAACTAAACTTAGCCAAACTTGTAAGACGATAACAATTGGCGTTTGGTGTAAACATTTAATAAACAACAAAAATTGCGACATCATTTATGATCATCATGATCTCTTGCTTAACTCAGACTTTTTACTTCAGTGAGTATTTTTTTTTAATTTCCCGTCCCTGTTAAATTCACCACAAACTTAAATAACGATTAGACAGGATAAAATTTGTATCATAATGAAAATGAAAATATCAGCATTTATTTAAATCCCGGTTAGTTTCTTTCTGTTCTAAAACTAAACGGAGCAAAGTGATCAGATTTTAATTTTACACCCATTGTGATTGACCAAGCCCTCTCCTTTACGAAACAGCCATTAAACCCTCGAAGCTTAGCAAAGCGTGTCACTTAAAACGCGGCATATCGAAGGCTTGGCACGATCTAGCATTTCGTTGCAGTTTCCAATCGGATACGGGCAATGATAATTTACGAGAAAGATATTGTGGAGGAACGTGGCACGGAAATTGCGGAGAGTACCTGGGAAGTGAATGGCTGTGGAATGGGGTTGACAACTAAGAAATGATCATCACTTAAAGGATGTTATGGCAACTTCCCAAGGTCTCGTGCCGTAAAGATGGACAGAGGTAATTATGACGTCAGAACCCCCCCGAACATTTTCCTCTTCATTACGACATAGATCTGCTAGCTGCACCATTGCCAGCTATATGCTTCCTATTATTGTCAGATGATGCGCGTTATTGAAACTAAAATGGTAGATACGGTCACTTGGCGTGGTCCGGGATACTATCGTTATCACTGCTACCGCGACTATAATTCTTCCTTTTGCTCTTACGCATGCAACACGGAAATATTCAGTTGAAGGAGCTTAAATAGATGCAGATAGCAGCAACTTGTTCCAATAGTAGGTGTTAGTTTTAGAGTTTTCTAATCTCAAAAGTTCCAAATTTAACAGGTCGATCCTATTGAAGACAGAAATACTAAAGCTAGTAAGTATCGAAAGAATCGAAATTGGAGCTGTATTTACGATGACAGATGTAAAATGGATCAAACGTTAATTTTCTTCAAAATACTCAACTTGGATTCATGACATTTAATCCACTAAGTTATTCATGAGTTGATGCACCTCTGAAACTCCTTCTGTTAGAATTGCGAAGCTGTGCTGTCGAATTCATTTAAATAACTTCTACTTATCGTTGATATGATATTTTCATTTAAAAAAGAACAAGAAAATGTCACGCTGAGTTAAGTCTGATAACAATAAAGAGTGCTGTGCCCGCATAATCCTATGTTTTGCCAAATATTTTCGATCTAAATGTATCAAAACTGGTTTCATTTTTTGGTTTGGTTTTATGCCATATCAACCCTTGTATGTTATTTATTGCCAAATCCTGTTAATACATATATATTAGATATACATATGATTTGAAAACTTTATTTAAAAAACTTATATGGTTCGAAATAGTGCTATGTATCACTAACAATTCAGTTAAATATCAGCCATTAGTTTATACACAATTGAATGATCAAACAGTTCTATTTAAAGTAATTCAATTTAGCATAGGTCATTTGTTTGCGCTCGGCTTTAAGGTCAAACTGTTCTATTTGACCCATAGATAGGCCCCTATCAAGTGCTACCACTCCGGGACAGAGTAGACCTGGGAGCGATGCCAATGAAGGGAAACTCTGCATTTCCCAAAGCTCCAGCTTTACTGAAGCCTCACCATCAGATTGTTAAATGACATATCCAGGACACTCGTTGCTCGTCTCTTATCCCTCTGTAGAGATGCAATCGTATTCTACCGCTCCAGCCGATTGGACTGGTTTCATTTTTGTTCCAAATTGACACAGAATCGTCTAAAGTTCATCTAGACATTAGGACTACAGTTTAAACTTCTAGATACCATCATATTAGTTATTCAACTGCGCACACATCTTCACCAATAATTTAGGTTCTAACATTTGATAAAATTTAAAGCTTCATTTACGATATTTCTGATCGCACCTTGTTTACGTATACACTAAAAAAACAAACTAAATGATCATTTACTCTCTCTTTCTCTCTCTCTCTCTATATATATATATATACATATCTGTGTTTGTGTGTGTGTGCGCGTGTGTGTGTAAAGGGTTATTGTAGAACCAACAAGAGAAAGGTAAATATTTTGAAATAAAGAGGATCCGCAGAATAATTTGAATTTTTATTTTTGAAAATTTTTTTAATGCCACGCGTATTTTCGGTTTCAATAATCTTCCGGCTTAAATCAATTATCAAGAATTTTTTTTAAAGAATTTCTTTTAAAGGGAAGAGCTTCTAAGGAAGATTTTCTCTGTCGACTCTCTCCAAAGAAAATCTTCCATATAATTTTTCTTCCTACAATCCTTATTGGAACCAGGGAAAGGTTTTAAAGCAAAAAGAAAAAAATGTTTCTTCTCATCTGAAAAGAAATCTATAATGAGTGATGCTCACTAATAATAAACAATAATCAGTTGAAGGCTATGTTACTAAAAGCCATCAGTGATCATACAGAAGTTAAATTCTCAAACTTCAAAAGAAAAAGTGGACGAATCAAACTAATTATACAAGATTAATTAAGATGAATAGTTTAATGGATTAAGCCATAGATATCCAGGCAAGAGATATAAAAGTATTATTGCATAATTAATTTGTTCGGAGTAACAATTCGGACAAAAATAAAAATGTTTAAATCTATAATTTTTTTTAGTGTCACTCACTTAAATTAAAATTTGTCTATAAAACTTCAAATAATGTTTCATAGAAGAGAATAAACTTCATAAGACCATCTGAAAAATATAATTGATAAATCTTCTTCCTGTTACGAGGATACATCTTTTATATTAACAAATAACATGACTTCAGAGAAAAAGCTTTTCTCTCAAGTCGATCTATTTCAAAGTAATGAGAATTACCTCATAATTAGTCATCAGTCTTTGATTTTGGTGAGACTCAACGTCCTGACTCGAACCATTATTTTTACATTTGTTTTATTTTCAGGCTTTAAAATTTTGATTTTGATGAATTTTACTAAGTATCAGTAATAATGTTACACGAAGAAAAAATAACGTGGCTACTTATTTTGGACTCCTGAAAAAAACCCTCAAAAGAAATTAAATCTTTCAGATATAATTACTCAGATGAATCGATTTCTGTCTTAAATAATAATACTCTTTAAAAATCGCTTTACTCCTCGTTTTTTAAAGAACATGTTTTTGTTTAAACAGTTAGATTTTTACCGTAAATATTAATTTCTTTTAATTATAATATCATATGAGGGAAATATGGGTGTGAAATTTTTGGGGACTGATGCATAATTAAAATAATGCATGAGACCCAAAAGTTTCCAGATCCATCAAAATTCTCGGTCTACAAGGAGGCACGGGTACGCGTGTATGTGCCAGTGCGCACGCGCATGTGATATGTTCTGTTGAGCCAGATATTGAGAGGTTAACATCAATGATTCTAGCGGCGACTGAGGTAGGCGCAAAATCTGAGTCAAAGACATTTGTTTTTTTTTGTTGTTTTTTTAAAAAAAAGATAACGAGAAACTATCGTTTTATCTTTTGTTGAATGCTTAGTTGTCAAGTATCAGCTGAGCAATTCTGCACTGGCATAGAGATTTATTGAATTATATTTAGGAAAGAAAATGTATTCAGAAGATAGAGTTTTTCTTGTATTCTAAATTGTATATATAGTAAATTATGTTCAAATTATGAGTCCAAGAATCAATGATTAACTGGAGTCGCCGCTGTTTGGTATAAATTATCAATTCAAAATAAAGATTGTGTGATAACCAACAATAATCTTAGTCTTCGTTTCTTACCCGATGGAGAAGAGTTATTCATCTCTTTTATCATCGGTTAGGATATTTTTTTTCAGAAAGTATACGAAATTTGTACTGAAATCATCTTTTGAAAATATTACATTTTTTTTCACATTCTTTGTTACTGTCACTAATCTCAAAACCGAGTCAAACTCAAAGTTTGTTTTGTTTTTTTCGTTCAGAACAACTAGTGCTATTCTACGTTTGTTTGTTTACCTTTTTAAAAGTTTCTGTGAGTTTTTACTTCTTTTTAGTTATTTCTAAAATTTCTTGAAAATAATGACTAGCAACTTGAACAGACATTTTTAGTTTTTCTTATAACTCTTTTTCATACACTATTAAACTTTTTTAATACTTCTTTCTATCAAAAACTGGTACAATAAACAAATGCTCTTCAAAACGGGAAAGACTAAAAATTAAAAAAAACATTCGAGTTGTATAACGTCACTGGTCACAATGAAGCATTCAGTTCGAATAAACAGAAATTAATATTCTTCTTTTGAGGAGAGCATGTTAACAGATTTCTTGCTTTTAGATATCTTCATTTAAAAACAAAAATAGTTCTTCAAGAGACGAAAAAGCAAATTGAAGAAAATTGCGTTCATAATTACAATCTTTTTTTGTGAATGGGCTAAAATTTGGGACTTTTAACGACCGAGTTCGTCTTTTATCAGAAAACGCTTAATTCAGTTGACCCAGAAGGTTATAAAAAAGCAAGGCACCTCTACGTCTCGACAAAGCAATGGGTATTTGCCTTAGTACTCGATTGTTTTCAACCAGTTGCGTCAGTAGGTAAATTGATCTATATTGAAATAGCAAATTGCACTTTATTTTAATCAGAGAAATCTAGCCGTAATGTGTCAGGCTAATTAGAAGATAAGCTGGGACTTATCTCCACGAACATATAGTACTATACACCAGCGACCAAAGGTTGGTAACTTGGAATTGAAAGAATTAGCCAACCTCAAATATTGATTGATTGATTTTAATGTATTTCATTATATATATTTACACAACTCCACCCCAAAAGAAGGGTTCAAATCAAGGTCAATTTATAAGTGGAGTTCATAATAAGATTTTTGTGCGGTTATTTCTTGAGAGATTTTTAGGACACATTTGAATCGAATTCAAATAATTTTTAAACAGGTCTATTTAACTTATAGTTTGGAGTCTAATATATACAATCATTCCACCCAAAAAGAGATGTCTTATGTATTACCCTAAAGTGAATCTAATGGTGAAGCTCCGTTTCTAGTGTTCTGGTAAATGTAAAGTTCTCATTCATTACCATTACATCTAGGACCTTTTTAACTTAAAGTAGTTGTAATTGTTAAAGTTCTCTCAATGAATCAAATAGATTTGTTTTAAAAGCATTCATATTCAATAAGAACGCGTAAAAAAGACTTTTAAGAAACAACAACAACAGATAACATGTAAATATGAACTGACAATAAACAAGATTGCCTAAACCCAAAGCAACCAATAATCAGGTCAGAATGACATGCAATTAAAATCATTCATTCGATCACTTACCAATACACCTTGCAAGGCAGCATTTGTAGTTTTTGTTTTTTTTTTGTTTTGTTTTGTTTTTTTGCGTGGCGATAGATCGTAATAATTTCTTAAGGAAAGTTTCTTGTATTTAGGATATAATGAGCATAATACTTGTTTTAAATGTCTAAAATTAGGGACATATGCATTGACACGTCATCTCTCTCTGTCTCTCTGTCTCTCTGTGTCTCTCTGTCTGTCTGTCTCTCTCTCTTTTATCTTCTTGATGATAGCAACGGTTTCATCAAAGGTTTAACATATTGTGACATTAGCATAAACAACAAAAAAAATCAATATTGTAACTGGCAACAGCGACCATAGGTAATTTAATAATTCTTTGGACATTGCTGTTTTTAGCATCTAAAGAAGTGGGAAGAGTAAAAAAAAAAAATAACAAATAAAAATGCATATTCAAGTTGCCATTCGTTATTTTTCACATAATTAACTTTGTGTCTAATTTAGAATATAAGAAGAATCTTCGCATCCGACTACATATTCTTTCCTTAATAAACTTCAGCAGATCTCTTTGCCTGTGCTTATTTGCAAAACTGATAGTTGACAAATGACCATTACACAAAAATCCTAAGAATATTTTCTCTTCATCTGTTAATTCTTTTTCTTTTTTTTGTGACTTTGATACAGGTTAAGCACCTGTATCAGTCATCACTAAAAACTTTTTTTGGATGTAGAGAACATATCACATGCCTCCACACACACACACACACACACACACACACACACACACACACACACACACACACACACACACACAAATGCACACACACATACACAGAATATACATGTTAACGGGCACTTTAATAAGTACATTCAAATGGGTAGTATTTAGATGAAAGGGGGTGTTATACAGGACACAAGTATAATAAGACTGACGACAATTACAAGGCAAAAGAAAACAATCACAACAAGAATGATTAGGATCAATCAAGATAAGAAACTGACGAATATGATTCAAAAGAAAACATTTATAAATATAATGATCAAAATCAGACACGAAGAAGACACAGATGAATGTGATGCAAAAGAAAAAAATATAATGATCTGAATCAGTCACCAAGAAGATACAGATGAATGTGATGCAAAAGACCAATGTCAACTTTAATGATCAGGTTTAGCCACCAAGAAGACAACAGATGAATGTGATGAAAAAGGAAAAACATGAGAAATATAATGATCAGAATCAGTCTCCAACAAGACACACATTAAAATGATGCAAAAGAAAAAAATGACTGACATAATGATCAGAATCAGTCACCAAGAAGACACAGATGAATGTGATACAAACGAGAAATTACAAATATAATGATCAGAATCAGTCACCAAAAAACAAAACAAAATATGATACAAAAGAACAAACAATAAAAACTATAATGATCAATATCAGTCACAAAAAGGAAAAAATAAATGTGATGCAAAAAATAAAAACATGAAAACTATAATGATCAAAATCAGTCACCAAGAAGACACAGATGAATGTGATACAAACGAGAAATTACAAATATAATGATCAGAATCAGTCACCAAAAAAACAAAACAAAATATGATACAAAAGAACAAACAATAAAAACTATAATGATCAATATCAGTCACAAAAAGGAAAAAATAAATGTGATGCAAAAAATAAAAACATGAAAACTATAATGATCAAAATCAGTCACCAAGAAGACACAGATGAATGTGATACAAACGAGAAATTACAAATATAATGATCAGAATCAGTCACCAAAAAAACAAAACAAAATATGATACAAAAGAACAAACAATAAAAACTATAATGATCAAAATCAGTCACCAAGAAGACACAGATGAATGTGATACAAACGAGAAATTACAAATATAATGATCAGAATCAGTCACCAAAAAAACAAAACAAAATATGATACAAAAGAACAAACAAAAAAAACTATAATGATCAAAATCAGTCACCAAGAAGACATAGATGAATGTGATGCAAAACACAAGTGAATGATTATAGCGTAGTAATTGGGTAAAAATCAAAATAAAAGCTAAAAAAGTCGTAAATATTTAGGAAAAATTATGTTAATTTAATTGAAAGAAAACCAGACTAGAAATATTTTACTATAATAATAATTCGATAAAGAAAATGAGTAAGAAATTGAAATATTGGAAATTGGCTTTAAATAAAATACACGAAGAAAAACGGGAAAATGGGGGAGTGGAGATGATTTTCTAACATCAAAAGAAGAAGAAGAAGAAGAAGAAGAAGAAGAAGAAGAAGAAGAAGAAGAAGAAGAAATTTTCATAGTAAAGAAAGATATTAGAAAGACTAGATAATACACCCGAATGTAAATTAGAGACGTTTTTAAGGAGTTAAGAAATAGCGATGAGGAAGAATAAAATGTTTATAAAATAGGAAGCCGTAAATAATAATCAGATTAATTAAAATAACAAGATGTAAAAACAGGCAATATCGATAAAAAGAAAGAAATTAATTTAAACAATAAAGAAAGAAGAGATAATGTTTACGATTTTAAACAAACAAAAAATGGACAGAAGCAATACGGATGAACAAAAAAGAAAGATATGAATAATAATTTGAGAAAGCGACAGAACAAACAGTAAATTGATAAGAAAAAAGAAGAGAAGAAGCTACTCGTGAAGAGAAAATGAAGACAAAGATGGCGAAAGAAGAAGAAATTATCTCTTTCAAAGAAAGGTACTCAAAAATAAAGTGAACAGATAGGCGAAGAACAAAGAAAAAATTTGAGTAAAAAAGATTGGAATCCATAAGAATATATAGAATTAGAATTAAAAGAAAGAAAAATAGAAAGCAAATGAAAATCATGGAAAAAAAACAAAGAAGATGACGACTAAAATTCTAAAAATGAATTGGAGAGAATAGAAGATATTTTCGATTTTGGCTGAGAATAGAGGTGGGATCTTGTTGTTGTCGGGAAGCAAAAGAGATGCATTTAAATCTCTAGTAACAATAACTGTCTGCGATAAATCATGCGCTCTAATCCGTCATAGCAATAGTGGCCAATGCTGGCTACCCAAATCGGCCGTACACAAATTACTTCTCAACAGCTTGATGGCACTAACTGGTCTTTATAGGTTAATTATGTTCATTTCACTTCTTGATGGATGTGCAATAGACCAGGATTTGAGTGGAACGGGCTAGGGTCTACTTGGACACGAAAAATAAAGGGAGGGTATTAAATGAAATATACATGGAAGAGAAGTTCTTAAAATTAGACCCGAGTTTGATTTGAACGTAACAATGGTCCATGTCGAGGTTGAGCGCCGTTAAAGCACTGATTATGTCTAAATGGATTCTTAGTTGTGACTGACAATTTTTTTCAATAGGTGAAAATCTAGAAGGAAAATGGCGGTCAGAAAAATGGTTTCACACGTATGCACAAAAACTGCTTCTTCTACGATGGATACTATTATTTATTTCCACTGAAAGTGATACAAATACAAGAAATACAATAGCAATGTGGAATTGGGCAATTTTTTGCTATAAAATAGAAGAAGACAATATTATTTCACCATGAATCTAAATTATTGAGCTAGACATAAAATAGCTGCTCTAATTTGAGAGGTTTCACAGTTTCAACATTTTGCAATTTGCATGGACCACATTGTTACCGGCTATGACAGATTCAAAATCTATCTCATCTAGTAAACTTGGTATGCTAACACAAACGTCTTTACAGAATGAGCAAGCTGCAAACAAACCAAACTCTGCTTTCGAAAAGAGCGCCTCGTGGTATTGAAACCAGGTCTGAAGATGCTTTAAACAAGAGTTTTTGAGGAGCGGGCAGAAAATCTGGCATGATGTATATTAGCTCTTGAAATTCAACAGGCTATTTGAATCCGTTCAACTCTTTGGTAAATCTTTGATGTTTTATGCTATCTATCTTGTCTTACAAAATATATTTTATGTCACATCTTCATTAAATTGTCCTGGTTATATTACCAAGTTCCAATGGCTTTTCAACCTTAGTTGACAAATAGGAATGTGGGTTCAAACAAAGGGTTTATCTTTTTTGTAATGTTTCCAATCTATACTGTCACTGCAATGATGACCAGCATGAATTGCAGAAAAAAAGTAATGAAATTAAAAATCGAATAATCAAGTTTAATAATAATAATAATAATAATAATAATAATAATAAAGAATAAAAATATGACTGTTGGCTACTTTTGTTTTACATAATGTGAAAAAGCAATAAAAAATATACTATTTTTTTTTCATTATTAAGAAACAGGAGTTAAATTGGATTTTATTTTTTCTTACTTTTCATGGGAAACATACAAGTGAAAAGAAAACGTGAGAGTAATCCTCTGATTTTTATAATCACAAATCAAAATGGTCTCTAGTAATCTTTCTTGGACCCTTTAGTCAAGGAAAAATAAAAATTGGTCTTATCGAAAACACTGGGTTAAACAAAGCACCAGAAGCCTTAACCCTTTCACTCTAACTTAACTTTATCTTAAATTTTTCTACATTGTATTCAAAACAAAAAATTGCATATCCAAAACTTAAAAAAGAACTTGGCAGTGAAAAGTTGAAGACACCCTTTTATCAAAAAATAAAAATAAAACAAAATGAACAAATAAATGAACAAGAACACATTGTTAAAAAGAAAATGAATTTTCTGCAGTTAATTACAGATTCATAAGACAAAAACAAATAAAGATTCTTTAAATAAAGATATGAGTGCAGCACTAATTAACCTTTCAACAACGGTCAAAATAATTTGGATAGGAAACCATCAGAAAAAAAGAGGGAATTATTTACTGTCAAAACGAAACTTACCGCAGTTCACGCTGTATAGGTCAAACTATTCGGACTATACAGAAAGTTATTGTAACAAAAGAAAATGAATTTTAGAATTTATGCAAGTTTTTTATTTTTATTTCACATTATAGATCAGTGAAACATTTTTGTCATGTAATGTAACATTTTAATTAAATTCTGAATTATGAAATTAAATCCTAAATTAAAAACTTTAAGAAATTCAACCAGTTTAATGGACAGCTGTTGAACTCTGGGTCTATCTGAGACTGCGCTTCTAATTGGATGCTTTCAGTCAGGTTACCAAAAAGGTTCTGGAGTTAGAATATGTTAGTCTCGTTGTCAATAAATAAAAGGTAAAGTGCACAATAAAGGATGGTCTTATTGTTATTCCTTATGAATAAGAACAAGGATGGTAACCTGGAGGAAACATCAGAGAGACTGAAGAAGACAAGAATTAAATAGCCAACTAAATCGAGGAGTTGGGAGCTGACCAATCATTTAACCAGGTTCATATGGATATGACGACGATCGGAGAGCAAAGTCAATATAACTTATACAAATACATAGATTGGTAGAGTGAGGACAAGTATGCAATATTTGCTAATTTGGTGCCATGTGAACCAATTTAGCATAAGTCATTTGTTTGCACTCAGTTTAAATGTCAAACTGTTGTATTTGACCCATAGAAGACCCTATCAAGTGCTACCATTCCGGGTCAAGTGAACCTGGAAAGGATGGTGACGAAGGATTACTTGGCATTTTCCAAAGCTCCAGCATTACTGAAACTTTACCATCAGATTGTTTTATGTCAAATCCAGGACAGTCGTATGTGATAAAGTTACCCTTCAGCAGAGATGCAGTTGATGTATTCTACATCCCTTATCTACTCGGCCGAGAAAAGCTAAAACAACGACAGAAAGAAAATAAATAATCGGAGAAAAACATAAGGAAAAGAAAAATGAAAGTACGCCCACATACACAGACGTTTAAATGGGACGTTTTAATTAAAAGACAAAAAAAAATGAAGGGAAAATATGAACAATATCGAACTGAAACACAATGAAAACAAATTAATTGATGTGTATGGTGTTGAAAACTGAAGAAATTAACTGATGTGAATGGAGTTAAAACATTATGAATTCACAGACAGAATTGGACAAATATCTTTTATTACTATTTTGCCAGTTGATTTTGAATTGTAGTGTTTTGTAGTAAAGCGTAAAACTTTGGGTTGGGGGTTGGAAAAGTACAAGATGAACTTCCTTTATAAATTCTTGTGTTTGCTATATCGAAAATCAGTAGATTTTAATTTTTACTATAAGTCATCATCATCATCATCAAGTTGGCACTGAGAGGAGAGATTTTCCTGAATCTCTTGACCGTCGCTATCGTTTATCGTTCCGGGCAAGTATTCAAAATGAAATCCTGTGTCAACACAGAGCTGATGTGAATAAGTTCTTGCTAGTCGGCGCAAACTTGCATGTCAATGTGGAGGGGTCCATCGAAGAACGTCACTCATGAGTTCGTTCTTACCATGAGTAGATTACGAGATGTTTTCCTGCATGCGCCATCTTGAATGTTATGGTAAATTTCCATTTTCAAGCATGAATTTGACAGTATATATATATATGCTTATGTTTGTGTGCGTCATACTGGAGTTTTTGTTTTTTATTGCGGCGGAACACGAAAGATCAGAAAAGGATTTCTTGAATGGACGACATCTCTGATTTTAATGTTTTCGAATGTTTAGTGAATTTTATTTTTTCTCATCGTGGCAAAATGTTGTTTTTTTTTTATTTTAATAAGTTTATAGAGTTAATTGTTTCAATAATTCTTTAAGATTTTTTGCTGCATTGTTAAAGATCCAAGTTGGATGTTGTGTTCTGTTGGGTCGGAAGTTAGGAGTGAATTTAAATTAGTAACTGAATTTCATTGGAAGAACTTAAAGGAATTATTATTATTATTATAATCAAAATTTTGAGTTCACTCGATGTGTGTGGTTTCATGGATTTAGGCAAGTTTATCAAAATCTGTGCATCAAGATGTTTTGACGCATTCTATATAATTAGTGGATAAACGGATCATAGAAAACGCCTAAAAAAGCGGTTTACCCATTGGCTCTCCAATGAGAATACTGTTATGAAACTCTCCTAGGGAATTGGAGTCGCATTTGGAAGGGATATGGTGAAATGGTAAGAACCCTGCTCCATGAAAGAGAATATGGCACTGCGAAAAGCAACGGTGAAAACCAATGAAATGGTCCGACGACTAGATATACGTTTTTTGGATGAAAATGTAATCGATTTTTCCAGTGTATCGATTTTCGAGGGCGCACAGAACTGAATTGAGAATTGAATTTAGAACTGGATATACTCGGAAGAGATAAAAATGGATGTCTGAAAGAATAGAAATTTGAAAAGCGGTTACATATTTTACACCTCTGAGTGAGAAGCAAGTAATTTGATAGTTTGTTTGCAGAGATAAATTTTAAGCTGGTGGTGTTCGAGCACCAGAGCCAGTGAGTGAAAATAGATTAAGATTTGGTATATTACGATTTCAATGGGACCCAAAAAGTGAGATAAAAGGTGTGTTTTTGATAATTAGTCGTGGAATAAAAATCGTATCGAGTGTAGAGTAATGCAGTTAAGAGGAATTGTCACAGCGAAGTGGAATATGGTTTTAAAAAAAGTCTCGAAAACAAAAAATATTGTAAAAATAGGGAAAGGACTTTGGCTCATTGAGGAAACTGCTTTGGTGCAAAGTGTTCTTTTTGGTGAAATTTTGGCTTGAATTGATTTTGGCATGAATTGACTGAGTATGAACAGAAGACATATTGTGTTTGGGCAAGCAAATTATTTTTGGAGGTTTTTAGGTATACAGTCTTTTAGTATGTTGTCATTTTCACTCGGCGAAATACGGTTCCTGTCGATTGAAATGAATGGGACGTCAGGTCGTTAGGTCGTCAGAGGACGACAGGGATCCAGACAAAGGATTGTTATGAAATGACCGAAGTCACTGAGGTTTGTGACCTGAATGGGACAAATATAATACAGGGTTTTTTGTGATGTTTCCGAAAGAATACAGATGCCCCCGTGGTGTTTTTGTTATATTTTGTAATTGTGTAATTTACACTGGCAGATGTAAAAGAGCAAAATGAAGATGTGAAATAATTCCAGCGATAACCAAGAAAAAAGATAAGAGGTAGCCACTGAATTGAGACTGTTATGAATTTGAAAATGATTCTGATAGGAATGTTACTTTATAGATCGGCGTGATCTATTTTGAGCTATAGTGTAGCATTTGAATTAAGTTGTAAGCCGTAAAGTTTAATCCTGAATGGAAAGCTACTGAAAGTTCAACCAGTTTGATGGACTGTCGTTGAACCCCAGGTCAATTTGTAACAGCGCTCTGATTGGATGGTTTTCGTCTGGTAACCAAAAAGGTTCTGAAGTGAGAAATTCGTTAGTGAGAAACACACAAATCTGAGCAGTAGAATACTCCATCACGTCATGCGTTTTACTTTCCTCCAAGTGATTTTCAATGATTTTTTTAATAGCAAAACTCAAACTCAAACTTTTCTGATTTCAGATTTGTAAGGTTATAAATTCTATTACTTTTATCATTTTATAAGATTAACCAATAAAATTCATTGGAAATACGTATTCAATAATTATTTGAGGCTTGAGCAAAGAAGTATTTTCTCAAATGTTTCTTCTCTTCTTATCCACTTGACATGGATAAAGTTGAATCTCCGTAAAAAGTGAGATTTTTAGCCGATAAAACGACGGATAGAGGAGATGTTTGATCCTATGCAAAGAGCACGGATTCTAAAATCTGGCAGCCATGCAGTTGAGCAGTATTTGATCACAGGAAAAGTGCACCGATTTTACACTCTGATCCAAGAGAAAGTGCACAGATCCTATTTTTTAATTCTGCGCAGAAATGGCATTGAGGGATTCTTCGATTCCAGGTAAAGTGCACACATTCTACACTCTAATTCAGGGCGGAAGTGACGTGGAGAGATTTTCCAATCATCAGCGCGTAAATACAGCAATTTAATCATGGGTAGAAATGCAATTGAGCAGCTCTTCGATTCTTGGCAAACACCAAAGATACTACAATCGATCAGGGGCAAAACTATCGATCTGTACTAAACATAGACATTATTTTGTTTAGGAATTATGCAAGGATAAAAATACTACATAGTTTTTTTTTAATGAATTAAAAATGAAATTAACATATAATACTTTCTTTTAAACCATTAACCATAAATTACTATACTAAACTTCATAAGATCTACAATTACAACCTGACTTCAATCTTTAGTTTTTTTAAAGAACATGCCAAATTCAACTCATCAACTGAGCCTCTTCTCTCATCCATTATTCCCTACTCAACTCCGATTTCACAATTATTATCCCTATCATCTCTTTGCCGTTCATGTAAGGTGAAAGTTATGCTCCCGAGAGAGCGTGACTCCATTAATGGCAACACAAGGGCTGGAGAGAAAATAAAGCTTCTCGCATGAGCCGGGAAAACTCGCTTCATTTTTCGCTTGGCTTCCATTTTCTTCAATCGCTATGTAAACGTCTCTTACGGGCCGCAGATTTGCACATAAAATGAAATTTTTACAGCCTGAAAGATGTCAGTTGTACAGGTGGAAAATACGCTGCCCACTTCCAGAGTCTTTCGATTTTACATTTGCGAACATTGTCCCCACCCTCGATTCCCCCAGCCAATTACTATCACTTCCTCTTCTACATGGAGCCAAGCCTTGTAAACCACATTTACTGATTTGGCTTACAACTGAATTAAAACATAAAATGGAGAGGAAGAATGCCTTTTGGGTAAGTGATGCTTTATGTTTTTATAACTGGCTGAAAACCTACCCTACTGGCAATATTTTAAGTTAAAACATCCACCAAAATGGCATATCAGTTAATAAACGCATGTAAGAGCGTTTCCATTCATCTAGTGGCCATTTCTCGTAATACAAATATAAACAGTTCTTTTCTATTGTCAATGCTTACAATACTTTGTCCTCATCCCGGGTGTCCTGGGATTCTGAATAACATCTGATGCGGAGGATCCAGCTCTACCACCCTGGGGATTGTGGAATATCCCTTCATTACTATAAACATTGAAGTCTACTCAAACCCGGAGGGGTATTATGTGTTAGGGACCCAGCTATCAGTTGAATCGACCTTTTTAAAAAATATTTGATAGTACCGTGTGAAAAGCTTGTTGTGATACAAACACATGAAATGCAAACATAAAAGTTAAATGAATGCCATTCTTTGACCTCTTGGCATAAAATAACCCTAGACTAGTTGAGATGCCATTCAAATTATTCAATCAATAGTAATTTTAAGTTAGATGTCTATTTTATTCGGTTTAACAAAAAGTATTCTGTTTAGCAAATCTGATGGATGCGGAGTAAGTGTCCAGTTCAGCATTAAACATTTTGTAAATCTAAACCCTTGCGCCAACTGTGAAGTAAGATCATCTTTCCCCACCCAAAAGGGGTGTCCTTTGTATGATACTGATAATGAGACCCTTTTCTGGAAGCTCTGGTAAGTGTGGTGTTACCAGTTCCTAGCCAATATCTCTGGCCCACTTTGATCCGGAGTTGTAATGTGTGCAATGATCCCATCAATGAGTTGAATATATCTATTTAAAAATTAGTGTTCGATAGGAATACTTTCACTTACAATGTTATAACAGTGTGCAAACAAATTAATAATAATAATAATAATAATAATAATAAAGAGAATCCGCAAAATTGTCGACTTTGCTGTCCCGGCGGACCACAGAATAAATCTGAAGGAAAGTGAAAAGAAGGATAAGTACCTCGACCTTGCTAGAGAATTGAAAAAGCTGTGGAACATGAAAGTAACGATTGTGCCAATTGTGATTGGTACCCTAGGCACAATAACTAAAGGATTATTAAAAGGCCTGGAAGACTTGGAAATTGGCGGACGGGTAGAGACTATCCAAACGACAGCATTGCTAAGAACGGCCAGAATCCTGAGACGAGTCCTAGAGACTTGAGGAGACTTGCTGTCACTCAAACTCCAGTGAGAAACCATCAGCTAACACTGATGTGAAAAACTCTGAAGGAGTAAATAATAATAATAATAATAACGCAACAAAATTGCAAATATCGGCTATGTGGTGATAGAGACGAAACCATCAATCACATAATAAGCAAATGCAGAAAAAGTGGAAAATGTGATCCACTGGGAGATGTGCAAGAAATTTAAATTTGACCCTACGAACAAATGGTATATGAACAACACAACAACTGTCCTGGACAATGACACACATAAACTCCTATGGGACTTTGACATAAAAACGGATTACCTAACGTCGGTCAAAAGACCAGACCTCATAGTAATCACCAAAAAAAAAAAAGAACTTGCAAAATTGTAGATTTTGCTGTACTGGCTGACCACAGAATAAAACTGAAAGAATGTAAAAAGAAGGATAAATACCTCAACCCCGTTAGGGAATTGAAAAAAAAACATGAAACATGAAGGTGACAATTATACCAATTATACCAATTGTAATTGGTGATCTTTGTACAGTAACTAAATGATTACTTAAGAGACTGGATGAGTTGGAGGACGAGTAGAGACCATCCAACTTACAGCATTGTTGAAAACGGTCAGAATACTGAGAAGAGTCCTGGAGACTTGAGGAGACTTGATGTCACTCAAACTCTAGTGAAAGACCATCAGCGTTAGCTGATGTGAAAAACTCTCAAGGAGTAAATAATAATAATAATAATAATAATAATAATAATAATAATAATAAATAAGCGAATGCAGCAAATTAGCACAGAAGGAGTATAAGGCAAGGCACGACTGTGTCGGCAAGGTGGTCCATTGGGAAATGTGCAGGAAATGGTATATGCACAACCCAGCACCTGTCTTAGAAAATGACACGCATAAACTCCTATGGGACTTTAACATATAAACGGATCACTTAATCCCGGCCAGAAGACCTCATAATAATCAACAACAAAAAAAGAAAATTTGGAAAAATTTTCGACTTTGCTGTTGGCGGACCACAGAATAAATCCGAAGGAAAGTGAAAAGAAGGATAAGTACCTCGACCTTGCTAGAGAATTGAAAAAGCTGTGGAACATGAAAGTAACGATTGTGCCAATTGTGATTGGTGCCCTAAGCACAATAACTAAAGGATTATTAAAAGGCCTGGAAGACTTGGAAATTGGCGGACGGGGAGAGACTATCCAAACGACAGCATTGCTGAGAACGGTCAGAATCCTGAGACGAGTCCGAGAGACATGAGGAGACTTGCTGTCACTCAAACTCCAGTGTAAAACCATCAGTTAACATTGATATGAAAAACTCTAAAGGAATAATAATAATAATAATAATAATAATAATAATAATAATAATAATAATAATATTTCCTTCCTTCAGAAGATAGACGTAGAAGAAAATGCTCCGAAGAGAGAAAAGAAAAAGAAAGAAAAAAGAAATGAAAAAGCACTGCTGTACAATCTGTGATAATCTTTGGAAGAGACGAGAAGGCGATATGTAAATATTTCTTAAGTCCTCTTGCAACACTATCGAACTGAATTGCATGTTTTTGGTTTTGGTTTTTTTTTTAATTTTTGTACTTTGTCTTTGAATACCAAAAGGTAGTTAATGTAAATTTAGTTGGGTAACTGAATGGGTGGTTGAAGTCGGTAATTAAGAAAGGGAAAAAGCAAAGAAGCGGTCAGAAGTGAAAGGTTAACATAGAATAATCTTCCCAATCAAGTGACTAACTTTTTAATCAAAACGAATAACAGAAAAGACACAAATGACATTACATTCTGAACAAAGCAGAGTAAAAACCACAATACAGTAAGAGTACCAAATACTTTAGTGTTTAAAGTACAAAATATTATAAGTTATAAGATGAAGCAAAAATGAAGAAAAAGAAGTCCCCTTGGGACTTTAAGAAATTGAAACTTTAAAAATTTACTCTGAATATTCTCATTTTTGGGGGGACCCGCTCAAGAGTTCTCTTACAATAAGGGTACATGGTAACATCTGTGTCAGGAGCACAGATAATCAATAATCCCAAGGTATAGAATAGCCACAATATACTAACCTTGAGAAAATGAGAAATGAAAACGTAATTCAGCGTGGAACACAGGCAACAGGTTTGGGCGTCATGATCGACTAGTGTTCCTTTCTTAGCCAACATGGGGGACCGGGTCTGCATACTACAAATTAAAGTTGTCATATTTTCAGGTACACAAACGACGAACTAAGCAACCACTCAAGTTAGAGTTACCAAAAGAAGAAAAAAAATGACTAAGAAGGACAACAATCTTGCACTTATCTGTTATTTTATGAATAACCCAACACAAAAATTGTAAAGAAAAAGAACGATAGAAATCTGGACACAATGTGCCAGATTTTATACCATAGACTAAAGACTTGCTGACCAAGCTAAGACGGTAATTAAAAAAGTTGGTTTTCTGACTTTGAAATACTAGAAATATATCAACAAATAAAATCAGAAAAATACCAACAAGACTCTAATTGAGTAACCGAGACGCTACATACTGAAAAACAAGAACCCTCTACTGAATTAAAATGCAAAATGTTAGTAATCGAAACACATCTAATTCCACAGCACAAACCTAAACAGAAAAAGATGAAATGAGTGGAGAGATAATAAAGATAATAATATCTGGAAAAATACCCCATTACTATTTCTCAATAACCAAGACTGAAAATCAGTTGAGGTAGAAACTGAAAAAATAATCAAATTATTAATAAATCTCCCAATGAACAACATCCCTGAATTAAACGAACTGATTTATGCAGCAGCGAAATAAGTCTGTGATAAAAATCAACGTTCCCCTAAAGAACACAAAAAGAAATACAAAACCTGGAGGGGAAACAAGACTGGAAAACTGATAAGAAATCTACGACCAGGAAAAATGCTAAGAAAGAGAAAAATCGCAGGAAAATGTTGGGACGAAAAGAAAAAAAGCAACGCCGCAAAGAAAACAAACAATACAACATGAGATAAATTAGAAAGTAGTGGCGAAAGATGAAAGACTAAAAAGATATTGAGATAGGAAAAAACAACACAGACAAAGCAAGATATTCCAAAATAACGTAAGAAAATTCTACTAGCAAGTAGTGGATAATATATAAAGACGTACCAACAACTGGATCCAAAAGTCGCAGAAGAATATGGAAGCGGAAATAACATAAATTATAAGCCGAATGGATAAACAACATGGAAAAAGAGTAAGAAGGACTAGTAGAGAGCTATAAAACGAAAATACATCTGGACTCACACAGAAAAGTTCCGAATTGGGAAATGCCGGGGCATAATGGCGTAGATGGATTCTGGTTTAAAAAATTCATTTCCGTCCACGACAGATTGGCTATCGAAAGGAATAGATGCTTAGAAGAAACAGATATACCCGAATGGATGGCTAAAGGAAAGACGATTCTGATCCAAAAAGACCCATAAAAAACAACCGCCCCCAATAAATGTAGACCCATAACGTGAGTTCCTATGATGTGGAAAATACTAACAGCACCAATTTGAGAGAAGATTTGCTATTCGCTAAAATATCATGTGGTGGATTCGCTACAATAAGGAATATGATATGGTCTTGCCAAGCTGGATAAGAGACTGTCTCAAAATGTATAAGATATTCAACAAAAATCATAAAGTTAATCAAGGAAGCCATGAAAAACTCGAGAAGGGAATCTACAGCAGGAAAAAAAAGGTTAGATGAAGTAAAAATCTAGAGAGCTCTATTCCTGGAGAATGCGCTGTTATTATTTGGAATAGCGATGATGTCTCTCAATCACATTCTTAAAAAATGCAGAGGTGGGTACAAACTTACTAAATTGCAAGAAAAGATTAACCACATAATGTACATGGACGACATCAAACTGATTACCAAAAATAAAAAAGATTGGGTACCTTTATGCAAACGATAGGAATATACGTTCAGGATATAGGGATGGCATTTGGCAAAGAAAATTTGCCATGCTAATAATAAGAAACGCGAAAAGACGATTAAAAGAAGGAATACAACTACTAAAAGAAGAAAAACGCACGAAGAAAAGGAAACATAAGTACTTGGAAATATTGGAATAAGACAACATCAAGCAAGTGGAAATGAAAGAAAAAAATTTAAATTGTATCTCAGAGAAAACTTCTGGAAACCAAGCTCTCCATTAAGAATGTGACCAGGGCTGTCCCCTGTGTAAGATACTTGGGACCATTAATGAAATGAACGAGGGAAGAACTTCAAAAAATAGACTAAAAGACCATAAGCCAATGATGATGCAAAAGGTCTTAGATCCGAGAGATGATATAAAATATATGTGTCATGAAAAGAAGGAAAAAGAAGACTCGACAGAATTGAAGATAGCGTCAATACAACGACTCGAAAATGACATAAAAAGAGAACAATGATTAACAGAACAACAATAACAAGAAAACAAAAATGGGTAGATAAACAACTGTATGGATATTTCTAACGATAAACAAGCAAACAAACGAGAGTATTTAAACATAGTTTAAGAAAGGGAAACATAAAGTGAGAGATTAAATATCTTCTTATAACAGCAAAAATAACGCATATATGGACCAACTACATTAAAGCGAAAATATATAGGATGCAACAAAATAGAAAATACAAGTTATGTGTTTATAAAGATAAAACGATCAATCACTTAATAAGCGAATGCAGCAAATTAGCACAAAAAGAGTTTAAAACTAGACCCGACTGAGTGGGGAATGTGATCTAGTGAGAATTGTACCAGAAGTTTAAATTTGACCACAAGAACAAGTTGTATATACACAACCTAGAATTTGTTCAGGAGAATGAGAAGCACAAATAATAATACCTGGGAATTGCTGCAAAAAATCATTTGATTTTAGAACAAAACTGAATTCGGCAGGAAAACCAACCTACCAACAAACCGACCACATAAAAATTAATGAAATGTTTCCGAAATTTTAGAAGTTAATTGGCTAAAACATATCCTGGTGTACCTTGAGTATCAACTGAAAATCAGTGGCCATAGTGGGGGTGACCTCGTGGTGTAAAGGTTAAAGCGATGAACTTTCGGGGAAATACCCTTGGGAAAGGTATGAACCCCCTTATCTTACCAGCTATGGGTTAAATAGTACCACTACTGGTACCACTATGAGAATGGCTTTGGCTTTAAATAACCTACAAATGTTGATATGCCATTAAACGAAGAAACCAAACCAAAGCGGCCATTGCTTAAGTCTTCCTTAGGTTATACGACATGAAGTGTCATGAAGTAGACAATTCTAATTGACATATGTTTGGTGACAATATAAATAATCATTCAGTGTTATTTCCAGGTAAATCTGAAACTTAAAGAAAGACATGATTCTACTTATCTATATGACTAACGTAATACAATTACCTCCATAAAAAAGGAGATAAAATGAAATTAACTCTTACAAAAGCTCTAGTAATTCAACTGATTTGTTTCAACATCGGCTCAAGATATTGGTAACGGAAGCAATCGTTAAAGGTGGCACGTCCTGGGGAGTATCTATCACATGTCAGTAGAACTTTTCAAATCAAAATAGAAAAATAGGCTAATGAATTAATTTAACAATAAAAAGAGTCAAAATAAGAAAGGCTCCAGCTAGGGAGTCTGGAAGGTTTGATAAGGGATGAGGGTAAGTTGCAATGAAATTTCTGCGCTACTCTTGCCTTTAGTTTATGATATTTATAACCAATTTGGCTCCCCTGCCCCTCTCTCTCTCTCTCTCCCTCTCTCTCTCTCTCTCTCTCTCTCTCTCTCCGCTTTGCACTGTTATCCTGAATCTTTTCTCTCTATTTACTCAATCTGTAAAAGACTAAAAATAAGTGGATTATCTTGAATAAGATACTAAATAGCACGTGAGTGTGAGGCCACAGTTTTGGATGATTGGCCATTGTAAAATAACCCTTCATTATCATTACTCCCAGGTTCACTCTGTTCTGGAGTAGTTGTTCGTGTTCGATAGAACCGAATATAAAACCTCTTTAGAATTAAGACAAAAATGTGAACATGAATGTACAATAGACATGATATCCGAACATCCAGGCATAAAATAACCTCTGCAGATGGATAAGACCCTGCCTCCACCAATGAGTGTCCTGAAATGACTCTAAAACATCTGATGGTGTGGCTCAAGTCCTGGAGCTTTGAGAAATGTGGAGTACCCCTTCATTGCTATTACTCCCAGTTCCATTCTGAACTTTTTAGGGTTCGATCTGAGACTGCAATACTTGAAACTATTTAACTCTGCGCATGGAAATGAATTATGCAAAATAGAATTATTGGTGTTAGAAAATATTTGAAACCATTTTGTTTCCTGGGTGTGAAATTAAACTGCAATTATTGGTAAGGTTCCACTCTTGGAGTTGGAGGAATGAGGAGTACTCCTTTGTTATCATTATTCTCAGATCCTCACTGGCCCAGAGTGACAGTAAGTAAAGTTGGCGACTGTAGTCGAGGGCGACTAGAAGGCTTCCTTTTCAATAGCTACAACACCGAGGTGTAGGGGAAGGCGCTACTCTTTTCCCTGGATTGCTCCACTTTACCCTTGATACGTACCTTATATTGCTGAGTGTTAAGCAAGGAATTATCAAGTGCCATTTTTAAAGTCTTTGGTATGACGCGACCTGGGACTGAACCAAGGTCTCCTGATCCATTGGCAAACACTCTACCCACTGACAAAATCCTATCACTGGGTCAAAAAGAAATGTTCTATCTTTTGCTTATGATTATTATTGTTAGTTATTTGAAACCAAAAAGCTATCTGCTGATTGTTCGTATTCGACTGGAATACTTGCTGAAGAGAATTAAAAATGTTAAATACCAACACTTGAAATAATTTGACTGTGTGCAAACAAATGAGCTCTGGTTCATTTTGAAATAATGCTACCAACAAACTATTCGCTTAAAATCATATATATATATATGTGTGTGTGTGTGTGTGTAAATAGAATTAGGTATTAAATAACCTACAGAAGTTGATATACCACAAAACACAACCAATTTATCCATCCCACATTTACACCACGTGAAGTGCTAATATATCAATTATTATCCGAGTAAAACATTAATAAATACTAATATACTAAAAAGGACATTAATGTTCAACATACTCGTAGTGGCAGGAACCTCTAGGCTGCATACAATGACTGAGAGGTTGTAATTAAACACTGATATATATTTATGAGAGGCATTTGATTAGAGAACGGGATTAGTAATCTTAGAAATCCTATAACATAGATTATCGTCCATAAATCTTCGCAAATTCCCTTTTTTATAGAATGTTAATTTACTTTGTAACCTAAAATATTATGATTTTTTTTTTATTATTTCAAACAAATATTACACAATCGAAATGAATATGAAATGCTGTAACTAAAAATAAAATTGTAGCGTATTTGGAATCAAAAATAAATTCGCATGAGTTTCTATTAGGGATGTATTGCTGTATGTTAATACTTCTGGGTATACAGCTTGGTTTATTCTGTTAAATGGCATATATTCTCCCTATGGATTATTTAAGCCCCAAATTTTCATCCTTTGTAAAATATTGTTATAATAACGATATTTTCTATGGCCCATTGTCTTTTCTTTAAATTGCCCTTTTTTTATTTGTCTAATCATTTGTTTGTACACGGTTATATGATATCAAATATTCCTAACAAATACAAAAATAATAAAATTTTCCGGTAACTAATAATCTTTCTTAACAAATAAAACTTCGAACGACTACTACTAATTTCTATGCAGTTATATGGTATCAAGTATTCTTATTTAATTCGAAGAATTTTCAAACAGTTCTATTTTAACCATGGATGAGTATAAATAGAATGGTGAAGTAAATACAGAACCTGTGATTGGACTTATAGATAAGCTTTATTACACTTTACTCTGACGAGACTGCCTGTCTAACAGATGTTATAAAGAGCTTTTAAACCTTCTCAGTTTTCAAGGGAGATAATAAAGGTGAAGTACAATAGGTACTACCACTTCCAGTCAGAGTGAACCTAGAAGTAAAGTCGATGAAGGAGTAATCCACACTTTCTAGAGCTCAAGAACTGGAACGTCGCTATCAGATGTAAATTAGTGACGGACTCAGGATAATCGTTAATTATAATTAATTAACTGTTTTATAAGAACGGTAAAAATATATTATATTTCTGTCGGTCTATTCACTAACATTTTTCACACGATTTCTTGCAAATACTGGCCTCTTCCCTGCTGTACAGAGAAGAGGTTTTAAAGACTCAAAATAAAAATGTAGTTTATCATAAAGATGTAATGCTGTTCGATTTTAGGCAAGAAAAGAGATTGAATTCCGGATTGTCTTCAAGGTTAATCGCAATTTTTCTACATGTTACCGAAGATTACCGAAGATTACCGAGTTCAGTTGCTATGAGGTAAGATCACACATTGATTTGAAACGATGAAATAAAGAAGGCGAAAGAAAAATAGAAAGAAGATAAATGAAAAGATCATCAGAAGATCAGGAAAAAGAGTCAGCAGAAGGAATAATAATAGAAGGGAATGAGATTAAAGAAAAATATATATAAAAAATGAGGAAGAATTAAAGATTTTATATAGGCAGCGAAAGGGGGATTTGGAGTGTAAAGGAGAAAAAGAAAGTTGTAGCAAAGAAGTAAGATTAAACTGAAATAAAAGAAATTATTTAAAAAACACAAAACTAAGAAACAGAGTTCGGTAGAGAAAGAGAGAAACGTCAAAAAATGGGTGAAGAAAGAGAAGAGAGAAAGCAATAAAAAAAGAAAGGGAGGGTGAAAATTTTATTTAAAAAAAAGAAAGAAAATTTTGAAAAATGAGAGAATTTTTATTGTAAAAGAGAAAGGTGCTGGAGAGTGAAGAAGAAATGAAATTAGGGAACAGTCTCATGTCAAAGAAAGTGACGGAAAATAGTTCGATTCAATTGAAAAGAAAGAAATTAATTTTGAAAAATAAATAAACAAAAACAAATATCGGCATCAATAAAAAAAAAAGCACAAAAAAGGAAAACGTGCCAGAAAAAAGTACAGAATGATAAGAGAGAGTGCACAATAAAGGAAAGAAAAAGAAAGGAAGAGATATAAGGCTATTAAAAGAAAGAAAGAAAGAAAGAAAGAAAGAAAGAAAGAAAGAAAGAAAGAAAGAAAATGAGAAAATGAAGTTGGAGCAGAAGCTGGTGATAAAACGATGGCAGGTAATTTGCGGATAAAGTATTTCTCGTCGAGAATTTTATGGGTTGAACGTGATGAAATATTCAGTGGCTGCTTTCTTAATGCGAACGAACGCACATTTTTCGTTGGAAAGACTCGTTATAAGTGAGCAAGCACCCAAATGTAGGAGAGGGGCCTATCAAGACAACAACGACGATGAAGACAAGCCACTCCTTCCCTAACAACCGACCAACACATCCGGTCGAAGCCTGTCCCACGTGACTATCCATTTTCGGTCCCTGATTGGTTATCAGAAAAAAATCCCTTGAAGCTGCAAATTTATCAACTGTGTTTGCTTTGTTTAACATTGGTGCCTCCATCACAAACAAATCACCGATGTTTTTTAGTGGATTTTACAAGTGTTACTTGGACTAATTTAACATGTTATTTAAAATGATTTTTATCAAAGAAGCAAGACTTTATATTCTAGAACTATGGCCTGTGCATCCTCTTTCTGATATTGATGGCTTTGGTGAATACCGTAGAACATGATCAGACAGGTATTTTCTAAGAAATGATTTTAATGAATTTAAATTTTGCAATTGCTTAACGTAACAGTTATTATCGAGGGAAGTGGAATCGGCAAATTCTAGACGAAGCTGCTTGTATTTCCCTTAGCGCTAATGCCCCTCAGAAAATGCATGAAAAATTCTCTTCTAACCCAACTATGGGTAAAGAGTAGGTCAATCAAGGTTATTTAGGTTTAGGCAACCAATCAAGGAAAAGGAAAATTCTGAATTCAAACAAACTTTACTCAGCTTAAAAAATTAACCTTGTTTCACATCATATATTTCAAAATAACCAACGCGTGCTTGAAAACACGGATCATGCGGAAACCGATACACAAAATATAAGTACACTCTTTCAATAGAGTAACACGTTTTCATTTTTGGTTACAAAGTTTTAATGCAGTCGAACTTGGTGATAAGTAATATTTAATAATATCAATTTTGATTGTATAAAATCAAACTAGAAATAATAAATCCTGGTATCTTTCATTAAGAAGAACATTTTTTATTCAAAAAATTGTTCAGATTGTACTTAATTTATGGGTGATTGGATATACTATACTTATTTTCTGTAAATACCGACCTGTGATAATGTTTAATCTATAAATTAATCCCAATGAGCGATTGATTTATTGATTTTACGGCGTATTTGGAGACACAGACTACTTCGATATTGTAGCAGATGTACTGCAAGGAGACACACTAGCCCCATACCTCTTTATCATCTGTCTAGACTATGTGCTTAGAACATCTATCGATAAAATCAAAGAAAATGGTTTCAAGCTAACAAAAGAAAGAAGCAGAAGGTACCCCGCAAAAACAATTACCGACTACGCAGATGACATAGCGCTCCTGGCAAATGCACACGCCCAAGCCGAAACCCTGCTACAAGGCGAGAACGAGCCGCTGTAGTCATCGGCCTTCATGTCAACGTACACAAGACGGAATATATGTGCTTTAATCAAACAGGCGCCATCTCCACACTAAACGGTAGCTCTCTGAAGTTGACAAGTTCACCTACCTAGGAAGCAGTGTCTCATCAACCGAGACTGACATCGACACGCGACTAGCAAAGGCATGAACAGCTAGCAAAAAGCTATTGGTTATATAGAAGTCAGACCTGACTGATAAAATGAAGCGCAGTTTCTTCCAAGGAGTGGTCGTGTCGATACTGCTATATGGATGCTCTACAAGGACGCTAACTAAACGTATGGAGAAAAAGCTTGACGGTAACAACATAAGAATGCTGCGAGCAATACTGAACAATTCCAGGAGACAGCAGCCCACAAAGTAGCAGCTGTACAGCCACCTCCCACCCATCACGAAAACTATCCAAGTTAGACGAACCAGACATACGGGACACGGCTGGAGAATTAGGGACGAGCTTATAAGTGATGTACTCCGGTGGACCCCAACACATAGACGTGCAAAGGCACGACGACCAGCTCGAACATACATACAGCAGCTCTGTGCCGATACGGGATGTAGCCCTGAGGACCTGCCGGAAGCAATGTACGATAGGGAGAGGTGGTGAGAGAGAGTTGGGGATATCCGTGCTGATAGCGTGACATGATGATGATGATGATGATGATGAACCCTTTTGGGTCATTTAACGCCGTATGAAATTTCAAACTAATCAGTTTAGCATAAATATTTTTTTTGTTTATGCGCAGTTATATTTCTAAACAGTTCTATTCTAAATAATTCATTTTACCGTACGTATGGAGTTTCAATGTCAATAACAGTTCTATTTTTATTTCAAACAATTCAGTGAAGCATAAATATGCAGATTAGTTCTATTTGATCCATAGATAGGACCCTATCAGGTGCTACCACTCCGGGCCAGAGTGCACCTGGGAGTTATAGCAATAAATGGGTACTCTGCATTCCCCAAAACTCCAGCATTACTGGAGCCTCACCATCAGATTGTTTAGTGTCATATCCAGCATACTTGTTTGAGACTTGCAGAGATGCAGTCGTTGTATTCTACAGCCCCAGCCGACTGGGCAAGCCTATAAGTCAATAACAATAATAATGAGATAGGACTTTTATAACAATATTAGTTTTTTCACGTGAAAATATTTATGAATGACTAAACATCCATAAATTTTTTTTTTAAAAAAAGGTAAGTGACATTATGTTAATATATATTTTCCTTGATTTGTAAATTATAATCCTTCATTTCAAGCTTTCCAATCCAGCGAATTTTTTTTTTTAATTCATTGTTTTTTCCTATTTTGTTAACTTACTTCTCTTTCTCCCAGTCCCATCTTCCTCTGTCTGTCTGTTTATCTGTCTGTCTGTCTGTCAGCAAAGCTAGATTTAAAATCCTAAGCATCTAAATCTCATCCCTTCATTCTTTTCTTTTTAAACATTCCGACATGTTTGCTATTTCAGTTTTACTGTATCTTTTAAAGTTTATACTTGTTTTACTTCATATAACTTTCAGCCTCGTTGGCTGAGATTTCAAAATACGCCGTCTGCGTCTCTACAGAAGGGTTAGGCCCTCCGTCATATGATACTAAACCGATGTGGAGGCTCCAGTCAAGAGCCTTTGAGGAATGTGGAATACCTCTTCCTTGTCATTATTCCCAGGTCCTCTCTCACCCAGAGTGGTAGTACCTGTCGAGGTCCCAAATTGACCTATTGAATCATTTACTTGAAGCCATTTGACTCTGCATAAACAAAACTATTATTGTTAAATAACAATACTTGAAAACATTTAACTATGTGCAAATGAGGTCGAGTTTCTTTGTTCAATGGCATATCAACCTTCATGGGTTACTGAAGCCATCCTTGAACAATACTAGTTGCAGTACTATTTAACCCATAGATGGGAGGATAAGGGAAAGTGAACGCAATAGCGCGACTGGAGATCGAACTCACTAACTACGATTCTGCAGTCCCTCACTTTAATCATTACGCCACCGATACTCCCGACAAATGAACTCTGACTCATTTAAAAATGTTACATAGAATCGATTCGTTTATAAATAATATATATATATATATATATATGATTAAAAAGGATTTGATATTAAATAAGCAACAAGGGTTGATATACCATAAAACACAACCAAACAACGCTGAACTATACATATAACTTTAAAACACTCCCTCACCCACGGAATTACACTTATTTTAAAAAATCTCTCTCATTCTCGCTCGCTCTTTTTTCGTTTCAGTCATTGATAAACTGACTCTTTCTTTTCCAAACGCTTTTTGAAACAAGCTACGTTTTGGCGACCTAATTTTCGTCTAATCTGTATTGCTATCCACCATTTTTTTAAAACTCTTTTAACATATTTCGTTGAACTATATCTTTTAAGTTATACCAAGAGCCTATCAATAGAGGCTACAACTATACATGGAAATTAATAAGTTGTTTAAATAAAAACTGTGAGACACAGAGAAGATTCGTTTTTATCAAAAATTTAGGAAACCTCTTCTTGTTAATAAAACATGGGCTTTGTCTTCTGTCCACGAGTGGGTAATCGGTTTGTATCTCAAAATCTCAGAGAAGTTTAAGTGTTTAATTTTTTTTAGGATGTCAGTCTAGTGAAATGTTAGTCATTTTAACAATTCCAATTAGATCGATTTTCTTAAACCAGCATCCCTGTGCTTGAATTCTTTTCGTGCTTGTTTGCTGTATTCGTTTATTATGTGATTAACTGTTGCATCTCAGTCACCACATGACATTCGCTTAATATTCTACTGAGTATTATCAATTTTTGCTTTAATATAATTAGTCTTTCATCATTATGTTTTGCTGTTTATAAAATAGATTCAATTTCTCCCTTGAAGCTTCCATTTTGAAGCTAGTTTTTACTTCTTGAGAGTTTTTCCCACCAGTGTTAGCTGTTGGGCTTCCCTGGAGTCTGAGTGACAGCAAGACTTCTCACGTCTCCCGGACTTTTCTAAATAATCTGGCCGATCTTAGCAATGCTGTTGTCTGGATTGGATCAATTCTTTTTTCAAAACCTTTTGAAACAATTCCAAGTGCTCCAACAACAATTAGTATCATAGTCACCGTAATGTTTCACGTTTTTTTTTTCTTTTTTCTTTCTTTTTTTTTTTTAGTTTTCAAGCAAGGACCAAGTATTTGTTATCTTTTCCTTTTCGTTTCTTTTTACTCTGTAGTCCACCAGAACGTCAACATTCGCTAAAAGGCTTGTTTTTTCTTATGTTAAATAACTCTAGGTTTGGTCTCCTAGCGGAAATTGGGGGATATGTTTGTAACTCAAAAGCCCAGAGAATTATATGCGTTTCATTCTCTAGTACAGATACTACTACATGGTGCATATACCAGTTGGGAAAATGGTTAGATTTGAATCTCTCTCACGGTTTCTATTGGACCACTTTCTCTATCCCGTCATGGCCAGTCTTGTAGTTCTTTGGTGTTGTGTTTATCGTATTCGCTTATTATGTGATTAACCATTTCATCTCTTTCTTCGCATAAACTACTTTTATTATTCTATTGGGTATTATCAATTTTCGCTTGAACATAATTGGATTTTGTGGCGTCGTTTTGTACGGCAATTCAAAGAGATTCAGTTTTTCTCTTGTGCTTTCACTTTTGTAGCCTCGTTCATATCTTCTTTTGTGTAATCTCGACAGTTTTACGCTTGAAAAATGCATACAGTTGTTTTTCTTCCAATTTATTTTTGCTAGTTTTTGTTTTTGTAATTTTTATGTTGGGATGGAAATGCCACTAGAATTATTCGCACTCTTTCGAAAAAGACTGTGAGCAACACCCTAGAAAAAAATAAACTGTATTGCCATTCTGGAATCAGCACCTTGGAAAAAATAAACTGTATTGCCATTCTGGAAGCAGCACCCCAGAAACATCAACTGTACAGCCATTCTGGAAGCAGTACCCCCGGAAACATAGACTGTACAGCTACTTACCGTATCATAAACTATCAAAGTTAAACAAAGGATAGGAACAGTGGGTTTAGTAAGTGGCAAAATTCAAAAGCGTCGTTCTCCAATGGATTGCTTCACATGAAAACAACAGTGCAGGCTGTTATTATTATTATTTGGCTGTATCTTTTGTTTCACATATTACGATGGAAGATATATCTATTAAGATTCTGATAATTTTGAAAATTACATTAAACTAGGTCTCAAAATCACTGAAACTTCTCGCAGACATTGCCAAAAGGAAGGGAATGAAACAATATCTGTCCAAATACTTTATTGAATCTACAATTCCTCTGATCTCTCCTTCAGTTATTTAGTAACATTTTTGATATATTGGTGTCTTTTTGACGCGTCATTCATTGTGCTAGAATCCACAATGAAAAATGAATATTTTGACTAAATATTAGTCTCCAGAAATAGACGGACAAATGGATGTGTGTTGTCAAAATCCTTACGACGTTGTTATGCCTTCTAAAGTATCATTGGTAAATGTTAATCCAAAGTAACAGTTTCAAGAGAATGAGAAAAAAAAAGAACTCACTATGAATAAAGAGTCACTCTTATTAATGCTCTTTGTTGTATTATTAGTTGCAGCAACAGTAATAATAACACAGCAGCAATAGTAGCAGGAGCAATAACAGAAATGGTGCTGAGATTCGCCCTTACTTTTAATTACCATTATGTATGCTGCGTTCTCTACTGAGACAAAACGTCAAATCTCATTCGCGTCGCCATATTGAAATAAGTAGGACCGAAATCAGAAGAAGTGATCCCCTGAATAGACACTTTAAATCACTATTTCCCAAAGTGGCCGGTGACAATCCTACCAATAAAGATTAGTAACATACCGCTGTTTGACAAGCACATACACACCCATACACACACATACGTATATATGCGAATATATATATATATATATATATATATATATATATATATATATATATATATATATATACGCAATTGCGGAAAAAGAAGAGAGGCAAATAATCACATATATAAATTATTTCCGCATTTCATACAAAACTAATCATAGAAAGCGCTCTTGGCGTAGCGGTTATCATTGAAGGAAATGTACTCGGTGAGTTGAAAACCTGAACGAGGCTGTTTGTATTTAACCTGGCACTAATTGCAAAGTATAAATTCAACAATTCTCCCTTCAGGTATAATAGGGTATACTGGATTCTTTAATCCGAGTATGGGAACTTGTTAAGGAGAAAGAAAACTCTACACGCCTGGAGAGGGAGTGTCTCTATTTAGCTATTCATGTCCAAAACTAGTTACATGAGTTGTGTCCCCAAGACGACAACCAGATTATTGAATCAGTGAGTCAGAGAATAAATTATACAAATAAAGACATACATACTCTTACCAGCACGTATAAACTTTGAATAAATAAATTTATATAAAATGGTAATTAAGTATTTTAAATCAACCACGTAAAATATTGAACACATAATGATCGATCAGTCTGTCTAGAATCTATCCATCGCATTGCATATTCATAAATATACTTCAACTAATTTTCTATGAAAAATCAATTTTCTTCAATCATCATCATAATCCTGATCAAGTCACGCTGGCAGTGCTGAATTCCCTGGCTCTCCCTCGCTACCGTATAATCCATCTGTTCTGGCAGGTCTTCTTGACTGCATCTTGTGTTCACATAACACTGGCTCGTCCATATGCAGGACTCCTTAATTGGAGGCAGCTTATGTGTTCGTCCATGCTCCCCCAAAAGTGTTTATTCTCTCGCAACTCACACTTCCATAATTACTAAGATATCCTGCCATGGCTTGTCACAGGAAAACAGTCACTGAGAGAGGAGAGTATTCTGAGTGGAACACATAAAGCATAAAACAGTGTAAACCATAGGATGCAGGATGGTGGATATGAAGCTCGTCGAATGAATCCAAAGTTGCATCAACAGCGAGCTTCACTTGATGCTGGACAAAAGAACCTCATAAATCAACGGTCGGTATCAAATACTTGAGTCAAGAAACTATTGCTACTCATCTTTAAGGTTGGCGTCTATTGACATGGAAAAAATCAAATAGCCAACAAAAGATGACCGTAACTCTAATTCAAACCGTACATCCAAACCGTATCACCTCTTTTTTTCTTCAATACCAGAATTTTACTGTTCTTAGCAGAACATTTTACCATCAAAATACCATTAGGTATTCTTTATTGGGAAAAATTTGCAGCATTTGAAATTTGTTGCAAAAGATATGAATATTTTTTATCTATAAATTATAATTAGATATGACTTCATATTCCACAGATTCAAAGTTTTTTGATGATAGCTCTAACAATTACCTGAGGATCACATGATACGTTTTTCGCCTAAAAGCATTAAAGATATATATTGCTTACATTCAGAGATATAATATATCTGTTTAAAAAATACGCAACAACTTCTCTTTCTGAATTTAATTTAGCCTCAGACTTACACATTTATACACAAACATGCAGAGACACAGATACACATAGAAATATAGACACGCACATATACGCATATATAAATACCACATAAAGATAAAGATCAAATTTTATGCATCATTTCAATCCCATGGCATCACTGAATTTTGAAGTGAAAATGGTTGTATCATGAATTACACATTCATTCAATCATTTATTCTTTTTCGGGCCGATACGTTTTACGTATGAACTTGCCAAACGTGTGAGTGACAAATTCAATTTGAATTGTTTTCCCAGGAATCAACTATATTTCGGAAGAAATGAGGTGTTTAGCACTGGAAGATTTCGGGTCGGCCAACGGTTAAACCTTTTAATGTGTCCTCGTGATTTACATGCTCATGCAGAAAATATCACAGGAAGTGCTCTTCGTCAATAGTGCAAAGCACGATTACTATTTTCAAAGGTTAAAAGTTAAAATAATTTAATGATAAGTTCTTAAACTAAGGTTTCATCATTTTTTATTACTATAGACATTATAATCATGGCTTGGTTTCGTGAAACGAGGACCAAGAAGGGGCCAGTCCACGTTGACTGCATGCAAATTTCTGACTGATAAGCACGATGCAGGACAGGCAGGACGCAGCTAAAGTTCTTGTCAGGAAATGATGGCGTAATGCTGCGATTCTTCCGCCAACACTTTTTATCTTGGCGAGCTGCCCTGCAGATTTTTTCTAAGTAGAAAGCAAGACGGTTGGTAGTAAGACGCCAGGCATAAAAGTTCTCTGTAAGAAAAAAACAACATCGGCGATAGTCGATGTTACATGCACCAAAAGAATTTTTTAAAGCAGTCCTTGAATCGTTTCTTTGGTGTCGCTCTGCAGCGAGAGCCAGCAGAGAGGTCAATGTACAATGTAATCCTGGTTATATATATATATATATATATATATATATAAAGTGAAATAATTATTTACCAACAGGAAATTTTGCGGAACAAAAATTCATTGCTTCCCTAAAATTCCAGTCTGATGATTTTGTTTAAAAAAAAAAGAAAACGATAAGGTTGTTTGTAGCATCTTATTTTTATCCATATATATATATATATATATATATATACGAACAAAGGATTATTATTTTTACCAAATTTTACAAGCTCTCGATGAGCATCGTGATTACTTTCAAAGGCTTGTGAAAGCAAACTACCAAATTTAGTTGAGCTTGAAAAGTGTCGTGAGGGTTAGAGTTAATGTTAATACCTATGAATAATGTGCATGTGAAAAATGTTGATTTAGTCAGATAGTTTTACGAAATGTTAAAACTTCTAGAATTATCAAGCGCCGAAGTCAGTCATTTTTGCATTTATATGAGTTACTTAAGATCATATGTCTTAAGTAACTTATATAAATCATTTGTAAAAGATTATAGGTTCATGTAACTATTCTTAAAAAAATATTTTTCATAGATACATGTTTTAAAACATTCCAATCTATTATTGATAATTTTTGCATAATTGCATTGTTTAGAATAACTTTGTTTTAAAAATTTAATTATAGTCATTTGTTTGAACCAAAACTGTCCATCCAATTTCAAGTATTTTTATCTAATACTAATAATTTTGAAATAGATCTATTTCATCCATAGATTTGGTTTGGTCTAGTTTCATGGTATATCAATCATTGTAGATAATTCAATGCCAAATGTTCTTTATACAAATATGTTTAATATATATGATTTGTAAACATTTTGCTGATAACATTTTTAAACGAAACTAAACACATTCTTTTGGACACAGTTAAATGGCTCCAAGTATTGCTATGTATCGATTATAATTCAATTAAACACCAGCCATTTGTTTACATACAGCTAGACGATCAAACAGTTTTATTTCAAACAATTCAGTTTAGCATAAATTATTTGTTTGCACTCAGTTTAAATGTCAAATAGTTCTATTTTACTCATCGGTAGAACTCTAACAGGTGTTACCATTCCGGGCCAGAATTAACCTGGGAGTTATGGCATTAAAGGTGTACTCCGCATTCCCCAAAGCTTGTTGTATTCTACAGCCACAGCCGATTGGACCTCCATAGATTTCAGGTACTACCACTCCTGATCAGAGTAAATCTGAGAGTAATGGTAAAAAACGGGTGACGTCACATTTCCGAAAGCTCCCAAACTGGAGCTTTATCAGCAGATAGAGTTTCTGTCATACTCGGAACATTATGAAGAATATTTTTCTTTTAGTTGCAGGTGTCACAGACAAATAGTTTAAAGGGGGAAGAAGAAAAGAAAACAGAAAAAATAAAAATGAGAATGAAAAAAATTTACAATACTTTTATGCTACATAGGGTTTTTAGAATTAATAAAGATTATTTACCCGGTCTTTTTTGGAAAAGCAAACTGGTTTTATATTCTATTCCTGGCTAAGGACCCCACTATGTTCTACCTAATGACCACACTAAGTCCTTGCTAATAACGACACTAAGTGCTGGCTAATGACTACATTATATCTTAGTTAATGACCACACTATGTCATTGCTAATGACTGCACTATGTCCTGGCTAATAACTGCTCTATGCCTTGCCTAATGACCACACTATGTCTTGGTTAATGACTACGCTAAGTCCAGGCAAATGACCAGACTATGTTCTGATTAATGACGACACTATGTCTTTGCTAATGACCCCTATGTCCTGGCTAATGACCATTCTAGGTCCGGGCTAATGTCCACAATATGTTCGGGCTAAAACGTTAAACTGCATCCAGTGATGACTCTCCTGATCTGGAACTCTTGGGAGAATAGAATACCTCTTTATTGCCATTACTCCCAGATCCTCTCTGACCCTGAATGATAGTATCTTTTGTGGTCCCATCTTTCGGTCAAATAGATGTATTAAAAAATTATTTGTACTTGATAGGAATATCAGAATGGCCATCTGCAAATAAATGATTGATATTAAATCGAATAGTTACTTGAAACAACATAATTGTAAATAAAAAACGACTTCGTCATAAAATAAGCCAATATGGGTTGATATATGATAAACCAACTAATAGTGGCCATGCAGAGAGAGAGAGAGAGAGAGAGAGAGAGAGAGAGAGAGAGAGAGTCAACTGAAACGGAAAAATACGTTCTTTACGAGGATCAGTCAGTTAGATGATTTTAGCAATAAAACGACTCGCATCTCACGAAAAACATTTTTGCTTTATTTTTAATATAATCCTCATTCTTTAAAACACATTTCCCCATTCGAAAAACAAGCTTTAGTGCAGAAATCTTTGGGCTGAGATTTTAACCATTTGCTCTTTGGGTTTTTCAATTCATAATCACTCGAAAATAGAAATTCTTTGAGGGGGGACAAACAAGAGGAAATGAAAGGAAGTTAAATTTGGATTGCAAAGAGGATGTGTAATCTGTTCCAAACCAAATTGACTGATGGTTTCTACAGGTCTTGCTTTGTGTTCTGGCATCAAAATTTCGAGAGGTCAACAACAATTGACCTTAGAAATGACAAGGTCATCATGAACAATTTTGTGACCAGTACCCACAGAAATTTCCATTTGTTGAGAAATATCTTCCATTGTAACTCTTCAACCAGCCGAAATAAACGCATTAACTGAATTCACTGCTGTATGTGTTCTCCTCTATATGGGTCTGCCTTTTCTGTCTTCATCTTGAATTCTATTTTGATTTTCTTTAAACAATTCAGCCCATTTGTAAACATGCTTCTCCATACACATCACATATATTTCACTAAATTTTACATTGTTTGCACATCTTAGCGCCCCACAAAATTTAGGGATAGACCTTTTTCCAAGTTTGGGGTACTCTGATTTTTCATTATTTTGAATAACCTCTAAACAAATATTTCTGTGAGATAAAATCAATCATTACTATGAACTAATTCCAAACAATACAAAGTTAAGGGTAAAAAAAATAAGGAAAAAAATATTTTCTTTTCGTTTTGTTTTGTTTTTTGAATTTCACTTTTTTTATGAATGACCTGCACAATTTTTTGTTAAATCGAAGAGTTTTGGAATAATGATTATTCTTTTCACATAAAAGTTAAGTGAACCTCTTCAAGCAGTATCATATGGATGACTGTTTTAAGATCATATGAAAAATAGTACAGTAACAATCATAAATATGAATGGATTAGGAATTTTGCTTATATATTAGTTCGAGTTAGTGGCACCAGTCATAGAAGCGAGTTTAGAATACAGAAATATAAATCGATGTCATTCATTTCGAATTCGTGGAATTGACAGAAAAGAAAAAAAAAAGCACATAAAAACGAAATCAGCACAAAATGGACGTAAAGGTGTTGATATGCTAGAAAAGCAACTAACAGTAACCATTCACACGCACGCATAAACACGTATACATGAACATACGCACATACACACCCACATACATGCAGGATCTGTTGAAAAGGGAAAAATGCGTTCTTATAATTATAGTCAATTTTTCTTAAGTAAAAGTCGATTTATTGAGTAATAAATTTTCATCGATTATTGAAATATATTTGTTGAAAAATGATTTGTATTAGATAAGAATAATTGAAACCAAATGAATATCAACAAATGATAATGATTAAAATGGACGAGTGACTTGAAAGAAGGTATTTGTAAAAATACTGACCTTGCATTAAATAACTCATCAGCAGTTAACTAGTCATAAAACGAACTAATACTGACCAAATACACACAGACACACACATACAATGACACACACATACGCACATCCATATACATACAATGTCTTTTGAAACAGAAAAATACATTTGTGTACACATAGTCAAACTCTGTTAGATACAAGTTGGTTGATTAAGTAATGAGCTAAACAAGTCAATACAGAAATGCATTCTTTATTCTTGACAAAATCTTAGCGACAGTCGAACGCTAACCAAAGTTAACGTTTGCACTTACAGATATATTTGAGCAGGCAGATTTGTGAATCGTGTGTGTGTGTTTGTGTGTGTGTGTTTGTGTGTGTGGGTGTGTGTGTGTGTGTGTGTGTGTGTGTGTGTGTGTGTTTGTGTGTGTGGGTGTGTGTGTGTGTGTGTGTGTGTGTGTTCGATTATCCCATGTTGACATGATTGGAGGAATTAAGAAAGGATCATTGGGAAATATTCGATCTTTGCCTAAACCACTTCCGTATCGACTGATTGGAGGGATGAATTATCGTCCCAATCCATTTCTGATTTCCTCAGAGATACCCAAAGTTGGATGAGGAATCATCTTATCACTTACTATTCAAAAAGCTCTTTTTATCCTATTGTGACAAAACGTTTTTATAAATTGCTCTTTCAATCTTCGTTTCGCATTGTATCGATCTCTATACTCAGACGTTTGTTCTATTTGCTTATTTATCTTCAAAAGATCAGATTTATCTTTTTATTGGGGAAATCCGAAGAGAGGGTCTTTGGCCATAACTTTGGGTTTAGCATGATTGGCAGTCGAAGAGCGGTGGAGTAATAGGTATTGTTTCCTCATAGATATTAATTGAATCTTTTATAGCAGCACATATGGGTAGCAGTTTAAAATTATATTTTTTTTAAAAATAGCTCAGTCACACCCGTAATTAATTGTGAATTGTCTAACGAGTTTGAGAAAGTGGCATCAGTCTTCGAAGTGAAGTGATAACAAAGGAACACTGATCGACGTAAATTCTTTCAAATTAATGCAACAAACAAAAGAAAACATTGCAAGAAAAAATCGAATTGAGTATAAGTTGGAAGAAAAGAAACATTGAAAAAAAAAAGAACACGAAGAAACGCAGAGTTGAAAAAGTTCAATCAGGAAATTTATCGTGAGAAAGTAGAAAGTACAAAAGAGGAAAGGGATAAAGTTGTATAGTCTACCTCTTTATTAATCTGTCAAAATTACAAGCATTTTAATTTCTGAAATGCAACATGTTACCATAAGAAAATATGTCATTACTCTGTAGAAAGACCGGGAGTTTATTTACCGAATTCTCCACATCGTAGGATGTGACACAAAGTATTTTTAAGTAAAGTACAGCCGATTTGTATTTAGTGTTTTCCTTCTTGACTAAAAGGCTGACCTACTATCTAGAGTGTGTGCACGAAGTGAAAAGCTAACAGCTTCGTCCAGGATTTGAATTCGGCTCACCTATTCTCTCTCTCTCTATATATATATATATATATATGTATATATATTGAGATGGTCAAAAGTGACGATACAAATAAGAATGTTTCTTTATTGCTATTTATTCTAATTATTCTCAACTAATTTCGATTTTACGTCAAGTTTGTAAAAATACTTTTGAAAAGAGATGATTAGCCACAAAACAACCGACAAAAATAAATGGATAACTTTGCATATTCCTTAATTGAAAATTATTTTCTGCTATCCTTGTTTTTTGAACTATTTTATGATCTTTATTATCGTAAACACCTGACAATGAGCAATACCATTTAAATATACTCCCACCTCCAACAAATATTATTCGAGATCTTTGCACTGTGTCAGTAGATAATTCTTTTATTAGGATTATGTTTCTCTTCTGTCAGTTAATCTAGTTTGTTCAAGGAATAATTTATGAAGCCAGATGACTTAAAAAAAATTGTTTTGCTTCTAACTTATTTTCAGTTTATTTACTGCAAAACAAAAACCCTTGTGAACATCCTACAGTTTTGTTAATGATATAATTCTTATCAGGGCTAGTATAGCTGGGGCCGTTCATTAAATCATTGAAATAGTGTGGCTGGCATTTATGACGTCATTCTGAAGTAAATATAACCAAGTGGTCTGAATTCCAGCTGGGAATACCAATTTCTTCATTACTATTTTGCCTATAAAAGCTTTAAAGATTGTTAAATAGCAGGTTACAACATTTCCTCAATTTTCCTGCTTGAAGTCTACGCGTTTGTAGTAAGTCATTTGTAGTGTTTGTAGTAAGATGATATTCAGTCAATTCGAAAGAGGATGAGTTGCACAAGTTTCGCTCAACAAATTCGTCTCAGAGCAAAATACACTTTACTGTTCAATAGGCTTTTTCATAACCTTGTAATCGCATCCCTTTTCGTGATTTCTCGAGCGGGTCCACTGGGTCAGGTCTGATAAACATACACACACACACACACACACACACACACACATATATATATATATATATATATATATATATATACACGCATATATGAGAATGTGTGTGTGTTTGTGTGTGGAATTGCCAACAAACAAAAACGACATATCGCAGCAATTTTTCTTTTACTCTTAAAATCGTCTAAGTTAGAGAATAAATCAATTTCCAGTAGGATTTGCAGTTGAATGGCATATTTACGAGGGTTGTGTTCGCGCTGAACACCATTTTTAATTGTCAAAATTCTCGATTTCACGGAGATAACTATGAATGGTAGATTTATTTTAACGGCATATCAACACGTCTAATGTTATTTAATGCGTAGAGGATGGGGAATTGTGTTCATTTTACTTTCATATTAAAAGATTTTTAAAGGGTTTTTGATACATGGTTCTATCAAATGCAAATAATGTTTAAACAGATCTATTTGACACCCTCTATGGGACCCCCTTACAGATACAACCACTCCCGGTCAGAGTGAACATGGAAGAGCTGGCAATAAAAGCGTACTCCACACTCCCTAGTTCTCCAGAACGTGAGCCTCCCCATCTGATGCTGTTAAATGTCACACTCGTCAAGTATATCTGAAATAAATTCAATTTACCTATTGAGTATACTCTGCGTCTGTTCACTGATAACTCCAAATGTGAATTTGGACAGTGAATATAAAAATTATTTATAGGTGACTCTATAATTTTTACATTTGAATTTATTTTTGTTTATGTATGTCAATGGAATTTATAAAATAGAAAATACGTGAAAACAGAGGAGGCCGGAAAGAGAGAAAAGAAAGACATTAACAATACTTACAAGCCTGAGTTGCTCTTGGCCAGTGCGCATGTGCATACACCATCTGTCGGTTGCCTCAGCTTCTCTCTCTCTCTCTCTCTCTCTCTCTCTCTCTCTCTCATTTCTGATAAGCTGATCACGTTAATTACAACTCTATTTTACAACAACGACTGCAGGAAAAAAAAAAAGTAAGGGAAGCAGAAGGGGAAAAATTACTTTTCGCGTCGGATTTTTCAAATTTGAGCTTGAAAATGAGCAGAAAGCAGCAAGTCAATGAGGCAAACTATTGGGGAAAATTATTGAAAAAATAAAAGAAACGAAAAAACACAATGGAAGACCAGCAATGAAAATAATGGAATAAACAACTAAATGAGGCGGCTTATTTGCAAGATTACAAAAATTTATTTCGATTTTGCACTGATTTCTTTCTTTTTATTAATAATCCCAATTTAATTTTCTTTTCTCAGCCTCAAAATTTGATTCGTTTTTATCGACCCTAATTTACTGTTTTCTATTGCACCGTCCATCCTTTCGTTTAATCACGCACTCTCATTTACCTCTTCTTCATTTTCTCTCATCCTTTCTCTTTATTGTATAGTTTCACACTCTTTCTTCATCCTTCTCACTCTTTTCTTTCATAATGTAGACACCTTCATTTTCTTCGTCATTCTTTCTCACTTTCTTGCTCTTCTTTTCTTATCACGAATCCACTCCTTCCCTCTTGATACTTTCCTGCTCTCTCTCTCTCTCTCTCTCTCTCTCTCTCTCTCTCTCTCGCTTTTTAATCACTATTTTAATTACATTAAAATGACCTTGTGTCACATCCCAATACCATAGGGGTTGGTTAAATAAACGCTCACCCCCTTTCTTTATTTCGTACCTTCCCTATTTCTCTTCCTAGTTCTCTCAAGCTATCTTGCTATTTTTCTTCTTCATAAAACCTTATTCCTCTTCTTTGTTCTCTCTCACTCTCTCATTCTTTTTCCCTCATTTCTTACACTCACTCTCCTTTTTCCACCTTCTCTCTCTTTCTATCACTTTTCTTTTATTCAGTACCTACTGTCCTTCTACTTCTTTATATTCTCTCTCACTTTACCGCATTTATTTTCCGGATTAAGTTCCTTTTAATTCCTTCATCTTCATTCCTTCTTGGTCCTTCTTTCTTCTTTTTCAATGCGTATCTCGCATTTCTTTGTCCTCATTCACACACACTTTTTTCTTCATTACGTTACCCACTCCCTTCTTTTTTGTTCTCGTTATTTTTCTTCATTACAAATTTTCATTCTCCTCCTTCCCCTTTTTTCTCAGGTTCTCGTTTTCTTCCTTACGTTCCCTCATTCTTTCTCTTTCCAGTTCTTTTTTCTTTATTACGTACTCTTCTTCTTCTTCTTCTTCTTCTTCTTCTTCTTCTTCTTCTTCTTCTTCTTCTTCTTCTTTGTCTCGCTTCCTCTCCCAAACGTATTTTTAGTCTTCTTCCTCATTCTTTCTCGCTGTTTTTTTCTTTATTTCGTGTTCTCACTTTCCATTCCCTCTTTTTATTCCTCTTTTTCTACCTTGCACACACCACCCTCCTCATTCTTCCTCATTCTCTTGCACTTTATTTTCATTACTCATGCTTTCTTTTTCATTCTCTTCCCTTTACTCTCTCTCTCTCTTTTTCTCACTCTCACTCTCTCTCTCTCTCTGTTGTATGTCGACTTTATAACAACTTTATTCTCGTCTCTTTGTTTCCTAATTTCTTCATTCATCGGTTTCTTTGTACTTTTTTAGTTTTTCCCAATGTTTTTCTTTGACTACTTTTATTATAAAAGAAATAATAGCAAAAAAACGTCGACTACTATTTCAACTAATCGATTTTTTTCATCGATTTCGACCTTTTAAATTATTCAATCAATATTTACTACATATGTCCCATAAAAGTTATTACATTTGCATAGAAATTTTATATATCAAATGTAACAACTATTTTGGCAAACAGGAAGAATTATTCTATTACTTTATTACAATTCATTTTTGACAAGTTCAACGAGAAGTAAACATTTTCTTTGGAGGTTTTGTCACAAAATTTCCTGGCTTTTCTCGCCTTTTTATTTTATCTTTTAAAATTTCATACATAATTTCGTCTTATTCTCGTCAATAATTTGATATATAATTTTCTATTTGTATCCAATCAGCGGAAAGAGTAAAAATGAATAGCAATGATCGAAAAAATGCATTATTATTATTATTATTATTATTATTATTATTATTATTGATAATAAAATACTACAACTATTAATGATGATAATCATAATAATATAGAAGAAGAAGAAGAAGAAGAAGAAGAAGAAGAAGAAGAAGAAGAAGAAGAAGAAGAAGAAGAAGAAGAAGAAGAAGAAGAAGAAGAAGACATCCTAATGAAGAGAGGAGAAAAGCCAAAGGATGGTGAGAAGTAAAGAATTAACATGGGGAAAGATGAAATATTGTTCTATGTCAAGGGATTAACTTTTTCAATGAAAACCGCTCATCAATAACAGGGAGTCACAGATGATATTAAATTCTTAAAATCTGAGCGAAATTCACAATACGGAGTTTAAAGTCTAAATATCTGTTATACAGTAAAGATGATCTACTTTACATTGATTAACACATTCTTAAGGAGGGCAAGACAAGACGTAAAAATGTAGCTATGACGTAGATTGACAACAAAAAGGCTACGATATAGTCCCACAAAACTGAATAATAGTCACAAAATGTATAAGATATCTGACAACGTCATAAAGTTAATAGAGGAAATCATAAAAAAATTGGAGAGTTGAAATAACAGAAGTAAAAAGTTGAGGTCAAAATCCTGAGAGGTATATTCTTTGCTGTTGCCATTACTATTTAGAATAGAGATGATGCCACTCAGTTATATATATAGGCAAAGGCACAGGTGGCTATAAACTAAATCGCAAGAAAAATTTAACCACTTAATGTACTTGTATTACATAACTGTTTGCTGAAATGGAATATACCGTCATGATAGAGAGATAGAATTTGGTATAAAATATGTGCGATGTTAATAATAAGTAGAAAAGATGATTGAAGGAAGGAATTGGACTACCAAATCAAGAAAATATCAGAACGTTTGGAAAAGAGGAAACTTACAAGTACTTGGGAATATTGGATTGGCACACCATCAAATAAGTGGTAATGAAAGAAAAAAATGTAAAATAGTATCTCAGGCAAACGAGAAAACTTATCGAAACCAAACACTATAACAGAAATCTCATCAAAGGAAATAACATTTGCGCTGCTCACCTTGTAAGATACTCGAGACCATTGAACGAGGGAAAAACTTCAAGAAATTGACCAAAGGACAATGTTTAAGGCCTTACATCCCAGACATGACAAAAGATTTATATCAAGAAAAAAAAGAAAGGTGAAAGAAGACGCGACTGCACTGAAGATAACGTCTATGCATCGATACAACGACTTGAAGGCTAGATTTGAAAAAAGCAAAGAAAGTCTTATTATAGAGAGAAGACAAAACAAGAACAATTCAAGGATCAAATGAACAATAACAAGAGAACAAAAATGGGAAGAAATTAGACGAAATGGATATTCTAAGCAACAAACAAGCGAAATCTTATACGAGATTTGGACATGGCTAAAAAAAGAAAATTTTAAAAGAATAACTGAATCTTTTCTAACAGCAGCATAAAACAACATCATAAGGATTAACTGTGTCAAATCAAAAGCTGATAAAATGCAACAAAATAACACATATAGTTTATATGATGATAGAGATGAAAGTATCTATCACATAATAAGAAAATGCTGGAAAATAGTGTTATAAGAGTATTAGTCGAAACATGACAATGTGGGAAGGTAAGGCACTGGCAATTGTGATAGAAATTTAAATCTTATCATACGAACAAATGGTATATGCACAACCCTAAGAATGAGATACATTAAGTTCTCTAGGGTGTGAGATACAAGCAGATTACGTGATCTCAGCTAGACGACTGGATCTAATAATTGCTAACAAAAAAGAGAACCTACCGAAACGTCGACTTGGCCGTCCTGGTGAACCACACAGTAAAATATAAAAGAAAGACAAAGGAAAGATGAATACCCAGACCTTGCTAGAGAATTTAAAAAAAACTATTGAACTTAAAAGTGACGGTAATACCTATTGTAACTGACGCACTTGGGACAATCACCAAAGAATTGTAAAGAGACTGGAAGACATGAAAATAAGAGGACAAGTGGAGACTACCCAAACGACAGCATTATTTGGATCAGCCAGAATACTTAGAAGAATGCATAAAAAGTTGAGGAGACTTGCTGTCTCTCAAACCTCAATGGAAAACCATTAGCTAACGCTGGCATTAAAACTCTCAAAAGAATAATAAAAGATAATTATAATTGGACTACTCTAAAGACACGTGTATATTGTTCTTAACTCTATAAAACCATGCAAACCGACCCACACCCAAAATGCCTCAGATGAATGTTCCGAAAGAACAAGAAACTAAGATCTCCCACCAAAAAAAAAAAAAAGAAAAAGAAAAAGGAATGTATTGACTTGTACTTTGAAAGATGGATGACTCGGGTTAGTGGATTCTAAGTCGTTTTTAACTAAACTGTTTTAAATGCAAGAGTTAGATTTTATTTTGTCCTCGAATGTAAAATCTTTGCTAAACATTATAAACTATTTAAATGAAAAGACGAATTTGTTAATTTGAAGTCTGTTTTTCCCGATGAATCATTTTAAAAATCAATTTAATGACCTTTTTGTTGAAAAAGAATTCTGTCTCAAATTCTGTTGAGTGTGTTTTGAATATAAGAGTTAGTGTAAAATTCCAATAACTTTAACATTGCCAGAAACTGCAAATAAGTATATATTACAAAGTACCCAGAGCCAGATATAAAATAGGAACCAGGAGGCATTAATCCTCCCTTGGGGGTTAATCTCAGCAATAACTAGTTCCAGCTGGCCCTGGGCCTTGATTAGCACAAGTCTAGATCACGACACTGAAATGCCAGTAATAAGGCCAGGACTTACAATAATCCCATGTAGTTTCAACATAGATTAACCACGGACTTCTACTAACTCAAAACTTATTCAAAGTGAGTGTATTCTTTTGTTTTTTTTTTTGTTTTGTTTTTTTGTTACAAGTAAAACCTGAGAAGCCATGGGAAGCAGCATGGTGAATATGGCCACTGGGCCAACGACGTACTTCACCAGATGCTGGGCGAATTAACTCCCAACTTTTGAAAATAGAAACACCACACAAGCAAACAATACTGGGCAAAAACTAACACAAGAAAATTATGAATAAAATAAGACGACCTTATCATCATTAAGAAACATAGAATTAAGACTAGTCTAGTCAGAAACCGAAAAATAAATCAAGTAATAACATATATATCAAGAAAAAACATAACTGAATTAAATGAATTAATTTATGCAGGAGCGAAATTAGTTTATGGGAAAATCGGGGTTCCCTTAAAGAACATTACCAAAAAAACAAAACCTGGATGGGAAATTCAACAGGAAACGCAGATAAGAAATCGACGAAAACAGACAGAAATGATAAAACAAAGGAACAACGCTGGAAAATGTTGGGACATAAAGGAAAAAAATACAAGGAAAAACAATAATACAACATGAGGAGATTAACCAGAAAGTACTGGCGAAAGAAGGAGGATTAAAAAGATTTCGACAAAGGATAAAACAATACAGACAAAACAAGACATTCCGAAACAACGAAAGAAAATTCTAGCAACAAATTGGGGGGGGGGGAATGACACGAAAACATACTGACAATCGGGTGCAAGAGAAGCTGAACAAATTTGGTGTAAAATATGGAAACTAAGAGAATACAACAAAAAGGTCGAATAGATAAGCAGCATGACAAAAGATTTCAAAGGACTTAAAGAACAACCCAAAGTGGAAATACACATAGATTCACTCCGAAGAACGTCAAAAAAATATCAAATTTGAAAGCACGAAGCCATGACGGAATACATGGATTCTGGTTGAAGAAATTCACCACCATTAATGACAGACTAGTACTTGAAATGAAAAGATGTCTACAAGAACACATACCCGAATGGATGACCAAAGGAAAGAACGTATTGATCCAAAAAGATCCCTTCAAAGGAACCACCCCAAACAACTATAAACCCATAACGTGCTTACTAATGATGTGAAAAATTCTAACGGCACAAATATGGGAAGAGATTTATTACACGCTAATAAGCCACAGATTATTCCCTGAGGAACAGAAAGAATGCTGCAAAGGATCCAGAGGCACAGGAGAGCTACTCTACATTGATCGGCATATCATCAAGGAGAGAAAGACCAGACGGAAGATTCTAGCTATGGCCTGAAGTGACTACAAAAATGCATTTGATAGGGTCCCACTAAGCTGAATAATAAACTGTCTCAAAATGTAGAAAATATATGATGAAGTCATAAACTTTATCGAGAAAATCATGAAAACATGGAGAGTGGAATTGACAGCAGGAGAGAAAAGCTTAGCTGAATCGAAGATCTAAAGAGGTATATTCAAAGGAGATGTATTATCACCATTTCTATTTATAATTGCAATGATGCCACTCAACGACATATTCAGAAAATGCACAGCCGGATACAAACTTTGTAAATCACAGGAAAGATCAATCACTTAATGTACATAGACGACATAAAACTCTTTGCAAAAGTTCAAAAAGGAATAGAAACTCTAATACACGGAGTGAGAATATACATTTAGGATATAGGAATGGAATTTGGCATAGAAAAATGCACCATGCTAATAATAAAATCGGTAAATGAAACCTGACGAATGGAATGGAACTACCAAGTGGAAATTAAACAAAGAAATAAGAAAGAATATCTCAGGAGAACCAGAAAGCTACTGGAGACAAAACTATATAGAAGAAACCTTATCAAAAGAATAAATACCTGGGCTATTCCCCCTTGTAAGATATCCGGGACCATTCTTGAAGTGGACCAGAGAACAAGAAAACTAATGACTATACACCGGGCATTACATCTCAAAGATGACGCTGACAGATTATATGTGTCAAAAAAAGGAGGAGGTAGAGGTGTTACCAGCACTTAAGACTGCGTTGATGCATCAGTATAATGACTTGAAGACAACATACAAAAAACAGATAAAGACGGATTACAGCCTCCAGAAACAATACTTACAACACGAGGACCAACAAAATAATAATAACCAGGAAACAAAAGGGGGAAGAAAAACAACACTATGGTCGTTTTAAGCGACTAATAAGCAACATCTCACACGAGAAAACATGAACATGGCTAAGAATCGGAAAGAAATTAGAGAGAAACTAAATCTCTTCTAAAAGCAGCACAAAACAATGCCATAAGGACTAACCATACCAAAGCGAGAATAGATAAGACGCAACAAAACAGTAGATGTAGGTTATGTGGGGATAGAAACGAAATGATCAATCACATAATAAGCGAGTACAGCAAATAACTACAGAAAGATTATAAGATTAGACACGACTGGATGGGCAAGGTGATCCACTGTGATTTGTGCCATTAATCTAAAATTGGCCATACGAACAAATGGTATATGCACAACCCAGCATCTGTCCTGGGAAATGAGACACACAAACTCATATGCGATTTTGAACGACAAACAGATCCCCTAATCTCGGTTAAAACCAACAGACCTTATAATAACCAACAAAAAAGAGAACTCGCAAAATTGTGGACTTTGCTGTCCCATTGCACCATAAAGTAGAATGATAAGAAAATGAAAAGAAGGATAAATAACTTGACCCTTCTAGAGAATTGAAAAACTGTGAAACATGAAAGAGACGTTTATACCAATTGTAAATGGTACTCTTCGTACTGTCACCAAAGGATTATTTAAGGGACTGGAGGACTTGGAAATAAGAGGTCGAGCTAAGACTATCCAAACTACTACCTTATTGCGATCGTCCAGAATACTGAGACGAGTCCTGGACTCTTGAGGAGAATTTCTGTCACTCAAATTCTATTGAAAAACTATCACTAACGCTGATGTGAAAAACTCCCAAGAATAGAATAATAATAATCGGTGGATTTTGCCATTGGGTCGTACCAGCGAATAAAAATATAAGAAAAGGAAAAGACAAATACTTGGACTTTGCAAGATAGCTAAAAAATAAGTCTGTAACGGAAGATTGATGTTGATATGAATTATAATTGAAATATGGAAATCAGAGGAAGAACAGAGACCATTAAGACCACAGCAATGTTAAGATCTGTTAGAAAACTCAGAAGGTTTCTAGAGATCTGTGAAAATCTCTTACTGTCACTCAGGCCCTAGCAAAACGCTGATCTGATAAACTCGTATGAATTGAAACCGTAATGACCTTTGCCGAATTCAAAAGGGGAAACTTGAAGAATAAAACTGAATCTCTATTAATTGTTGCAGAAAATAATACCATAAGAACTCGATCAAATTAAAAATTGCTAATAAACAAAAGAAAATCAAATGTTGGTTGTGTGGAGATAGAGATGAAACAGTTAATCACATAAATGAATGCAATGAACTGTCCCAAGGGAATACAAGAATACAAATGATTGGGTGAGAAAGGAGATTCAATATGAATTGTACAAGTGACTAACGTTTGACCATGATGACAAAAGCTATATATCCAAATAGAGTATGTCCTAAAAAATGAGACACGTAATTTATTTTTTTAATTTTGAAATACAAATAGATCACCAAATCATGGCCAGAAGATCAGACCTAAAGTTAATCAATAAGAAAAAAAACTTATCCTTTGGAGGATTTTGCAGCTCCCGAGAGCCACACAATACGATAAAAGAAAGCAAAACCATAGACAAATACTTAGGCCTAGCCAAAGAGCTAAAAACACTGAGAAACATAAAAGTCTAGAAAAGAGACAGGAGTAATTGGAAATCAGAAAAATCAAGACATTCTTGACCACAGCACTATCAAAAGAAGTTAGAATATTCAGAAGAATCCCAGAAAGTTAAGGAGACATACGGTCACTCGGATTTCTGTGAAAAACTACCAGATGGAATCAGTGTAAAAAAGATTGAAAGGAATAGAATAAAAACAATAATGAGACTCCAGCTATTCCAGCGAACTTGGTAAAATTAAACGAGAATCAATAAATATGATGACGTTGGCTTCAAATATTACAAACTATGAAAACCACTCTATCTGTAGTCATTATTTTTGATTTTCAGTTTAACAAGCTATACTTGCTGCACACATCAGGATATGCCTTTTTTATTTTATGTCTATCTAAAAAGCTTATAGTACATGAAGTTTTAGAGAAATTCAGAATATTTTAAACTAGACAAAAACAATAATGATAAATGTCATGCTTCTTCGGGATTTTATGGTTGATTCTGAATTTCTTTCATAAGCCACTACCGGTGCAATATTATGATTGTTCTTGGGAGAGATAGTGAAATGGTTTCCCAGATTTCTTGTCAAAGATTTGAATTTAGAGTTGTTGTTCATTTTTTTTTATTGGTTTCCTCACAGTCAACCGACTTTTTCATGTCTCGATAAGAAAAGTGGATTCTTGACTTTACCATAAGTATTAGTGCTAACAAAACACAATCAGACTTGTTCGGAATTTAAACACGTCTCGCCGCTTCCATTCTTCCCCCCGAAATGATAATAATTACACAACGAAAACCCCTAGAAAACCGAAAGTATAAAAAAAAATGATGAAATCTCTCTCTTTTTTTTACCATCAAAAAAAAGAAGAACTTTCAAGCAATTCTAATTATAATGGCTTTGTTCATTGAAAATAAAACATTCATTATTCATGTTTCATTTCTTTCAAGTCTCATCAACTAAAAAAATTTTTTATATTCTTTTTACGTAAATCATTCATTAGTTTAAGATGCTTTGCTCTTAAATTGTGCAGAAAACAATTCAACTTGTGAGGTTATGTAAGCGTTATCTGTGTTTATATATCTGATTTGTGTGATTCCTTAGATCGCCGTTTGTGCACCTGAAAAAAGAACAGCCAACATTTGCAGGATTACGACTGGACCTCCCATGTTAACTCATAATTATTGCAAATCCTTTGATTTTACTTTGGTTTTGTATGGCTTTTTTTAAAACTGTATATCAATTCCTTATGGCTTATTTATTGACAAAATTGATTTATTTATATTTTTGTTCTAATCATAAATATTTTCAATGTTCTGTTACATTTTTTTAATTGCGATTTATTCAGCTTGTCTTTGATAATTTATTTGTATTATTATGTGTCATCAAGTATTCCAATCTGAAAGAAATAATATGCACACTGCTGTAGCACAATCTATTAATAATAAATTGCAAGAATGTATAAGGTTTAAAGTATCTATTCCAATTAAACGTTAATCATTAGTTTTCACACAGTTGTATGTTTCTAATATTCCTAACTAATACAAATATTTTTCAAATAGCTCTATTTGGACCCAAGAAGGTACCATCACTCCGGCTAAGAGTGAACCTAAGATTAATGGCAAGAGGCTCTCCACATTCTCAGGAATTCCAGAAATTGAGTGTCAATATCGGATGCAGTCTAGAGTCATACTCAGAGTCTACCCCTTTGCAAGACCCGCCGACAAAAAGTGATTCATTTTTTTCCTCAAAATATGAAGCACAGTAAATAAATATCAATAAAAGCAATTTCTAAGCAACTATGGTAACTTTGCCTACCCTTCCTTCTCCTAGTTACATTGTTAGATAACATGGTACAATATACTTTTCAGCTTCCCAACAGAAGAGAGAAAGAAATCAAGAAAGGTAGTAAATCCAAACAACAATATATATATATATATATATATATATATATATATGGGTGTAAAACATGCATCATACAAGTTTTTACAAGCAAAGAACAATTTCCTAAAAAGTTTTTAATCCAGTCTCTGCAGATCTGAGATGACTGAAAAAAATAACAAAACGCTGGCTTTTTATTTCATTTTTGTTTTTAACCAATCACATTGACTCTCGAATCGTTTACTATTTCCAAGACAAGGCTCTTTGATAAACTCTGTACCAATTTCAACTGACCACATCTATCTCCAAGCCTATGAAAACTCAACATAATGTACTTCTTTAACTAACTTTCATTTGAACATTATAATTTGGAGAACTTCACACACACACACACACACACACATACACACACACACTTATATATATATATATATATATATATATATAATTTTTTTCAATAGACTTAAGTATTATATTTCTTATGTGAGGAAAATAAGAGAAATTCAGTAGGCTTCAAACTACAGACGGGGCTAAATTGAAGTGTCTGATGATCGATAGTCTGAAACTCGCCATTGTAAGTCAGTTTTACTTCTTTTTCTTTTATTATTGCAATATTTGCATTGCTTTTTGTTTTTAATCATATAAGCTTCGTGTAAGCATTTTCGTCTTTTTACTGACCATACTGCAGTTTTAGAATTTTATGTAATTTAAAATATATATATATATATATATATATATATATGTGTGTGTGTGTGTGTGTGTGTGTGTGTGTGTGTGTTAACTAGTAATACTTTGGTAGGGACTCTCTCTCTCTCTCTCTCTCTCTCTCTATCTATCTATCTATCTATCTATCTTTCTTACTCTCTCTCTCTCTATATATATATATATATATATATATCACATACACAGGCATAACCAGTTCCTTTTTTTTTACATTATTCACAAATGTATATTGCTTGCCTTCGTTCTTATTCAACTTCCACAATTTTCATATTTGTTTCCACGAAAACAGTCTACAAAAACGAAAAAATATTCAGTGATGTCATTTCCTTCATAAGTTTATTTTCTTTGCAAAAATCGATCTTAGAATTGACAGAAATTATAACTGCAGACAAATGACAGGCACAACTATCAACATCATTTTATATTGTTTTACTGTTATATTGTTTATTTCCCGATTACAATACACTGCATCCTCCCCTACTTTTCTGATAAAGCAGTTCATTGTCATGGTTACTTGGAGGAACTGAAATTGCAAGTCGTTTCGAGAAGCCAGACAAACTCATCTCATTTTACTGATCACAAAAACATTTAACAATCATTTGTTTCAAAGTTTATTTCATGAACATATCTAAAAGCACAACGACTCCGTTATATAATTAGTATCATTATTACATATATCATATCATATACACTATTTAGTTATAACTTTTATTTCAGATGTTATAAAGACTGCTATATCATTATTTTACTCCGAGTGAGTTTTGTAGATCAGTTTTTATTGGTGATTTTGCTCTGAAGTTTGAGAAGAAGTTTTCCAATTGATTCTAACAGTTCTGTTGTCACCATATTTTCTCTAATCGTCGGTTTCTTCACTCTTTTTTTTTCCAGGCCTTTGGGTATTTTTCAAACTGCTCCAACTACAATTAATATCACCGTCACATTCATGTTCTTCAACCTTTTCTACTTTCTAGTAAGATCCAGGTTTTTATCTATTTTGTTGCTTTCTTTTATTTTCACTCTATGGCCCACCGGAATGGAAAATCATCTGAAGTTTTTTTTCTTTTCTTAATACTTGGCCTAATCTTCTGTTCAGGTTTGTATGATCCTTTGGTATCTCAAAATTCAAGAGATTATATTGCGTCTCATTTTCAATGACAGATTCCGTTTTGTACACATGAGGATGGCCTGAAGAGTTCATAGGTTGAAAATATCTGATGAAGACTTCATATTTTCTATTAATGACTTTTTTGACAAATGAGAACTAAGCACTGCAACGCCGATGGTAAAAGTGTGTGGATCACAAGAGGAACGATATTGAAATACATATTTCATTTGGTCGCATTCCATGAGACTATCTTATTAAGTCTATGAAATTATCAGAAAACTTTTGCATACCATTTCTGAGCATGGTTAAACTTGAATCTTTTCCACAATTCCTCGTATATCACCTTTCCAAGGGAGTCGTTTCTTTGTTTATTTGATTTTCATGTAAGGAGAAATTTCAAACACAAAGAGCTCATGATCTACATAATGGAACAAAATAATTTTCTTAGCAGATGTTACGATTTAATGAAAGTTGATTAAACTATTTTGTGCACATACTTTTTGTAAAGTGCAGTTAATTTTTTGTCAGTTCCGTGATTAAGGAAGACGTTGATGATTGTTGAAAACGGAGTTCCACTGACAGCGATTATTAATTAGTCTATACTATTATAAACAGTAATTGTTTAATTTCATTTAATTGCACTAATTACAACTTTCTGCTATCAATAAATAAAATATTTGTAATTATCATTTCGATTTCATTTTAAGAATGAACATATTCATGAATGGGAACTTAGATTTCTACATGTATATAGAATCAGGGCCAATCTCTAATGGCTTAAGCGCTTTATAAAGGAAAATGCCGACGGAACTGAGCAAATTCTACCCCCCTTCACATACGCATAAAGGGCTTCATGTTAAAATTGATTTTCTGTCGTATCCTTCTTACCAGAAAGTCAGGTAAATATGTATACCACAAACAAATTAACAACAAAAAGAGCATTTTGAGAATTTGACTAAAATGGGACTGATGACTTGAAATTCTGGTTTGAAACTACTAAACTATGGAATATAAACTTCTTCCTCGAGGATTAAATATCCAGTTTTGAGGGTTCATCGTCCCAACAAAACAGAACATCGTTAGAGGCAATAGCGAATAACTGATTAATGCGTCTTTACAGAGGAAAATCTATAGCAATTTGGCAAATTTTTTTTTTTTTTTCGCTGACTCTACAGTATTACCCCTAAATGAATAGATTCTGCTGAATATTTTTATAAAAAGTTAATTCTCATCTAGAGCAAGTAAGCAGGATTTTCTTATTTCTTGTTGATCATTTTAAAATCGAAACGAATATCATCAAGAACAGTATTCACCATAAATAGGTGCACTCTGAGCAATATTTTTATCAATAGTTAAGTTTCTTCTAAATCAAAGATAGAATCTAATGATGAAGCTTCAATTCTGCAGTTCTGAGGAGTTTAAACAATCCTTTGTTTTTGCCATTTCTTCCAGGTCAGAGTTGTTGTACTTGCAATGGGTCAAATAAATATTTTCGGAAATTATTAGTATGGGATATGAAAATGTAAATCTGCGCAAATTATTTGTATTGAATAAAAATACTTGATACCATAAAAACGATTGAGTGTAACGTTGATAATGTAAATTATCATGATTATAATCAAAAATTTAGAAATTAATCAAATTTTGCAATTAATTAATCCATGAACTGATTTATTATAAAAAAAACAGTGATATCCGTTTTAATTGTATAATATTCCACGAAAGATGATAAAATTTTATCTTTGGTACATAAAAAATGGTTGGAGTGTACTTTTATGAATGTATGGGGTTCCCGCAAAATAGAAAAAGTTTTTTCTGACTCTCTGTGAAAGGGTAAGTAGATATCTATGTTTGATAATATGTGAATCAATTGGTTGAATGGATTAGTTGGTTGGTTGGTTGGTTGTTTTATCACGCGTCAACGGGGTAAGTTCAATAACTCTGATCTCAAATTACATACGACTCAGAAATGTTTTGTGACAATAATTTTCTCAAATAGATTTAATTGACCCATAAATGGAAGTATAGCGCTCCAGATTAGATTAAACCTGAGAGCAATGGTAACAAAAAGATGAGTCTGTACTCGCCAAAGATCCGGTAATGGACCCTCATCACCAAATATAGTGCCACGTGGTCTACCACTGAGAGGAGAGGAATAAGGAATGAAATAGCAGGCTGCCAAGGACAGACCGTTAAAAGAGGAATTGGAATCTAGGTCAATTCCTCGCGACCGAAGTAACAAATCCCGGTCAGAATGAAAGCCAACAGATGTTTGCATTCTGTGACCGGGTGAGAGAGATAGTAGTCCTAAAGAATCGCCTGACAGGGGAAGGATGAAGAAAAAAGGCTAAATGATTGGCCAGAACCCTAAAGCGGAAGTAGCTCCCCCTTCCGTCAGCGGAAATAGGGGAAAAAGAAAATCAGTTTTGAAGAGAGATGTCGTCGTGAACAGTTGGGGCGAATCTTGTCCGAAACTCCGTGAACCGGGATTTTCAGGAGAGTAGTTAAGATGATAAGATATATTGAAACTGCCGCCGAAATTACCAGGGAAAACCCGGAAAGAATCTTGGACAAGAAGGACCTATGCTTTCAAGCCAAACATATATATAAAACCACGCTAGACCGTAAAAGAGAAAATACTCTCCGAAGGAACCCGTCAAAAGATAAGTAAACATTAAGACTGTTTCTCCCAACACCCTGCTTAAGCATTGCAATTACTCTCTCTCTCTCTCTCTCTCTCTCTCTCTCTCTCTCAATTTAAAGAAGGACGAAAGAAAAGAAGACAGAAAAAGGAGAAGAAATACATTTATAGTTATGTATTATCCGCTGATAATATAGCCGACACGATGAATATGTGTGTCCGCGTGTGTATTAAAAAGATTGTTATATTCTAATGTCCCACGTGTTGAAGTTTGTTCATTGTGTTGTCTGCTGTCAAGTTGTTTGTTTCATGTTTCTTTTTCAGTGTCTTTCGCCTCATGTTATTCTCGCCTAAATTGTCCTATTCTTTCCTTTAATTATTATACGGGGAACCGAAGTTGTCGACTACTATAGTTTAATATTATTATATCAAAACCTAGAGACTCATATCTTCCTTTATCCTAGGGGTAGGAAGAGCTAGTGGCCTGGTGGGTGTGTGTGTAATGTGAAATTTGGAAACCCCTTGCCAGTGGCGGTCAGTCTAGCCCCAAATTAACCCCCACATAATATGTCAGTTCCTATATGCCCGAGAAAGGAATCTGAACAAGAACTTATTCTACGAGGGATGAAATGCCAGACCGCCCCGTCTTCACACGTGCGAAAAATAAATTCCTGTCTTGGGATTTTAATAATTTTGCCGTCACAATAGTTTAGTTTCCTAGGACTCTCCTTTTTAGAAGGATACCCCGCTGCAGAGGATACAATTAAAGTATTCTATTCCTAGAAATTCCAGGGAAATATCATTTGTTTGATTCCTGTAAATGTTAAACAAGCATCAATGAAAGTAATGTGTGCAATTCAGAAACACATGTTTGTTTTAATACTGGATAACCGTGGATCTGGGAGTAATGGCAAAGAAAAGATAAGTCTGTACTCTCAACAGCTCTAGAGTCTCACAACCAGATGCAGTTTAGTGTCATACCCAGGACAGTGTATTGGTTAAAACTCTTAAAATGAGTGATCAGGATTTAAGATCTTTTCAAATATTTCCTAATGAACAGTAAAGACAGCTAACTGGACTTTAACTTCTTCTATAAGAACCCGCTAAGACTCAACGAAATTATACATTTTTTTTTAAGAATAAAAATAAGATATCTGAAGATATTTTAATAGAATTATTATATGAATCATTATCTAGTCATTGCCATAGATCATGCCAGTAACAGTGAACGTCATCTTTGGTTGCTACATGATTCTTTTTTTTTAATTTCTTTTTCTTTTTTTTTAAACGCACATTCACAAGATATTCAGCCAGGGGTGGGGTTAATTTTTTTTTTTTTTTGTTTAATCCTCATAAAGTAGTTTTAAATTTAATCATACGAAGTAATATTTAATGGATTAAATTATGATGTCATTTGCTCTTTCTTTCGATCTTAAGCCACTTCCTAATTTGAAGCCTATTTCTTTTTTTAGAACAAGTAAAGGGTGTTTTCTCTCTATTCCTGATACACGACTGGGAATGAGGCATCCAATAATCAGTCATACTAAAAAGAAATTTAGCCGAAAGCCTTAAAGCAAATGTTGTGAGAAAATATTGATAAATATCAATATTAGGGTTTTCGTTCTGATAAGAGTCATCCATTACTTGTTTGTCTGCACTTCTGTTCCGTCCAAATCTTTTATATCTGTTTCATCTATCAATTATAATGCCTCTCTTGAGAAGGGAACATTTCTTTCTTTCTTTTACTTGTAACATAGGAATTTGTAAATTAAACCTATTATACATTTACATGTTTAAACCTTTTAAATGAAGTATCTTGGAAATTTATAGGGATTTTATATATATATATATATATATATATATATATATATATATATATAATGGAATTCTTCCCAGCAGTAAGTGAGTTAGTAATATTGTAGGGCGGCACCGTTTGGACTTTAACGAAGCTCCAAGCGAAAAAGCTTGATGGAGAATAAATAAGGATGCTACGTACTGTTTTGAAAAGAATTTGGGAGCAGCACACCACAAAACAGTAGAAATAGGGCTACTTAGATTCCATTTCACAAAACATTTTGGGCACAATTCGAGAAGCAGGGATGAATTCATAAGTGATAATCACATGGATGCACTAGTTTGGCCGAGTACACTGGTCTAGAGAACTACACTGGTTGGCGAGTACACTGGTCTAGAGAACTATCATTTATCATCAACAGGCATAGATGCCCTTAGAAAAATGATTAGCAGGACTTTATATATATCGGGAAAGAGAAAGGGATGGGGAAAAAGACAGACAAAGAGACAATTATATATATATATATATATATATATATATATATATATATATATATATATGCAAATTTCATTAAACATAATAGACATTTTATGTTTACATATTTTCTACTGGATCCGTTCGAATTCCCGTATTACTTTTATCGTATTCGGGGGGAATTGATTTATGTATTGTCTATAGTTGTATGTATCCCTAGTACTTTCTGCCCGACTTTGGGCCATCATCAGGGGAGGATCTATTACAAAAGTGATGATGGCCCAAAGTCGGGCAGAAAGTACTAGGGATACATACAACTATAGACAATACATAAATCAATTACCCCCGAATACGATAAAAGTAATACGGGAATTCGAACGGATCCAGAAGAAAATATGTAGACATAAAATGTCTATTATGTTTAATGAAATTTGCATTAACGAAGAAATGCTGCCTAAATACACACACACACACACACACATATATATATATATATATATATATATATGTATAATGTTCACTTAAGTTTCTAACTGAAGTTTACGTACACCGCTTAACGTTTTGGGTCAGTTGATTCAAATCTTTCGTTATAGAATTAAAGTTTCATTTCGGGTATCATGAAAATTAACAAGAAAGTTGTGAATTATATATATATATATATATATATATATATATATATGAAAACGTGAGCGCAGATGAGAAATTTCTATTATAAAGCAATGATGTCTAGATCTCTTGATGAATTTGTGCCAATTTGAAACAAAAGCAAGTCTCAATATATTTTAAACGAAGTTTTCTGTAGTGGAGACTATTCTGAAGAAAAATAATGTTTTATTCATTGTTACTGTCTTAGCATATACAGATTCAGTCTCCATAAATTTTGAACGCACCAGAGGAACCTTAAATGTTACTTGGGTTCATATTTTAACATAATTTACTATCAGTATAATCTAGAAAATAAAAAGAATTTTAGCGTCCAAGACATTTTTTCTAAATGAAATTCATCAAATCTCTGTCACTATGCAGGTTTACACTGCTGATATTGGACAACTAACAATTCCACAGCAACTGTCTCAGTCACCTCTAGCATCTTATAGGTTTACCGCTTAATGTAGGGGTCAGGGTTACAGGTTACACACACACACACACACACACTCTCTCTCTCTCTCTCTCTCTCTCTCTCTCTCTCTCTTTCTCCATCAGAAACTACACACGCACACACATACACACACAGTCACTCTCTCTCTCTCTCTTTCTCTCTCAGACACTACACACACTCACACACACACACACACACACACACACACTCTCTCTCTCTCTTTTTCTCTCTCAGTCACTACACATACACACACATACATTCACACGCACACACGCATACACACACATAGACAAGAACAGACAAGCTCGCACGAATTTGTAAGATGTCATTGCATGAACAAATTTTACTCATGATATTATGATCATGATCATGATCATCATCATCATGTCGCGCTGGTAGCACGGATATCCCTGACCCTCTCTCGCCACTCCTCCCTATCGTTCATCGCCCTAGGTAGGTCTCCAGGATAACATCCCGTATCCTCACATAGCTGCTGAATGTATGTTCGTGCTGGTCGTTCTGCTTTTGCACGGCCATGTGTGGGGGTCCATATGGAAATCAGACCTAACCGATAAAATGAAACGCAGTTTCTTCCAGGCAGCGGTCACATCGATACTGCTATACGGGTGCACTACATGGACGCTAACAAAACGGCTGGAGAAGAAGCTAGACGGCAATTACACAAGAATGCTGCGTGCAATCTTGAACAAGTCCTGGCGGCAACACCCCACAAGACACCAACTGTACGGCCACCTGCCCCCTATCACGAAAACTATTCAAGACATGCAGGAACTCATAAGAGATGTACTCTTATGGACCCCCACACATGGCCGTGAAAAAGCAGGACGACCAGCACGAACATATAATATTATGATAAACCGAAAAAAACTTTATTTACAGTCAAGATTTAGCTGTTAGGTTGTAAGAAAAATATATTCTTTGAAAAACGAGGTATAAAATATACTTGAGATTTTAAAAGACTTTTTTTGTTCATTTCACCCAAAAATTTAATCGTCGAAGTCGTTGAAGGATTTCGTTTGTTTGTTGGTCTGTTTTTTGTTTTTTCAGGGGCGTATGAAAATAAGGTCCAAATAAGTAACCACGTTTTATCTTTTTTACTTCGTCTAAATTTGTTATGAATATTGTCAACAAAATTATATGGCATGAATCTGGAAACGAAAGCATAAAATTCAGTAAATTAAAATGATTATTTATGATGGGATCAAACTAATACAATTGACTTGACCTGAAAGAATTTGCATTGCTTCCAAATAGACATGAGAGAATAATTTTTTTGACTCGTCCTAAAAAGACCGATACCTTGAATTACCAATATATATATATATATATATATATATATATATATGTGTGTGTGTGTGTGTTGAGAGAGTGTTAAAGAATATTCAAAAAGCTTACAATGAGAATCGAATTTACTATGAGAAATGTAGTCTTTTGACACACTAAACACAAAACTTCAGTGAATATCTGTTTATGGGGGAGGGATGAGAATGAAAATGTCTCATGCAAGTTACTATATTAAAAAAAAATTCCTTTTATCTAAATTTCTTGGAAAAGGAATGTATTTTTCTATTGGACGTCAATGAACATATCCCTTCACAATTATATTGCTGTGCAGACAAAGAGTATATCTGTTTATTGTTAGATAGGAATAATAGAGACCATCATGTTGATGTGTGCATATATGGAAGCGTCGACAGTGGGAATGTTGAATTGAAGCGGTTGCATTTATTAAATATTCATTTATCCATTATCAGCTTAGTCGGCCTTGCCCAGTCGACTGGGGGGACGGTAGATTACACGAACTGCCTCTCTGCAGAGGGGCAATACCCCCCCACAACGATATGACAATAACAATCTGATGGTGAGGTTGCAGTGATGCTAGAGCTTTGGGGAATGCAGAGCACACCTTCATTTTCATCGCTCCCAGGTCCACTCTGGCCCGGATTGGTAGCACCTAATAGAAACCTATCTATGGGTCAAATAGAACTAAACTGTGTACCTATACTAAACTGAATTACTTGAAATAGAACTCTTTTGATATTTAAACTACGTGCTTATGCTAAACTGAATTCTTTTAATTAGAACTTTTTAACTAAACAGAATAACTTGAAATAGAAATGTCTTTGAAAATTAAACTGTGTACTTACATTTAAACTGCGAACTTATGCTAAAGTGAATTGTTTGAAATGAAACTGTGTTTTATATGTTAAACTGAATTGTTTGAAATAGAACTGATTATTTGTATGAAAAATGGATTTAGCATTAAATGACCTGCAAAGGTTGATATGCCATCAAACCCAAACAACGAACCTTAGTCGGCTCTGACTGAAGAATACGTCGAATGTCTCTCTGCAGAGAGGCAGTCGACATTTTCTCCAACGAGTGTCCTGTAAATGACACTAAAACCCTCTGTTGGTGAGGTTCCAATCCTGGAGCTTTGGGAAATGCGGAGTATCTCTTCATTGCCATTATTCACAGATTCACTCCGATCCGGAGTGGTAGTACATGCTATGATCCCATCTATGAGTAAAATAGAATTGTTTAACGTTATAACTGTGTACAAATAAATTATTAATATCAAATTGAATTATTAATAGTAGATGGCAATACTTGAAATCATTTAACTGTATGCAAACAATCAAAAGAAATACTTGAATCCATTTAAATTAGTTCAAACCCATGAAATCTTGGGTGATTCAAAATAAAGTTGCCTTCAAGTTATTCCCTTACAAATCATATTTCATTTAATGGATAAACAGGATTAAGCATTAAATAACCATCAACGGTTGATACACCATTAAACCAAATAACCAAACAAAATCTTTATTCTTTATGACAATTTGAAAATGGAATTATAATGAACAAATAAATCATCTGTGACTTCAGCCAGCTGATTGTAATTAAGTGCTCATAAATCTCGGCAGTGTCACGTGGTATAAATCTCAATCTAGGCTTTGTTATTGAGCTACGTAATCATCGTTCGAGAAGTGTATGCAAAGTAATTGTACTCTATTAATTAATATCTCAGCCAGTCAGTAAATTAGTCATTCTATCACTCTTTTATCACTGATGCACTGCTTATTCATGGGCAGTTAAGCGAGGGAGATGACTTAAAACCTGCTCACCTCATTGGCTAACATTGACTCAGCATTTTAAATAGCTAATCCACTTGACTCTGAATTTTCAAATGACTACATTTCTGTATATCCATTTATGTAAGGGGTGCATGCACGTATATTTGCCGCACATACCACTGGATCATCATATGTTTAAGCCGGTGTAAATGTGCCCATCTAGATATGTCTATTGCTCAATATCTAATATCCTTTATTATTGGCGCTGATGTGAATTGGTCCTCGATTTCGTATCGATAACAATCCGAGGGAGATGCGATTTAAAATCAACCAAGATTAACAAGACAAAGAAAGAATATGTTAAATTGAAGACGAATTTTTGAGCGTCGTTTGTTTATTGGCAGGTTAAAACAGTTTTTAATTAAAGCGTGATATTGCTCGAATCTGAAATAGGTATTCATCATATATTCGAGTTATTATTCATGTATTTGTATAGTAGAGCTTGTACAAATACGCGAATCAACAAGAAGACTCACCGTAGCGTATTGGTTATTAGCAAGATAATCAAACTAAATTAGGGGACACTTTGCTCGTGGCTGATAAGCTAGGAGAACCACCGCAGTCAAAAGTGAGTACACCCCTCACATTTCTGCAGATATTTAAGTATATCTCTTTATGGGACAACACTGACAAAATGACACTTTGACACAATGAAAAGTAGTCTGTGTGCAGCTTATATAAAAGAGTTAGTTTATTTCCCCTCAAAATAACTCAAACTATAGCCATTAAAAGCTAAAACCCTGCCAACAAAAGTGAGTACACTCCTAAGAAACTACACCCCTAAATGTCCAAATTGAGTACTGCTTGTCATTTTCTCTCCAAAATGTCATGTGACTCAATAGTGTTACTCTGCCCATGTGTGCATAGGGAGCAGGTGTGTTCAAATTTGTAGTGCAGCTCTCACACTCTCTCATAATGGTCACTGAAAGTTCCAACATGGCACTACATGGCAAAGAACTCTCTGAGAATCTGTAGCACTATGGGGGTTGGCCGCCAAAGCAGACGAGTCTGTTTTGGCGCGAAACCAGACAAAGGATTCTTGGACATGAAATCTCGCCGTACCCGGAAGTGGTACGGGGAGGCGAATGAGAGTTGACGACGCGACCCAGAGAGAGGCAAGGACCAGAGAGAGGCAGTTGGTAACTGGACAGGAGCAGAAGCAGTTGGTAGTTGGACAGGAGCAGAGGCAGTTGGCGTGGATCCACGGAGGGGCAGTCAACACCAGACACCGAGCAGAGAGGCGAGGAGACAAGATAGGGTCCAGTGAAGAAGAATCTCAAGATGTCTGATCCCAGTAGCATTGTGGAATTTTCGCTAGTAACCCACGCTAGCGATAGTCTGCACATGCATATAGTGTTGCAACACCTTCCTCTGCCCTTGGTAACCCCAAGCTTTGTTTGTTCGTTTGTCTTTCTATTTTCTCCTGTCTCCCTCGATCGTATTCTTGTGTGGTGGAAAGAAATGTGCGTTACCCCCTCGAACCACTAGTTGATCACCGGCCGGCTAAGAAGTGACATGGTTAGAAGACTGAGATAATGTGGTGGGGGTGAGGGGGTAACGTTTTCACAATCTTAAAAGACGTATTGTTGCGCTACATGAAAATGGTCAAAGCTACAAGAAGATTGCCAACAACCTGAAACTGAGCTGCAGCACAGTGGCTAATATCATTCAGCATTCTAAAAGAGCGGGGTCCACTCAGAACAGGCCTCGCATAGGTCGTCCAAAGAAGCTGAGCGCACGTGCTGAGCGTCACATCCAAATGATTTCTTTCAAAGATCGGCGTAGGAGTGCTGTTAGTATTGCAGCTGAGATGGAAGAGGTGGGGGGTCACTCTACATCAAATTGGTGTGCATGGCTGTCACCTCAGGAGGAAGTCTCTTCTGAAGACGATACACAAGAAAGCCCGCAAACAGTTTGCTGAAGACATGTCAACAAAGTACATGGATTACTGGAACCATGTCCTATGGTCTGATTAGATGAAGATTAATTTGCTTGGTTCCAATGGCTTCAAGCATGTATGGCAGGGACCTGGTGAGGACCACAAAGATAAGTGTGTCATGCCGACAGTCAAGCATGGTGGTGGGAATGTCATGGTCTGGGGCTGCATGAGTGCTGCAGGTGTTAAAGAGTTATATTTTATTGAGGGAAACATGAACTCCAACATGTACTGTGAAATACTGCTGTAGAGCATGATCCCTTCCCTCCAGAAACTGGGTCGCAGAGCAGTTTTCTTGCATGACAATGACCCCAAGCACACCTCCAAGAGACCACTGCTTTACTGAAGAGGCTGAGGGTAAAGCTGGCCAAGCATGTCTCCTGACTTGAACCCAATAGAACATCTTTGGGGGATACTCAAGCGGAAGATGGAGGTGTGAAAAGTCTCAAATATCCACCAGCTCCGCGATGTCGTCATGGAGGAGTGGATCCAGAGGCTACCTGTGAAGCTCTGGTAAACTCAAGGAGAGTAAAGGCAGTTCTGGATAATAATGTTGGCCACACAAAATATTGACAGTTGACATGGTGCATGTTAATATTGACAACTTTCCCTAAGGGGTGTACTCACTTTTGTTGTCAGGGGTTTAGCTTTTAATGGCTATATTTTGAGTTATTTTGAGGGGAAAATAAATTAACTCTGTTATATATGCTGCACACATACTACTTTTCATTGTGTCAAAGTGTCATTTTATCAGTGTGGTCCCATGAAGAGATACACTTAAATATCTGCAGAAATGTGAGGGGTGTACTCACTTTTGTGATACACTGTATATATAAATATAATGTAACTGGAACAAAACTCAACCACGGTTAAATTGACATTATAAATCTATTTCGGCAAAGAATATAATCTTCATTTCTTCAGATGATGTACACGCTTAATTTGAGGTTGAAAACTGCATATATATTCTTAAAAAGAGAAAAAAAATGCTCAAGCAAAAAAGAAAGAGACTGAAAACATTGACAATGTGAAAAACCCAGTAGAAGGTTGTTCCGGTAGTCGACCCAACCCAAGGTTTGTATTTTGTGGGTATGTAGTAGTTGGTGGAATTTTAGTATAATGTAAATTACTATCATTTATTTTTCTACACACTCCTTTTACAAGTGTTAAAACCCTACGTTCTTTAGGCCATTTATCTTCCCATAAAAAAACCTCTCCATATCCACATGGGGTCTCTGATAAATGCACTGCTTCTGCGTTTATTTCGTTTACATCACGTAAGTAGTAATAAGGGTTACAGATATCTCAGCTATTTAACCAAAAAATTGTAGAAAGGAACTAACAATTTTAAAATTCTAAAACTACTAAAAACGAACTAATCTCCGAGACTCCGAAAGCCTCCCTTCACACCATAGAACCAACTTAAGAATTAGAGACTAACCCTAGTTAAAATGGAAAATAGACAATCTTTGACTGCAAATAGCTTCAATAGATGATGTAACCGGTACATCGAAGAAAACATTAGTATAATTAGTATTATGGACCCAAGGCAACTGCTAGATACCCGTAAAGAGCTGATATTTAAATATAGACGTAAAGGTGAATTTAAAATATTCTAAAATATCCTAATTTAAATAAAACTAGATAAGGAATTCAGGAGATTTATTAAAAAAAAAACATTTATTTCGGTAATCAATAGAATAACCTTTTCTTGTCCGTTTTAATCACTTCTTTTCATAAATTAAGATGATCTCTTAAGTTTGTTTCAGTTTAATGACAATTCATTCAAAGTTGATGATTTTTCTAAATCCCAAAATCTTTTTATTTAACTGATTCTTTTCTATTTTTTCTTTGCTTTTCCTTATTCACTCGATTTTTGTTTTCTCTGATTTTGTTCATTCTTTTTCATTCTTTCTTTTGTCTTTTTAAGAAAATTTCTTCTTTTGTCTTTTCTAGTTACGAATTTCTTCGCCCTTTACTCATTATCTCCCCCTTCTTTTCTTCTTTGTGTTTCATTGTTTTGTTTTAGTGTTTCTTTACTTATTCATTTCTGTATTTCTTACTTTATTTAATCTTTCAATCTTTTATTCTTTTTATTTTATTTCCTGTTTTTCTTCCCGTATTTCTGCCTGGAATATCAATTGCTACTGAAGAGTGAAGGTTCCCCTTTACTGGGACCTTATGTCAACTCCTTGTTGACTGCTAGGCTAGCTGACCATTTCTTGGGACCTTTATTCTCACTGAGTGTCTCATATATCTGGCTTTGTTTTACAACTAAGCTGAGCTTGGTTAGCGCCTCACATTAGGTACCAGTCCTGTCAGATGATATTGTATAACACGCCGACTGCACCTGAGAAGAGGAATAAGACACTCCCGCTAAACAGACCACTTGTTGGCCGTGGGTGACGAACCATCGTGTTGGAGAATGGGATCCTATTGGCTGAGCAGTCTGTGGTCCGGCAACCACTTTGGCCTTACTGGGCTAGACAGGCAGTCTGCATAGCCCAAACTGAATAATTGGCTGATAATGGTCAAGTCGTAGAAACTATATGATTGTTCCGACCGTATTTTTCAAACTACTCTTGTAGCAAACAAGTACTCTACCCTTTTTGTCTGAGATCTGCAAGAATGCAGAGGCTGAAGTTTAATTTAACAATACTAGACACCATTCAACCATGTGAAAACAAATGAGCTATAATGTTTAAAAATAATGCTACGTACAAACTATCCACTATCAAATTATATATATGTGTGCGCACGCATGCACGCACGCACGCACGTGTGTGTATTACACGATTTGACTTTAAATAACCCAAAAAGAATGATATGCCATAAATACGGGCAACAAGATTGATGGGATAATAGTAAGCAACGTAGTCTGTCAGATCAACAATTTCTAAGTTGTGAGTTTGATCCTCAATAAATTTCATAGACTTTGGGCCAAATCTAAGTTACTTTGAGTAAGTTGCTATTTGTTTTTGTTTGCTTTCATTTTTGTGGGTCTTTTTTCCTTGATATTTATTAACTTTTGGTTATTTAGCACAAAGTCAAATAAAAAGAAATCTGAGTAAAAAGATTTTGTTGATTCAACCATTCAGGTAGATACTGATTATTTGTTTTGAATTTCAGCATTCAATATTTTGACTTTTCGCCTTGATCCCCGAAGGCTTTCACCAGTAGAATTACGTAACTCTCTAAACCATTAGGTAGGCCATGTTCTTTCTTTCTTCCTTTCTTTCAGTCTTTCTTTTTTATACTTTCGGATTAATTTCTAGTTCTGTATTTCTTTTCTTCTTTGCTTGTCTTCATTTTTTCTTTCTTTTTTTCTTTCTTTTTTTCTTTCTTTCTTTCAAGTAAATTTGTTCATTTGTCGTCTCTCGTAATGACTATCTGGGTTCTTTTCACCTTATCTCCTTCTCCTGCTTCCTTCTTCCTTCCTTCTTCCTTCCTTCCTTCTTTTCTTTTCTTTTATCTTTCTCTCTAATATCTTTTGTTTTCTTTAGTAATGACTTTATTCGCTCTTTACTCCTTTTCTTTCTTTCTTTCTTTCTTTCTTTCTTTCTTCATTTATTTATAGTCAATTTCTTATCTTCTCTATTAACAATTCTTTTGGTCTATTACTTCTCATTTCTATTCTGTCTGCCTATTTCTTTCATCTTCCTTTCTTTCTTTTTCTATTTTCTTTCTTTATTTACTCTCATTTTCTTTCTTTCTTTCTTTCTTTCACAATTTTATTCGTTATTCTTTTTTAGTAATGATTTTTGTTTTCGGCTTTACATCTTCTTTTGGCAAAAACAGTTTTTCTATACTTTTATGTTTTCCTTTCTCGTCCTTTTAGCCATTTTTTTTTTTTACTTCAATCTCCTTTCTCACTTCTTACACCTTTCTATCTTTATTTCTTTCGCTTTGTTTTCTTTTTCTTTCTTTTTCTTTTCACCCTTTTTTTCTTTCTTTTTCCTTTTCTTTCTTCCTTTTGTCTTCTCTCTTTCCACATACAGTTCATTTTTCTATCTTATCTTGGCCAGTTTCTTTCTTTTTCTTTTTTCATTTATTGGTATATATCGAACAGACAATTTACCTTTCACAGATCTCATCACCAACGTCGAAACAGCCTCTAAAATAATGTAGTGAATATCTTGACCTACACTCACATCCATCAATATCTCCCCTCTTCCTCAGTCATAACACACACCGCCACTTTCCTCCCTCACCTTACTACCCACACCATCTAATCGAATACGCCAGCATCCTAGAACAATATTCTCCCGCTTCCCAAACAACCAGCTGAACAGCCACAGCGTCATCTCCGCTACCCCACACAATCACCCCCACACCTGATTGCCTGTCCTACCCGCACTTTCTTTGCATTGGCCCTGACGCCCTCAATGTAATTAAAATGTTATCTACTTGCTTAGTCTGTGACCCTTTTCCACGTTCTGGGATTTTCGCCAGTCAGTTGCAATTTCTGTTTAAACAAAGCATAAAAAAAGAAGAGGGCAAAAAAAGACAAAAAAAAAAACGTATCCATATAAGTAAACATTAAAAAAATCGCCAAAGAAGAAAAACAAACAAAATCTCTTTGTTTCAATGCACAGAGATCCTGTGTGTATTCCGTTACTTCATCCGATTATTTTCCCCGGGAAAATGTTAAGACTTTACTCAATTTTTAAAGCCGCCATTTTCTTTCTAACATTTTATTGTAATATTTTTTCTCTCAGTTATATTCTTCAATATTACTTGTATTTATTCATTTCATCCGATCACTTTTTTCTTATTTTTGAAGGGACAAATCTTGCTTTATTTATTTATCTATTTATTTGTTTATTCATTTATTTATGTGGGTTTTTTTATATTGTTTTGTTCATTTGTTTTGTGTGTTGTCTTTCTTTTCAGCTTGTTTTCGTTTCCTTTTATATTTTAAAAGTTTTAATTCATTTTATTCATTTTTTGTTATTTTATCACCGAACTTAATTCTTCATTTTCTTTTTAGCAGGCATTTGGTATTTGATTTTTGCCTGGTAGAGTGAGATTTGTTCATATTATTATTTGAATTTTTTATCGTATTTCTAAAAAAAAAAAATTATTCCTTTCACCGCTCCTCCATCTTTAATTCCAGCATTAAATTCAGTTCTTGCAGTTAATGAGAAAATTAATCGTTAGATAAATTGGAGAAAACTCTCACCATCCGACAGGAATGATTCTTAACAAAGTCACATGACCTTTTTCCGTGTATAAAAAGGCGGGAAAGTAAAGCGGTATTTGCAGACATTAAAACTTTAAAACAAATGGATTAGGAATAAGTAGTATTATGTGAGCCTCTACAAATGTGTATAAAAGTAACAATTTAGTTTGCATTCAAATAAGTATAAAGCAACTATCTGATATTGCACAGTGACAATAATTTTTTCCAAATACGCCCCAAGTTATTCTTCGTAGATAAATCGTTGTAAATGAGTTAAACATTCGGTGTAATATGAACCTGCCAATCCATTGGCCTAGTAGGTAGAGTGTTTGACAATGGCCGAGGAGACGAGAGTTCAGTCCAAGGTTGAGTCATACCAAAGACTCAGAATATGGTACTTGATGCTTAACATTTGGCATTTGTAAGGTACGGATCAAGATTAAAGTGGAGCAATCAAGGAAGAGGAGTAGCGCCCTCCTCTACATTACGCTGTTGTAGCTATTGAAAAGGGAACTTTCGGTTTGCCCTCGACTACGGCCGCCCACTTTACTTTTTATGCTTTAATAATTTATACAAAAACTAGTTTGTACACGCCATCATAAACGATGATGATATTCTTATAATTTTTGAGTTACAATATTCTTAAAAAATATCAATAATCTTATGCTGCTCAACATTTTCTTGTGCATATTTGCCTTCAGTTACATGTACAGTCACGCTCATCAATAAGTCTAGCCGAGACCGGTTGAGTCATCGGTCATACGACAATGGAGCCGGTAGTTCTGGGTTACGTGGTACAGTAACACACTTTAACTAACCTGAACATATATATGCATCCACGACCTCACAAATGTTGACCATCCGTAGAATCCTTGAAGGCATATGGGCAAAAAACCTACAGGCGACAATACTATTTGTCGACTTTACCAAGGCCTTCGATTCCATTCACAGAGTAAAGATGGAACAAATCCTACAAGCATACGGCCCACCAAAAGAAACCGTAGCAGCAATAATGATTCTCTACAAAAACACCAAAGTGAAAGTACGTTCAGCGGATGGAGACACGGAATACTTCGTCATTGTAGCAGGAGTACTACAAGGGGACACGCTAGCCCCATACCTCTTTATCATCTGTCTAGACTACGTGTTTAGAACTTCGATTGATAAAATCAGAGAAAACAGCTTCGAAACAGAAAAGAAGCAGAAGGTACACCGCAAAAACAATTACCGACGCCGACAACGCCGATGACATAGCGTGACTTACGAATACACCCAACCAAGCCGAAACACTAGTGCATCGTTTGGAACGAGCCGCCGCAGGCATTGGCCTCCATGTCAATGCACACAAAACTGAATATATGTGCTATAATCAAACAGGCGACATTTCCACACTAGACGGAACCTCTCCGAAACTGGCAGACAAATTCACCTACCAAGGAAGCAGCGTCTCATCAACCGAAGAAGACATCAACACACGGCATGGACAGCTATCGATAGGCTATCGATCATATGGAAATCAGACCTGACCGATAAAACGCAGTTTCTTCCAGGCAGCGGTCGTATCGATACTGCTATATGGATGCACTATTTGGACGCTAACTAAACGGCTGGAGGAGAAGCTAGACGACAATTACACAAGAATGTTGCGAGCAATATTGAACAAGTCCCGGCGGCAACATTCCATAAGGCACTAACTATACGGCCACTTGCCTTCCATCACGAAAACTATCCAAGCTAGACGAACCAGACATGCAGGACACTGCTAGAGTAGCAAGGACGATCTCATAAGTGATGTACTCCTATGGACCCCCGCATATGGCCAAGAAAAAGCAGGACGACCAGCACAAACATACATACAGCAGCTATGTGAGGATACGGGATGTAGCCCTGAAGACCTACCAGAGGCGATGAATGATAGGGAGAAGTGGCGAGAGAGAGCCAGGGATATCCGTGCTACCAGTACGACATGATATATATATATATATATATATATATCAGGAGAGAGAGATATATAAATAGAGAGAGCGAGACCATAAGAGAGAGATAGTTGCATTCTATTTCATATAAGGATAGCTATCGAAAAGATATTTAAGACTCTTTTTCAAATCTAAGAGAAATCTTAATGAAAGCAAGTTATTTTTCTCTAGACTTTTAATCAAAGTTTACGTATTAAGCCAAAACCTCCGCTACGGATAGGACATGACACAAAGTCACTTCTAGGCAAAATAAAGCTGCTTTTGAATTCAGAGATTTTCTTCTCCCAGACTGGTTGATTAATCAAAGCTAAAGAATTTAGTTTAGCCTAATATTTATCTATATCTGAGCGTGGGTAGCGAGAATGGATGCAGGCTTTTCTCTAGGACATTAGCTTAAAGTGAAAAACAAAGATTGGTCCGGGATTTACACTTGGATCACTGATTCAATTTCCTATGACTCTCACATTTACGCGAAGTGCAACTTCATCGAAGTTCGCTTGTTGTATAACTGACAAAACTGTCTGTATTTTCCAGAGTTGCATAACTCGAGATATGAATGAGAAACAAAGAGCTGACACCACAGAAGGATGTACTGCTTCCGAAATTCATTAAACGCTCTGAAATGTATATAGCAAGGCAACAATTATTTGTTTAAAAAATTCATAGAAGATGAAAACAGGGTTGAAGACAAACCACGGGGTAAAAGGTCATTGACAGCAACCACCGAGGAACTTGGAGTGACCAAAGAATTTTCCCAAATGAAATTGAAAAGTTGATTCAAAGGTAGAGAAAATGTGATGCCACTGTAAGAATAAATTACACATCTGTATTGTTGAATATGGTTAATATGGTTATTAAATGAAATCTGGTTTGAGGCATTACTTTTACGACAATTCTTACATATATATATATATATATATATATATATATATATATATATATATATATAATGTTGTCCCTATTTAGAAAAAAACGATCAATATCCAAGCTATATCTAATCCCCCTAAGAAGGTCTTTAAATAAATCCCTAAAAGCATTATCATGTGGTAATCAACAAATTCATCAAACGAGGATATTTTTACTCAAAATAAACTAGATTATGAAATAGCCTTAAAAATATTGGATATCAAGAAAAATCCGAACACAAAAGTTGAGAAGACAATACAAACATACAAAATAAGAGTGATAATAGGAAAAGGAAAATCTTATGGTTCACACCTCCGTATAAAATGGCTGTATCTATAAAAATAGGAAAAGAATTTTTTTAAACATTAAGAAAAAAATTTCCTAAGACGAGTAAGTAAGTTGTCGATCTTAGTCGAGGGGGACCCGAAGGAACCCTTTTCAATAGCTACAACGGGGAGCAGTAGGGGGCGCTACTCCGTTCCCAGTATTGCTTCACTTACCTTTGACTCTCACCTTATAATGCTGAGTTCTAGGCAAGGCGACATCAAGTAACATTTTTGAGTCTTTGGTATGACTCGTCCTGGGATTGAATCCCGGTCTCACAGACCACTGGCGAACGATCTATTCATTTGGCCAATAGCTAATAAAAACACCGTGAAATTGAGTTACAGCTGGATGCCTAACATTTCCACAGAAATTGTTAGAGGCAACTCAAAAAAGCTTAAGAGAAATAAAAATACTAAACCCTTAAATTGTAACTGTATTAAGAAAGAAAACTGCCCCTTCAAGGGAAGATGCCAAATAGAGTGTGTAGTGTATAAGGTTGAAGTACACAATCCGAGCAGTAATAGTAACAATAGAAATGATAAAAAAAGTGTATGTTGGTTCAACGCAATGCCCTGTTAAAGATATTACGATCATAAAAGTAACCTCACACATGAAATATGTAGACATAAAACTAGTTTGTCCAACTACGTATCGGACATCCAAAAAAATTTGGTATGGATCCTATATCAAAATAGGAAATCACGAAAAGAGGTAGTAAATATAAGGTGGGGGATAGATATTATAAACTATGTATGGAGGAAAAATTAACCAGAGTTACATATAATAAACCAAGGGAATGGCTTAACCAAAGGTCTGAAGTATTTCGTTTACCGTTTGCCATGCGAGATTGTCTAGCTTCAACCGATCTTATCGATCTGATTTTGTATGTATTTCATTTGCTCTTTTAGGTATATGTTAGTTAATGCATTTTGTGCCTTTTTAAATTTCAGGGCATTGGTATTGGTTGGATTCTTCCTATTGCATTTGGAAGCAGTTTTCACGTCCCCGATTTTGTGAACGGCTAATGTCTCCCACGGGACTCTACATCAATAGCGGCCAAGATATACAATGCTCAAAAACGCAACTACATAGAACCCAAAAATCAGAACATACTTCGGAAGAAACAAAATGGATTTCGGAGAAATAGATCCACGACGTCACAAATTTTGACTATCCGTGGAATTCTTGAAGGTGTACGTGAAAAAACAAAACAAAAAAAACCTAGAGGCAACAATATTAATTGTCGACATCGCCAAGGCCTTTCACTCCATCCACAGAGGAAAGATGGAGCAAATACTACTCGCCAACAACCTACCCAAAGAAACCGTCGCAGCCATAATGATGCTATAGAGAAACACGAAAGTAAAAGTCAGCTCCCCGGATGGAGACACAGACTACTTCGATATTGTAGCAGGTGTGCTGCAAGGAGATACATTAGCCCATACCTCTTCATCATCTGTCTAAACTACGTGCTTAGAACGTCTATTGATAAAATGAAAGAAAACGGTTTCAAGCTGAAAAAGGAAAGAAGCAGAAGATATTCCGCACAAACAATTACGGACGCGGACTACGCCGATGACATAGCGCTTCTGGCAAATACAACCGCCCAAGCCGAATCCCTGCTACAAAGTCTGGAACGAGCAGCTGCTCGCATAGGCCTCCATGTCAACGCAGACAAGACGGAATACATGTGCTTTAATGAAAGAGGCGACATCACACAAAACGGTAGAAAAGTTCACCTACCTAGGAAACAGTGTCTCATCAGCCGAGACTAACATCAACACGCGACTAGCAAAGGCATAGACATCTATCGATTTGCTATCAGTTCTATGGAAGTCAGACCTGACCCATAAAATGAAACCCATTTTTTTCCAAGCAGTGGTTGTGTCGATACTGGTGTATGGATGCACTACATGGACGCTAACTAAACGTATGGAGAAAAAGCTTAACGGCAACTATGCAAGAAGGCTGCCAGCCATATTGAACAATTCCTGGAGGCAGAACACCACAAAGTAGCAGCTTTACGACCACTTAACACCCACCACGAAAACTATCCGAGTTAGAAGAACCAAACTTGCAGGACACTGCTGGAGAACTAGAGATGAACTCATAAGTGACGTACTCCCGTAGACCTTCTCACATGGACGAGCAAAGGTTGGACGACCAGCTAGGACTTACACACAACAGCTCAGTGCCGATACTGGATGTAGCCTAGAAGACCTGCCGGAAGCGATAGCCCATAGAGAATTGTGGCGAGAGAGGGACGATGGAGATCTGTGCTGATGGCGCGACATGAATATATATATATATATAATTATATATATATATATATATATATATATATATATATATATATAAACTCGTTTCTTGGCCATGTAGGAATTATTTTCATATATATATATATATATATATATATATATTGTCTTGTATTTTGGTACTATTTACCAACCCCTCCGCTCGGGCAGGATATGACACAAGGTCAATTTTTAAGCGGAGTTTAACAGGTTTGAATTCAGAGTTTTCCTTCTCCTAGACTAGTTGCCTCACCAAGGCTGAAGAACCTAGTCCGTCCTACTATTTATCCATAGCTGGAGGGAGAATAAGGGGGTTCATACCTTTCCCAAGGGTATTTGCCCGAAAGTGAACGTAATAGCGCGACTGGAGTACGAACTCGCGTACTACGATTCCGCAGTTCATCGCTTTAACCATTACACCACGAGGACACTTGTATTTTGGTTAATGGTAAATAGAATTTCTTGGGTTATTTTATGTCGAAGTCATCTTTTTAGAATAATAATGGTACGATTTAACACATACCCCGAGGGATAAAAGGGTTCATACCTTTCTTAATGGCATTAGTCCAAATTGAACATAATAGCGTGAGTTAAAACAATGATATGACAATCCAATCTCTCTCTCTCTCTCTCTCTCTCTCTCTCTCTCTCTCTCTCTCTCTCTCTTTCCACCATTCCTGAAGTTATTATGAAATCTAATAATGTATAAAGTTCTGAACCAATTTTGTCACATTTAAAATCCTCTATTTTCACTTTAGTAAAATATTTAAGTAATTTTTTTCTCTATTCGAATGCTTAGATTTTGAGATGTTTGAAATGTACGAAAATTAACTGCAGATTTAACTAATATTAGCTAAAGACCTCTGAAATCTAATAAAAACTTTTTTTTGTCAAAAATATATGTTGAAACATATATTAAAGGAAAAGGAATGATCCAAGAACTGAAAAACAGAAAATAGCAATGTTATTCAATAAGGAGATGTCCATTTTGGCGATATAAAAGAATCTTTGCAGAGATCATTAACAAACGCTAAAATCTTTGGAAAAAAACTGTAATTGAGGGAGTTACAAAAAAAAAAGACAGTCGATGAAAAATATTTTCTGAGTTCGGATCTGTAAAAAAAATCTACTTGGCAATCTCCTCTTACGAAAACAAATATTTTAAAACGTCAAAATTTGACCAAAAAGTACTGGGAAATTACATTTTCTTGGGTCATTTTTATAGAAGAATCTTGAGTTACATTTGATGGATCAAATGGTCGAGCAAAAAGACAGATTTGATCGAATTCGGACGTGCCTGTGACTAAAATTAAGTAAAAAGGAGGCGGTAGTGAGAGAATATGGGCTGAAATTATCATATCATTCAATCAATGAAAGATTTAAACTGAATAGAGTTAACTATTGTGATTTAATGGGTAAGAATTTTTCTTCGCATGGCACAAATCCAAGTCTTTCAGTTTCAAAGTGAAATTTGTGTTTATACACAGCAATGCCTCTCATGTATTGAAGCTTGCTGTGAATATTCTGAGCATAAAAGAATTACAGAAGAAAAGATTATATAATTGCCATCATCAAGTCCTAATCTGCATCCGATAGAAAATATGTGCTCAATTGTAAAGATGGAATATGACTGGTAAACGTTATGACGACAAAGCAAACCTAAGGAAACCAATTAAATCTACCATGTCGGAAATTTAACATGGTGAAGTAAGAAAAATTAATGGTTAATAGATCACTGTTTGTTATTGGGAAGGATCACAATATCAATATATAAAAAATTTAAAGATTTCTCATATGTTTACTGTTTGTTCTAATAAAAGTTTTAATTAACTTTTGATGGTTTTATTACATTTTATTGAAGTAGAATATAATTATTTACTCTTGTCTATTAACTTCAGACGGCAGTTTTTAGAATATAAAAGATAACTTAAATATTTTCAATAAAACATGTTGATACTGCCTTAAATTTTAACTTTGCCTTTGTTTTAACATCTGACTTGATTATTTAAATTTTGACAATTTTTTTTAACCAAATATAATTTTCTGAAGCATATGAGATTTGCTTAATAAGTTCAGAATGGGTGTTCGCCAAAAGTTCGCGAGACCGGGGTTCAATCCCAGGTCGAGTCATAACAAAGACTCAAAAAATAGTACTTGATGCCTCCTCCCGTAGATCTCAGTTTAGTAGATACTGAAAAGAAAGCTTTCAGTTCACCCTCGACTACAGTCGGTCACCTTACTGACTTATATATATATATATATATATATATATATATATATATATATATATATATATATAATTAGGAATGTAAGGAGGGGGCAATATAGTAACACACAACGGCGAGTTTCACGTCTTCAATTGCCACAAAATGTTCACATATAATGAGAACAATACAAGTATATTCTAAACATTTCATAACTATTCCAGTTATAATTGAAAATGCTCTTATTTCTTACTTCATACACGTGCGCACATAACCATATATATATATATATATATATATATATATATATATATATATATATATATATATATATATATATATATATATATCGGTACTATGTTTCATTAAGAATTACGAATAAGATCCTTTTAAATGTTTTTATAAACGAGATTTGTTTCGTTTGGTTTTATTTGAAAATATCCGAAATTTTCACTTGGTGCGCTCTCTTCATCATTCTCAAGAGCAAGTTGAAGGTTTTCATTTAAAATCAAGTTAAACTAGTACTTGCCATTTATGAGATCCTTTCTCTCCTAAGATATTTGGAATATTTCATAGTTTTTCTATACCATTTTGCTATGCTTGAAGATGTAAACCAATAATTCTGAAAGAGGAGAAATTTCTATAAAAAAATTGAATCAAACTCAAAAAATACTAGAAGGAGTTAAGAAAAAACACTAAAAGCGTGTAGTTATAACGAACACACACACACACACACACACACACACACACATACACACACATATATATATATATATATTCATTATCGCCCATAAATAAGTAAACAAATTTTCATAAGACGTCAATTTTCTTTTAACCAAAGATAGTAGACCTTGTGTGCAGTCCCGTCTGGTGGGAATAAGAGACAAATATCAAGAGACTAGAGTATTATTGTCAGCGAATATCATACAAATATAATGGTTATAAGATGGGATTATCTATTACCGAACTTAACTGCATTTAAAATATCTTATACCAAAAATGAAATGGTGTAAATATAGGTAAGACGTGTTCTTATTTTTGACGGCTACGCGTATTCATATTTATCGTTAAAAAGATTGGGCGATTTATCCTTTTTTAGTATTGCAGATAGTCGTCTACTCTGCTGCAAATAGATGTCAAAAAGAAGACTGCATCTTTTTAAAGGCCCTTTACCAAGTGCAATGTTCGATTCCCTTTAAAGAATTGATCTAAAAGTGCAAATATTACTCGATTGTATATTTTGAATTCAAGTCCAAAAGAATCTAACAAATCCACTTGTAAAAACTTCAAAACATCTTTGCCCGGAAGTAAGGAGTTTGTTTTAATACGATATTATAGAATGGAAATAGTTTAAAGATCTATTTGACCCACAGATTGGACCCTAACAGGTACGACAACCACACTGGGGGCAATCACAATAAAGAGGTTCTTCAAATTCCCCAGATCTCCAGAACAGGGGCCTCACCATCAGATGCTCTCAGTATCATACCCGAACACTCCTTTTTAGGGGTTATTACACTTGTTCAGTCGACTGAGTCAGCAAATTCTATGTCCGGTCGATAGCCAAATGATTTGGATTTGACCAATACATTTAGTGTACTCTAACTTAGAGAATAGAACAATTTTGTGTCCAATTTACAACTGAATTATCATTTTATAGGATCCTGCGATTGGCTCTGAACATTTTTAATCATTTAAATTCTCGCTATAACGCAGATAACTATGAAATACAAATTAGAACCCTTCACCCTTTCTCAAATAGAAACATCAATATCATCAGGGACCGTTATTACAACATTATTTCACAAAATTAGAGAGACATGAATCAGGATAGATATCTAAGTGTATTTTAACCGAATTGTTTCCCTTTTAAACAACAAAATATATACATTCTAAATTAGAGGAACACACACACACACACACAGAGAGAGAGAGAGAGAGAGAGACAAGCATATATATATATATATATATATAGTCCTGAAGATAAATCTATATTGTTGAGTATATGTAAGCTTATAAGTAATAATAGCTGTGTATGAGTTCAGCTGAATATTTCTGTCTTTCATAATTTTTTTTTATATTCACGTGTAATATTTACTGACAAAAAACAAACAATGGTTTGGTTTGGTTTCTTTGTTTAATGACATATGAACCTATGTGGGTTATTTGATCCCAAAGCTAGCCTTCTAGAATAACAACAATGCCACTATTTAACCCATAGCCGGGAGGATAAAATGTTTTATATCTTTCCTAAGGGGCATTAGTTCGAAAGGGAACTCAATAGCGTGACTGAAGCTCGAACTTGCTTAATACGATATCGCAGAGCAGCATTTTAGACACCTCGGAGACTCCTTCAATACCTACCGACCAAAAAGAAAACAATAACCCATACCTCGGAGACTCCTTCATTACCTACCGACCAAAAAGAAAACAATAACCATACCTCGGAGACTCCTTCATTACCTACCGACCAAAAAGGAAACAATAACCATACCTCGGAGACTCCTTCATTACCTACTGACCAAAAAGAAAACAATAAGCCATATCCCCAATAAATACAATCAAGACAGATTGATAAATAGATTTTTTTAGATGCGTTCATCATTCATTTACAAATTGTACTGCAATGTCTTTATTCTCAGAATTGGAAGTGTATTACTCAAATTGAAATCGCACTTTAATGTGCCGATTTTTGTTTGTTTTTGGGGAGTTATTTTCTAAAACAGACATTAGAATTTTACAATATGTAGACATTTTTGCTTTTAAATTCTCCTGTCCTTCTACTAAGATTTTTTTTTCTTTTCTTTCTGTTTCTTTCGACACATTCATCCGTGGTCGTCTTCTATAAACGATTCTTTATTTTTCTCTTCTGCTGCCTCTTCATCTTTACTTTCATCTTTCTATTTATTTTAGTTTTCATCGTTCTCTCTCTATTTCCCTGCTTCTCGTTCTAATTCTTTTTTTTAATCGCTTCTTTCATCTTCAGATTTTTTTCCCTTTTTTCTTGGCCATAACACGATTAAATAATAATAATAATAATAATAATAATAATAATAATAATAATAATAATAATAATAATGAATTAAAAACATAAAAAAACAAGATCCAACCCGCTCATAGTTGCTTGAAAATGTCACATGACATCCCTTAATGACACGGCTGTCTGAGGCACGGGTATTTGACGGATCAGGCAGCTTATAACTTTTCCCCAGTCGTTTTTGATCGGTGATCCTTCCGCTGTGATTTCCAAACCTCGCTTCATCTCTTGCTTTGTCGTGTTTGAGCCGGCGAATTCAGTGTGACTAGCTAACCGACCGGTTCTCAAATGAAAATCGTTGATCAAGTATCCGGGGGATTTTATACAGTCGCCAAATAAATAACACATGTACATCAACTTCTGACCGTGTTATATCCGCTCTCTGTTTCTTCGTCAAGGTTATCTCAATTACATGATTGCTCAAGACGTGAAATACATGATGCGTGCGAATAATTTTGAATTGGCCAACAATATACAATGTTTCTCTTTCTTTTTCTCTTCCTTTCTTTATTATTTTTGTGGTGGGGGGAGGGTAGTATTTATTTTAATCTTATTTTTGATATCCGTGTTTTTATAACTTTATTATTTTGGTGATTTTTCTTGTTTAGTATTCTACCTTGTATTATTTATTTATTTTGCATTATCTTTTCTTCATATTTTTTAAGTTGTTTTTTTATTTTTTTCGACTTCTTATTGTATCATACTTGTGCTTTGTTTCATCCACTACACAAAAATAAGAAGGATCACTTGTGCATGTATCTTATAATATACGTGTGTCATTGTATATGTGTCTAGTTGTACATGTATTTACATCTGATTTTAATGTAAGTAGGTTCCCATGCAAAGATATTTGTGTACATTACCCTGTTTATGGCTTATAGCTAGACAATACTGTGACATTGCCAGTGTCTATAATTCTATTGTTTGTATATGCATGTATTTGAGGTTTATATAGGCGCGCCCTGTAGATACAAATCTATTTGTGTGTCCGTATGTGTAAGCTAATGAGTAATGAAATCTGCGTGTGAGCTCGGCAATATATTTTTTAGGGATGTCTTTCATAACGTTTGTTAATATTCACGTGCAAATATTTGCTAATCAAATCTACGACAAAAACTTAGGAGTGATATCTCCAGAAGAATACAATCAAAATTTAAACCGAAATGATTTAGTTCACTTTCAAACAATTTGTTTATTCAACAATAGGGCGCGTGAAAAACGAACTCAGCCAATGAACAATGATAATCCGACAATATCTTTTATAAAAAGTCAATTTTCTATCAACCAAATATATCAGTTTTTTTATTAGCAGATAATAAAACGTTAACGGTTTCGTCCAGGATTTGAACTCGGATCACCGATTCGAAATAAATAAAACTATGGAAAATATTACCCACGTTTATTTGTCTATTCTTTTGGTCAATATGTATATGTGTGTGTAAATATTTTAATGTCAGGACTCTTATGAGAGTACTTTTATAATCTAGAACAGTCTCTACATTTTCCTCATCCTTGTCAACACATTCTTTGAATCTCCAATGTAATAAAAGACATATTACTATTTCTATTGGAGTCTCTTAATTAGAAAATCAGAACTGATATTACGGAGACCTCTTGGGTAAGATTCCAATAATTACTTTACGGAGATGATGAATAGATGGAGACCTTAAAATGATAATATCATAAAGAAACTCCCATAGAAATGATAATATTTATTAAACAACCAGTATTATTTTACTTATCATAGACTAAAAGGATACTGAAATGAATCCGTGGTAGAGTTACTAATGACCTATAGCATCCGACTTTTCATCATGCAAAAATCAGATAGCTATATTTCCCTATCACACCCTTAAGTACAGATTTAAAATATTCATCTTATATACCATTCAACTGTATCTTTCCTTCCAGTGGAGACCAAATGGGCGCGACAAGAATTGGAAATCTGGCAATCTTAGTTAGAATTAGACCTCTAAACTGTTAAAGTCTCTCGCAGAATTCAGGCAATGTAAAGAATTGAAACAACGCTTCATCATGTGACCTCAACAAACTTAAAACATCTTGACCTAAAACTTGGTCTATTGGCTGTGACCTTAATTTGATTGTGCAATGAGTTAGAAAATGTCTTGTGTCTTTCCATAACTCTTAGACTAAACTATTAACATTCCATCACTTCTGGAACTTTACTGATCCGCCCTCTATTTAAATGGACGCATCTCGATTGAAATTAAGCGACTGCTCTCACAAACTCTAACTCGTCCACTTTACTCCTGATTTGAAGTCGGACACCCATATTACAATATCTTGATGGGGTGCAGCAAAGATGGTCAAATAATACTATCCCTCCTGAAACAATCTGAACCACGATGCTTTGTTGTATCTATACAATAGCCAGATTCCCCTTAAAAAGTTGTGACCCAAGCGGTTGAGGCTGTAGAATACACTAAGTGCATCTCTACTGAGGGGTAAGACTCCCCCACTGATTGTCCTGGATATGACGCTAAACAATCTGATGGTGGGGCTCCAATAATCCTGAAGGATTGTGAAATGCGAAGTACCTCTTCATTGCTATCGCTCCCAGGTCTACAAAACCAAACTAAATCCAACCTTAAATAGTTGTTGTTTCATATAAATGCATGTGCCTTAGAATTTGTCTTCTTATGTGTGAGTGGTTATCTGTTTAACTTGTTTACTCAACTTAATATCCTGGATAGAACACCGAACTGCTTCCAGTTGTGCTGATCCACTTCCAGAGAGTTGGGAAGTGGTGAGTTCTCCTTCCTTATCATTAATAATAAGGCTATTCTGACCCGGAGTGGTAGTACATTTTAGAGTCCCATCTATAGGCCAAATAAACTAATTTAAAAATTATTCGTAATCGATAGGACCGTGAGTAAAATAAAACTTTTTAAGAAACAAAAATGTCAATAATAACGTACGATGAATACAATTCCCGAAATTCTATACGTAAAATAACCAAGATGGATTAACATGCCGGTAAAATAAATGGATCAAGTTACTTAACTTAATACTCATCTTACTAACAGGTAAACCGAAAAGCCTGACGGAATATAAATTGAACACAGGCCGAAAAATAGTTCTTCCACTTAAGGTACCGTTAAATTACGAAGACTATCTCATACAAACTTTCACTCGTTCATTCATACAATACGATTCATTATAGTAATTTATGAAGCTTTTTGCTTCGATTTGGCACAAGGCCGAATGAATGGGGGCATCCAATGAGACTCGAACTCACTCGTGTAGGTTAGCTAATCTAGCTTGTTAACCATTACACCACCAGAGGTGCCCTATACGATTCATTAAAATACGTGTAACTATGTCAAAACCGTAGGCAATGGCTTTTGAAAACTTTATCAAAATATCTTCTCCACTCCAGTAGGCATATACTTTAGTTTGATCAAAACCGGCATTATCTTTCAGCTTGTTGCAATTTCATTATATATATATATATATATATATATATGTGTGTGTGTGTGTGTGTGTGTGTGAGAGAGAGAGAGAGAGAGAGAGAGAGAGATGGAGAGAGAGAGAAACAGAAACAGAAACAGACAGATATAGACAGAGAGACAGTGAGACATGTGTATTGGTTATGATATCTGACTAAACGGTCAGAAAGAAGACTATATATATATATATATATATATATGTGTGTGTGTGTGTGTGTGTGTGTGTGTCGGTGTGAAGACATTCTTTCACTCCTCACGTATGAGTGAATAGTGGAGTAAACTGGGTTCTTTAACCTTGGTTAGACAACTAAATTCTGAATTCAAACCAGCTTAAAAGTTCCTGTAAAAATTGACCTTGTGTCACATCCAGCCGACGTTGGAATTGTTGGGTAAACACACTCCTTACACAGCAGACCTAGCACATTTATCTTTTGGTTTATTCTATTGAAAATTCACTAGAAGTGTAAAATTTGAACATGTAGAGGACATTAATAAATATGATGGCAATTATTCATCTTATTTCAAAAAAAGATATCTTAAAGGTGCTTCGACGAATAGAAAACTCGTTTGAATAATTGAACTGAATGCCAAATGATATATTTTGAAGAGAACTTGTCATTCATTGTAGATTTCTGCATTGTGAAATACTGATTCAGTCTCGATACTTTTGGAACAAACTTTGAATAATTAAGTGTGTATCTGCGCGTGTGCATCTGTGTATTTGCATTCAAGGAGGCTGAAGTATTTTTTAATCCAAATATGGAAGTGAGCTGAGAGGGTTTAACATTGTGATATCTTGATCCCTAATTGATTGTGATGCCTTAAACAATTCAGACAATTTTGAAATTTTCGTAAGTTTTTTCTCACATTCATTCAGCATTTAGAAAAAGAAAATCTCAAGATTATAATTTTTACAATTTTACGTGTCAAGTTTAAAAAACAAACTTTTTATCCTTTCCTTCCTTTCGCTTCATGCATAATTTTTATTGACACACGTGATTTCACTCTTTTCAGGAAAGAAAATAACAAAAGAATAAAATTAAGAATTTTGTCGCAAATGACATGTTTTTGGCTAAGGATATCGGCAGTGTGAAATAGAAAAAGACAGAAAACGAAATACATTTTTCAGGAATTTATTCTGAAATTTTCGCTTTGCTAAGCAGTGCCCTCAGAATTTGGATTTAAATCCCATTGAAGGATTTAAGGAAAACTCAGCTACAATACCCCTGTTCCAATATTCACAACATTCTTCTTCTTCTTCTTCTTCTTCTTCTTCTTCTTCTTCTTCTTCTTCTTCTTCTTCTTCTTCTTCCTTTTTGATCCAGCCTTTATTTCGAGTAATTATAAACATAGATATCAGAAAAATATTCTTCAATTATTATCCATTCCATAATTTTCTTTCGTTATTTTTCTTTTTCTTGTTTACTTTTCTTCTTTGTTCTATGGTTTCTTTCTTTTGCTTTCTCCTTTTCTTTTCTTTTCTTTCTTTATCTATTTTTCTTCTTTCTTTCTTTCTTTCTTTCTTTCTTTCTTTCTTTCTTTCTTTGGTTTTTCTCCCCTTGTTCTATAATTACTTTCTTTTTTTCTTTCTTCTTTCTTGTTTTATTACTTATTTATTTATTTTTCTATTTATTTTTTTTTTCTTTTCTTACCTTTTTTCTTTCTGGTTTTAATTTTATTTTATTTTGTTTCTCTTTCTTCTGTAATCATTTTATTTTAAGTTTCTCTTTCATCTAGAACTATATGGTCGTCTGTTCTTGGACTCTGTCATGTCTTCATTCACTCATTCATTTACTTCCTGTAGTTCCGGTTGGTGTTTTTATTTTTAACTTTTATGATATGTTTGCTACGTCATATGAAGTTTTGATATTGTTCCTTTCTATTTCAATTTAGTCTTCTTTTTTGTCTTTTTTCTTTGCTTCAGTTCAATTCGTTATTTTAAAACCATTTCTTCATTTCGCCCAGTTTATTTCTTTATCTTTTCTTTACTGTAATTTTTGATATTCATTGCCTTCTTTTCTTCTTAACTTTCTTTCCTTCTGTATTTTTCTATATTTTATTTTTATTTTATTTCCTTCACTTCTTGTATTTCATAGGACAAGTTCCCTTTGGTTCTATTCTCTTTATCGTTTCTCTCTTTTTTTTTTTTTTTTTTTTTGCTTCCTGAATTATTCGCACCCAACAACGTTATCGATTCTGAACGCTTACAGCACATTAATACACAATGGTCAATTCCCACCACTCACAAAAGAACACTCAATTACTGATAAAATGCACACGAAACGATTTCCTTATTACAAGAACCACTCACAGCCAGAGTTGGCCTGACACAATCCAATCGACCAACACACACACACACACACACACACACACACACACACACACACACACACACACACACACACACACACACACACACACACACACAGAGGAAAAACAAAGGAAAAATAGTTAAATAAGTAAAATCAATATAGAAGTGACACAGAGTTCAAGCAAATTAAGTTTAAGCTGTTACCAGTTCGAGATTTTTCCCGAATTATCAATAGCAACTGACGTCTCTGTGATACAAGTTATTTTTCTTTCTTTATTTTTTTCGTTGGAATGGGTTATAGCTGAAAGGGTTGGTGGTCGGGTAGAGCGTCTGAGTCGTTTTTATTCTTTTCCTTTTATTTGAGTTATTTATTTCCTCTCAAATATTTATGCAACGATCAGTTTAATTTTTATTTATTTCCTTTCTTCTTTCAAAGCATCTGACTTTTTGTTTCTGATTGACGAGTTTAAATGAGATATTCATACATAAGTGCAATACACCGAAAAATCATTGGCCTAGTTTTGAGTTTTGACGTACACACTCGAGGATACACTTGCACACACTCACATACACACACTCACACACACACGCGCGCGCTCATCCATATGCATGTGCATGAACACACATCTATTCACACACCTACAGATATACAGCCACACAATAATATATATATATATATATATATATATATATATATATATATATATATACACATGAAAACGCCCAGAGATGAAAAAACATAAGTGCTTCAGGGTATGATTGTATTTGCCAAGGTTAAACGTTTTGATTTCCAGACCTTTTTCAGGGCGTGTGAGTTATTAAACGAAAAAGATGAGAATGTTTTAAAATAATCTATTCTATTTCCGTTGGTTACGATCTGTTACTAATTTGTGTGATATAATTAACGTTTTAATATTTATTCAAAAAGAAACCCGTATTACATCTATCTATCTATCTATCTATCTCAACATTATATCATTTACTTCATATCCATAACAAATAAATATTCCATAAGATATTTATAGGTTTTTATAAATGTTAGCCTTCTTTCTTACACTGTTCAATTCAATTATTTATCTAAGTATATATAATTGATAAAACTAAATTATTTTGAATAAGGGGGTTTAGTAAATTTCCAGCACCAATCTGATCAAAAGAATAATAATTAATATCTAACCAACTCTGATAAAACGAAACGTTTAACGTTGGTAAGTCATTCTATGAACAAACACATCTTCTGAAGACATTTTGTTTTTCATCTCTTTACCTTTTCATACTGTCTGATTTATTTCCAGTTTTTCCCTGATATATATATATATATATATATATATATATATATATATATATATATATATATAAAGAGATATAAATATATATATATATGTATATATAAAGAGAGTGAGTATAGATAGAAAGAGAGTATAGATACACAGATACACACACACACACACACACACACACACACACACACACACACACATGCACACATATACATATATATGTATTGGTATATTTATATGAATGTGTGTTTGTGTACGTGTAAGTGTAGAGTTAATGACATTTGAAGTGGTTTTAATTAGTTGCTTGGTTTCTTTGTTTAATGGTGTATCAACCTTCGTGGGTTATCTAATGACAAACCATCCTTCCAGAAGAACTATAGTGGTACTATTAAACCAATAGTTTGGAGATAAGGAAGTTCATGTCTTTCACAAAGGTATTAAGTCGAAAGTGCACGTAATATAGCGAGACTGGAGTTCGAACTCGCTTACTATGATGTCAAGGTCCAGCATGTTACCCAATACACAACGGAGTCTTCCTCTGTTCCTATCATACAACCTGAATGTGCTCTCCAGCAGATAAATAAGCACTCTCTCTTTCTCTCTCTCTCTCTATATATATATCTTTATATATCTATATATATAAATATATATATATATGTGTGTGTGTGCGTGTGTGTGTGTGTTTATGTGTGTACATATATATATATATATATATATATATATATATATAAGGAGATATAAGTATATATATGTATATATAAAGAGAGTGAGTATAGATAGAATATATATATATATATATATATATATATATATATATATATATATATATATATATATATATATCTGTCAGTGTAATTAATCATTAAAGATTGTAAAAATTGTAAAGATTCTTTTTTTTTTTTTTTAGTGTATTCATGTTTTAATCTTTGTTTTATTTTGAAATTTGTGTTCATTTATGCGTTTATTTTCAATCTTTATTGTTTATTTTGTGATAATCCACTTGTCTTGTTGTTATTAATATTGTTCAGCGTTAATTGAATTAAATACCAATAATTATCTGTTTCATTGACGTAACTCATCCTTCAAATTTATTTTCAATAAATTGGAATTAATTAAATTAAATTGAAAGGCGAATATCTGAAAACTGGAAGAATTCGTAACAGATGAAATAACAACATCCGTTCATTAATCACATTATCCGTCTTGAGTATCTCAGCTCCAACCTAAAGAGTAAAAATTAAATGAAATCTTTTAATGTATATCACATTTTTATCAGAAACATTTGGGTAAGATGGGTTCTTTAGTCTTAGTGAACAGCCAGTCAATGAGGATTGCACTGAAATCAAAACTAGGATCAGAGGTCTTCGAGGCAATCGACGCTGACTTTAATCTTGTCGCGAAAACTTCTAGTACCAAACTACATAAACATTTGTCCTTTCCTTGAACAACATAAGGCATGGTGGTGGGAGACGTGCAGCATAAACAAATAGATTCTTTCATACCACCTTTCCCTGAGCAGACATCCGTAGTCTTTCAAGAGTGATTAATATCAATAATAATCAACAAAACCCAGATAAAATTTATACACTCATAGGAATTACACATGGTCGATTTTAGAAATTATGAATTCATGGGTTCTAGACTCCTGCATATTGCTAATCAGATTAACGCTGATGTTTGAATGTACACAGGTACTTTTAGATAACCAATAGCAGAATTTTTTTCGCCAAAATCTTATTATTTATTCCCAATCGAAACTATTTGACGACAAAGGGCATCATAAATAAAATTGAATAAAAGAATCACTTAAAAATTAGAAATAAAAAAATGGAAACATTATTACTGGAAATATCTTTAATGAAACATGCCTACTTATATACTTGTATAGAGGTCAAATTTTGAAAACCTAATTCTAAGCCAAAAATGGCGTTCACATACGTAACAATTTTGCAAGTATATAGTCGAGACAAATAACGAGAGAGGGTCCGAATTCATTGAAACAAGACTGCTTTGCTTTTTAGAGTTTTGTTTTGTTTTTCTACGTCTTTTATGAACCGAATAGAGAGAGATGAATAAATATTACACTTTAATCCAAGCCAAAAATCAAGAGAACATTATTTTTTGGTTGTTGTCTTGTCTCCAATAAGCATCACCATCCAAATTATGGATCGTTTTCAAAAATTTCAATATTTAAATTTTTGATCCAGACACAACCTCATAAATAGTACAGAATTTTTAGCATATAATAAATAATCGTACCAATTTCAAAATGCATATGTTTTATTTTTATGTGGGATCCCATTTTAATTATTGGATTAACGTGACAATCACGAAATTCAACATGAAGAGCAAACTGACTTCAAGTTTCAATGAGTTTCGATTAATTTGAAATAGATACAAAAAACATTAATCACTTTAGATATTTTAATAAGTGATTATCTAAAAAGGTTGAAATCAGGGTCACGTACTAACCACGAAACTATCTTTTTGAATTGTCTTTTTCTCTTGCTCAAAAGACAAAGATAACAAGAAAGGCTTTGTCTTTGTGGATGGTGAATAAGCGGTTAAAAATATAAGATTAATTTTTCTTTTAACATAAAAGATAATCCTTTTTCCATGTTTCCTGTTTCCTTTTGCTTCTACACCCAACAACGACGTTTGCTTATTAAGTTGCTGAATCAATTATTACTATTGCTTTTAATTTTTATCACTATTTAATTTTCAAAAGCTGTCAACCTTCAACATTTTTTCACTGCTCTGATTCGCCTTAACTTCTCCCTTCGTTCCCTTCAGCCCCTATTCTTCTCTCCATCATCATCAGTATTATTATCATTATTGTTAGTAGTAGTAGAAATTGTTGTTTTTATTCTTCGTCTTCTTGCAAGAGAGAGAGAGAGAGAGAGAGAGAGAGAGAGAGAGAGAGATTTACTGTTGTTGAGGTTTGACAATCCTCAATACTTAGTCTTATTAGGGGTTTGTTATTCATTTTAAGCTAATAAATCCGTAATATTATAACCATCAACTTTATCTCGAACTTCATTATCGTTATATAAGCTACAATAATGATCAAAATTTGAAATTATTATAAGATATCACCAATAAAATCATAATCATTAATTTCACAATTTTACTAAATTATGGAATCTTTGTGATGATATTGTAATATCTAAAATTGTATGTTGACCTTTATTTCATGTTCATGTCCAGCCTTTTCAGACCGTTTTGGGGGGGTGGATATAGAATACACGGACTTTATTCCTTGCTGCGGAGTAAGGCATATATCATTAAATTGCATTCAGTGGTGGGGTGAACATTGTAAAGTTCTAAATGTCGAGTGAAACCTTCGTGGCTAGTTCCAGGCAATCTGTACTATTAGCGTTTTATGTGGATCAAATAATTATTTGAAAAATCATAAACATTCAACAGCAATTCTTGATTTTATATAACTGTATGCAAACAAATAATCATTAAACAAGAATAGTTACGTGAACTATAATTTTTTCTGAGTTATTGATACTTGATAGGGATATTTAAAACTATATAACTGTGCAAATTAGGTATTGTTGTTTGAAGTTATAATTGTCAACAAATGATTCCTTTGTTAAGGAAACCGTAGAATTGCAAGCAAAAAATAAATTCGGCATCTAATAACCATACATAGATTGAGATGTGGTAAAATCAACCAAACTGCCCGCCGAGTAAAACTAAAACTATATTTTCTTATCATGGAACTTAATAAGAAAACAATTCATCCAGTACCTTTGCTCCTGTATATGAATCAAAGCACGTAGAGAAAATGAAAGAAATTATATACGAGGTGCATACGATAAGTTTCCTGACTTTTTTCGTATTGGCACTTTTATTGATAGTACACACATGAAACTCTAGTCCCCTTCCAAGTAATCTCCTCCGGCTGCAATGTTCTTGTACCGTTCCAACAACCTCTGGAAGGCCCCATGGAAGTCCTCTTGTGTGAACGTGTCAATGACCTTAGTCATCTCCTCGATAACGACAGACTCTGAGCTTAGGGAATAACCAAAAGTCACAGAGACCAAGGTCTGGACTATAGGGAGGCTGAGGAACTGTCTTGATGCCCATTTTGGTCAAATAGTCTGTGACAAGGATGGAGTTGTAGACTGGTGCATTGTCCTGGTGGAAATTTCACTGACCCGATTTGAAGAGCTCTGGCCTTTTCCCTAGGAATCTCTTCCTGAACTCCCTTTAAACCTCAAAATAGTAACCCTAATCCTAACCATTTGGCCAATCAACTCTGGTCTATTGACTTCCTTACTCTTCCCACACCTCTAATCATCCGTCACAGACTCCGTACCTTCCTTGAATCTCTTATGCCACTCAAAAACTGATGCTCGATTCATGCAAGATGCTCCAAAAGCAGTCTGAAGCATTCCATACGTTTCTGTGGCATTTTCTCCAAGTTTAAAACACAATTTTATTGCATATCGTTCTTCTGAAGTGTCAGATTGCATCTTTGAAATTCACCAGGCTTTAGTAAGGTGTATTCCAATTCCTGCTGTAGCTGTTCCTTTGACCTGGAAATCATAAAAATTGGTCAGTTATCTCATATGATGTATAGCAATAACATACTGAATTTTCAAGAGTCTATGACAATTTTAAATGTCCATACGAAAAAAGTCTGGAAACTTATCGTATGCACCTCGTATATATATATATATATATATATATGTGTGTGTGTGTGTGTGTGTGTGTGTGTGTGTGCTCAGATTTCCAGGATTTTTCTAAGTATTTTAGCTGATATTAGACATTGTGTGGTCTGGATGGCTTCGATTCTTCCTCTGATCCCTTGTCGACACACTTTCTGTTCCAAGAGTTCAAAATACAATTGGTATCACTGTCACCTTTCATGTTCCACAACTTTTTCTGCTATCTAACAAGTTTCAGGTATTTGTCAAGTTTTTCGCTTTCCTTTTATTTTCATTCAGTGGTCCGCAGAAACGGCAAATTTCACTGAATGGCTTTTCTTTTTGATAATTAAAACTTGTTCTCATTTTCTAGCTTGGATTGGGGAATCTGTTTGTATCTTAAAATCCGAGATAATTTTGTTGTCTAGTTTTCTGAGACAAATTCTAAATTGTGCATCTCATCGTCATCGTCATCAAGTCATCCTGCAGGAGTGATGGGTGATTGCGATGGTTGTTGAGAGTCAGGGAATACCACTCTTAACAACCATCCCAATTATCCATCACTCTTGGCAGATCTTCTAGGCCGCATTTTGTGTCAGCAAATGTAAGTAAGTCTCTTATTGTCTGCTGACACTGGCAAGTCTATGTTCAGGAAGGAGTCCGTAAGAGGATACCGCCTATGAATTCGTCTTTGATTCTTCAGCAGTTACTCGCATATCTCGGTAGTCTTGCTTGAAAGGTTTGTTAGATGGGAGTTAATTGGCCGTACTGTGACTGTTTTGTGAGGTGTTGCTTCTAGGATTTACCCAAGACAGTAAACAGCGTTCTTGTTTAGTTCCTATCCTGCTTTTTCTCTATGCCTTTTGTTAACGTCCATGTGGTGCATTCATTTAGTATGGATAAAGATTGAAAGAATTTATCTTATCGGATAAATCAGGACTTCTATATGATTGATAACCAGTCAATAGCATGTCAAGGTGGATGTTGATATCACTTTCAGTAGATGGGATGTTGCTGCCGAAGTATTTGAACTGTTCTACTAATTTTAGAGGCTTGCCACTAAGAATGGAGAGGGAGACTTTTATCTAAAACAAATCTATTCTGCTTTATTTCATTCACGTGGAAACCAATAGGTCTCGGTAATTGCACTCGGCAAAGTAGTAGAGATAACCTTTACCTTGGTGAATTTCTGAGAAACGTGAGGTCGTCTGCGTAGTGTGCATCCAATATAGTTTCTGCAGGATATCGTCTGCTTCTTGAATTCTTTAATGCCTAATCATTTTCTTTTATTCGATCTATTGACATTCAAAGTTCGTAGTATGAACCCAAAGTTGGATCAACGGCTAGCTTCACAAGATGCTAGGCGGGAAAACCTCACTGGTCAACGGCCAAGATCAAATGGTTCAGTAAGGAAACAATTGCTATTCATCTTCAAAGGGTGGTGTCTATGGATGAGAAAATGAAACCAACCAACGAATGGGTTTCATGACTATTTTGCATCAACAATTCGACATTATTATTATTGATTTACTTATTGTTATTATACTCCTTTGGGAGTTTTCACATCAACATTAGCTGCTGGTATTCCACAGGAGTTTGAGTGACAGCAAATCTCCTCAAGTCTCCAGGACTCTTCTCAGTATTCTGGCCGATCTTAATAATAATGTCGTTTGAATGGTAACCACTCGTCCTCTTATTTCCAAGTCCTTTAGTTCCTATACCTTGCTGGCTGTACCGAGCGCACCTGTTTCAATTGGTATCACCGTCAGTTTCATGTTCAATATTTTTCCAGTTCTCTCGCTAGGTCTAAAAAACTAATTCTCTTTTCTTTCAACTTTACTCTGTCGTCTATCCATCAAGTTCTCTTTCTTTCTTTTCTTTTCTTTCTTTTCTTTTTGTTGACTAACACTGGGTTGTCTGGTCGTCTAGCCGAGATTAGGTGATGTGTTTTTATCTTAAAATCTCAGCGAAATTTGTGCGTCTCATTCTCCCAGACGGATTCGGTTCGTAAGGTCAAATTTAAATTTCTTGCACAATTCCCACTGGAGCACCTTCTCCACGCAGTTGAGTCTAGTCTTATACTCTTTTGTGTTAATTTTCTGCATTGGCTTATTATGTGATTGATCGTTCCGTTTCTACCATCACATAACCTACACTTGCTATTTTGTTGTGTCTTGCCTATTTTCGCTTTGTGTTGTCTGTCGTGTTTCTGGTTACTGAAATCAGTCTTCCTATGCTCTTTTTAGGTAGTCTTCGAGTTATTTTATCGATGCATCAACGCTATCTTCAATGCTGGGAAGTCCTCTTTCTTCTCCTTTTCTTGATACATATAATCTGTCAATATCATGTCTGGAATGCATCGTCATTACTTTTCTTGTTGTCTGGTATATATGTAGAAGTTCTTTCCTTGTCCACTTCAAGAATGGTTCCCAGTATCTTACAAGAGGATAACCCAGGAGTTTATCCATTTGGTGAGATTTCTTCAGAATAGAATGGTTTCGAGTTGTTTTCTCGTTCTCCTGAGATACTCATTTTTAATTTGTTCTTTCATTTCCACTTGTTTAATGGTGTCTGCTTTCAATGTTCCCAAGTACTTGTAAGTTTGCGTTCTGATATTTTCCTGATTTTTTAGTTCTGTTTCTCCCGTATCGTTTCCGTCTTCTCATTATTAGAATGGTGCATTTTTCTATACCAAATTCCATTCCTATGTCCCGTGACTGTATTAGAGATTCCAATTCTTTTTCGATTTTGGTATTCAGTTTGATGTTGTCCATGTAGATTCAGTGGTTGATCTTTTCTTGCGATTTTTGAAGTTTGTATACTCCTGTACATTTCCTAAGTATGTGATTCAATTGCATCATCGCTATTACAAATCATTATTTACTTCTTTTCGAGGTTTTCACACCAGCATTAGTTGGTGGTCTTCTAATGTAGTTTGAGTATCAGTAAGTTTGTCAATTCTCCAGAATTCTTCTCAATACTCTAGCCGATCGTAATAATGCTGTAGTTTGAATGGTTTCCACTTTTCCGAGTCGTCCAGGCCTTTTATCAATCTGTTGATGACTGTAATAAGAGCACCAATTACACTTGGTATCACCGTCATTTTCATGTTTCCCAGTTTTTTTTTTCATTTCCATTGCAAAAGTCGAGGTACTTATCTTTCTTTTCGCTTTCTTTCAATTTTATTCTATTGTCACAGCCAGGATGGCAAAGTCCACAGTTTTTCAAGTTATCTTTTTCTTGTTGATTATTACTAGTTCTGGTCGTCTTGCCGAGATTAGGTGATCCGTTTGTATCTCAAAATCCCAGAGGAGTTTGTGCGTCTCATTCTCCAGAACAGATTCTGGATTGTGCATATACAATTTGTTCGTATGGTCAAATTTCCATTTCTTGCTCAATGGCCAACCCAGTCGTGTCTTGTCTTATACTCTTTCTGTGCTAGCTTGCTTTATTCGTTTATTATGTGATTGAAAGTTTCGTCTCTCTAACCACATAATCTATATCTGCTGTTTTAATGCGTCTTATCTATTCTTGCTCTGATGTAATTGGCGTTGTTTTGCTCCTTATAAGAACAGACTGAATTTCTCTCTTGACGTTTCATTTCTAAACCACGACTACACTTTCTCGTGTAAGAAGCCGCCTGTTAGTTTCTTAAAATATCCATATAGTTTTTTCTTCCTATTTTTGTTTTATGGTAATTTTTTGTTGATTCTCGTGTCGTCAATATTGTTTTGGTGGCTGAACTCACTCTTCCTACATGCTTTTCTATGTAGTCTTGAGTCATTGTATCGAGGTGTGAAAGCTCTCTTCAATTCTTGACAAATATAATCTGTCAACCTCATCTTTGGGATGTAAGGCCTTTTGCATCGCCATTAGTTTTCTTGTTCTCTGATCTCTTTGTGTAAGTTCTTCTCTGGTCCGATTCAAGAATTGTACCGGGTATCTTATGAGGTGGGACAACCTAGGTATTTATCCCTTTTATAAGGTTCCTGATATAGAGTTTCGTGTAGCTTTCTTGTTCACCTGATGTACTCTTTATCAATTTCTTCTTTCATATCCCCATGTTTGATAGTGTCAGCTTCCAATTTTCGTATACATAGCATGACGCATTTTTCGATGCCAAATTCCATCCCTATACCGTCCATGTACATAAAGTGTTTGATCTTTTCTTGCGATTTACTGAGTTTGTATCCATCTGAGGATTTCCTGAGAATGTGATTGAGTGACATCATCGTAACGTTAATAGCGCATCTCTTTGGAATATACCTCTCTGTATCTTTATCTCGGCAAAACTTTTTCATCCAGCTGTAAATTCCACTCTCAAGGTTTTCATGGTCTTCTCGATAAACTTTATGACTTCGTCGAGTATTGGGTGCATGTTGAGAAAGTGTAATATCCAGCTTTGGGGTACCATATAAGCCTTTTTGTAGTCAATCCACGCAATAGCTAGATCTTTTCGTCTCGTTTTACTCTCGTTGAGGATGTGTTAATCAATATATAGTAGTTCTCCTGTGCCTTTCGTCCTCTTGCGACATCCTATCTTTTCCTTGGAGAAGAGTCCACGCCTTATCAATGAGTAGTTGATCTCTTCTCTAATTTGTGCCGTTAGAATTTTCCATACATCTATAGTTGTTTGGGGCTGTTCCTTTGAGGACCTTCTTCGAGTATTCACAACTCTTTTTCTATGCTATTTATCCATTCGGCATTTTTATAGAACCTTTCTGTTCCCACATTTTGCTCCAAAGTCATTTCGCTTTCTTCGCATCCAGTTGCTGGTATGTTTTCGCCCATTCTTTCCCTACTTGTTGGTAGAATTTTCTTTCGTTGATTTGGAAATTCCTGTTTTGTCTGCATTGATTGATCGTGGCTCGATATCTTTTTAGTCTTCCTTCTTTCGCCAGTACTTTTTGATTTGTCTCTTCAAGCAGTATTTTTCGTTCTAATAGTCGGGATTTTTCCTCTTCGTCCGAATATATTTTCATGTTCTGTTTCAGCGTTTTTGCTTCTTGTAGTAGTTTTCTTATCTGCGATTCCAACAGGATTTTCCGTCCGGCTTTTGACTTTCTGTTTGTGGTCTTCTGGTGAACCCCGATTTTTTTACATACTAATTTTACTCCTGCAAAGATTAGATCATTTAATTCCATGATGTTCTTCTCTGGTATATTTGTCAATAAGTCATTTTTTCACTTTCTGACTTGACAATACTCCAGTCTTGGTACCTGAGAGAAGGCAATGTTGTTTTCTTTTCAGACATAATTCTTTTCATGATCTCTACATTCATTTTTCTTCTTGAGTTAATATTTGTGTCATTGTGTTTGCAGTGTTTTGGTCATAATTATTTAGCGTTAGCATTTGGTTTAGAGTTTCTTATGGGGTTTTTGTTGGTTTTTTCTTTTTTTATATTTAGTGTTTCAGATACTGTATCAGGGGTCAGTTATTATGTTTCCCTCTATATTTGTTGGTGGAATTCCTGTATTTCAAGGTCAGAAGACCAACCCTTTTATTATTGTCTGAACCTGGTTTGCGGTCCTTTGTTTTTTGTTGGGTTTTTTTGTCTTAAATCTAGCGTATTTTGTTCGAAGTTCTATCATTCTTTTTCTAGGGTTTTGTAGGGTTGCAACTAAAGGTGAAAGTTTTTTTTATCCTCCCTAGTCCATTTTCTGCGCTCTGGTCCCTGATTTGGGTGGTTAATTTGGTCATCATTCGTGTACCTGACAAAAGAACAGCCAATATTCCCAGGATACCTACTCGGTCCCCATTTTGGCTATCAAGGAAGCACCTGCCAATCATGACACCCAAACCTGCTGTCTGGGACCAACGTTGAATTACGTTTAGATTTGTCATTTTTCATGAGTAGTATAGTGTGGCTATACCATTCCCAGAAGTTATTTATCAACGAGCCTGACACAGATGTGACCAAATACCCTTATGGTAAGAGTGTTTTTTAGCAGGTCACAGAAGAAATTACCAATTGTTCAAGTTTTAACAGAGTGGCTATTTTTAGAATTTTCCTCTTGAAATTGGCCCCTGAGCGATGTGCAGGTATTCCTGTATCGTCATTTTGCTTTTTGCTTCTATCGCCGTTAATTATTGGAATCTCTTCACAATTGAAGCTAGCTCCTTAGTAATAAGGATTATACTTCTTCCAATCTATTTTGCCGGTCTCACTGTGGACTTTACTAGTTCGCTCGTTATCTACGCCTTCAAACCATCTCGTAAATATATTAATTTTTCTCTACCTTAAGGATTAACAGACAAACAATATAAAATTTCTCTCAGAAAAAAATGAATGAATATTCAAATTAAAACGTTCAAATCTAATATGCTTTTTGAATGGTATAAATGAAAAACTAGGGTTGCAAATTAATTGTGTCGTCTTCATTTAAATTAAAAATATTCAACAAAGATTCTAGTTTAACGGACACAAGATAAAATCGATTATGCTTTTTAAACAAAATACAATTTTACTTACCGTATTTCTTCATTCAAATAGCAGATGGTTAGCAGAAAAGATTTTTCCTTCTACTTCTCAGTCGGCAGTTGTTCGAATGTATACGGTTCCTCTTTTATTTTTATTATTATTATTATTATTATTATTATTATTATTATTATTATTATTATTATTATTATTATTATTATTTTCGAGTTTTTCACACGGGCATTAGCTGGTGGTCTTTTACTAGAGTCTGAGTAAGAGCAACCCGTCAAGTCTCTGGAACTCTTGTGAGCATTCTGAACAATTGAAAAAAAGGCTCATCACTCATTAGCTTTCAGTGAGTCATCAACCTTTTTTTCTTGACGTATATAGCCTGTCTATATAGTATCTCGTATGAGAGGCCTTGTGTATTGTCAGTAATTTCCTTGTATTTTGATTTATTTGTCTGAGTTCCTCCCTTTTCTATTTTAAGAATGATCCAGAGCATTATATAAAGGGGGCTACCCAGTTGCCTGTTTCTTTGATGAGGTTTCTGCTAGAGAACTTGGTTTAGAAGTTTCTTCATTTCACTGAGGTACTTTTTCGTCCTTCTTCTTTCAATTCTGTTCTTTTTATAGAGCTCGCTTTCAATATTTCCTGATACTTGTAAACTTCTTTTTCTTTAAGTCTCCTGGTACTTTCCTGATTTTGTTGCCCTATTCCTTTCGTTTTTTCTCTTTTTCCCACTTTTTATTGTTAGCATGGCACATTTTTCAATCCTAAATTCCATTCCTATATCCTTGCTGTATAGTCTTATCGTAGTGCTTCTAGCAGTTATTTTTTTATTTCTGGCAAATATCTTAATGTCATCCATATACATTAGGCGCTTTGTCTTTTCCTGTGATTTTGTAAATTTGTATCAACCTGTATATTTCCTAAGTATAGCGAATGCAGGTGGATGTTCGCCAAAAAGCCTTCTTCATGTCCCTGTAATTCTTTAACAATGCTTATCTATTTGACCTTTCTCTCATGTTCTCTCAGTTCCCATGTCTTCCTCCAGAACTATTTTGTTTCCTTTGCATCTGGTTTGTCATTTTCAATGCTTTCTTCACCGTCTTGTGGGGAGAATTTTCTTTCATTATTCTGTTTCGTTTTTTATTGCTTGATTCTGTTTCGGAATCTTTTTCAATGTTTTTTCTTGTTTATATCTCCTAATTGTATTGTTAGTTTTGTCTATTGTTGGTTTTTTTCGGCTTTTCACTCCGTTGGATCTTCCTGAACTTTTCTTTCTTTAGTGATTTTACTCGTTGTTTCAATTTTTTTATTTGTTATTCTAAACTCATTTCCCATCCAACTTTTGCATTTCTAGAAGGGTTTCTAGAGAGTAATACCAATTTCCTCACTGACTAGCTTTGCTTCTGCATAAATTAAATGGATCAGTCCAGTGATATTGTTTGTTGATATATTTATTAGGAATTTATTAAACATTTTGTTTTCTACCCTGACATTTTCCAGTCTTGATTTTTAGAGGTAGAAATCTTCTTTTTTTCCTTTTTTTTTTTTAGCATGGTTTTTAGTATTTATCCGACATTGTTTCTTTCATTTTGTGTAAACATTGGTGTAGTAGGGATAGGCTCCTTTCATTATTGATTTTTCGTATTTTTGGTAGTTTTGGTGGGTCAAACTCCTCATGACTCACCCATTCAAATATTTCCATATTTAAATAATCGTCGGTTATCTTCATGTCTTTCGTTTAATATGTTTAATTTGCAACTTATTTAAAAATTTCCATCAGCCTTATTTAACATTTTTGTAGTCTTCACAAGTCTATTTTTTTCTGGTGTTCCTTCGATGTATCGTTGTTTTGGACATTTTTTGTGTACCTTAAATTGGAACAGCCAATATTCACTGGATACCGACCGAGTCCTCTTTGCTCGATATGATGGGTGCACCTGCTGATTGCCACACTCAGATTTGTGATTTGACCTTCACTTTTGATTGTACTCATCTTTGTCATTTTAATGGATAGTATATTGTCACTATACCAGACCCAGGAGGTGATTAATGTATGTGTTCCAGTTACAGATGTTACCTGGTATTCTTCTAAGGAGGAATAGCGCCAGCAAGCCACAAAAAATATTCTTTCAAAAACACGCCATCTAATTTAAATTTTTCAAGTTTTCACTTAATATATGTCCATCCATTTCATTTGAATCAGGCCTTTGTGATTGATCTATGTCTAAAATTTAGACTTAAAATTGCAGCAGTATGGTTTCCTGTAGATTAAGATTTATTCTTAGAAATCCCTCGCTTGATGAGAATTTGCCTTTCTTCATGAAGAAATATATTTTATATTAAAACCTCCCTTGGGTAGAATAAGTGTGCAAATCAAAATTTGGTAGGTCTCCATCGAACTATTAACGAAAGAAAACAAATCAAATAAACTCCATTGATTAAACGTGTGTGTGTGTGTGTGTGTGTGTGTGTGTGTGTGTGTGTGTGTGTGTGTGTGTGTGTGTGTGTGTGATTTTCTGTTTTGCGTTTAAATTATTTCTCTTAACTTCAAAATTGTCATTTATTTTTATTTATTTTCTATTATTGCTGGGGGTGGGGGTTGTATCCTACAATTAAAATGAAGGTCTTGTTTCTTTTTCACCTAAAAGCTGCTTTTTTGATTGCATTGCCGATAATTTGTTTAATCCTACAACTCACTTTTGTCTTTTGCAGACAACAGCAAAAAGCTGTCTTAATCTACAAAGTTTTGCTGTAATTTGCCAAATGTAATTTGAATGTGATAGGTGAGAATTAGACACCGAGGGACAAGAAGAAGAAGAAGAAGAAGAAGAAGAAGAAGAAGAAGAAGAAGAAGAAGAAGAAACAAGCAGATTCGTGATCTTAAGTGTTCGAATCAGATTATTATAGAAAGATAGTTTTGAAGTTGGCGTGGTTAACCAGAGAATAAAATCTAACGTTGAATTTAATACGTGAAATGGTGTATTATCAAACTGAAATCGAAATGAAAGAATGAAAAAGATGGAAAGAATCGGGCATGTTAAAAAAAAGAAAGAAACAAAGAAACAAGCAAATACCACTTAATATTTAAACAAACAAGTAAACAAACAAACAAAATTAATAGTGTGATGAAAAGAGGAAAGCAAGAACGGAAACATAGAATAAAATGTTTTAAAAACGGTGGAGGATAAAATAAAAGGAGAGAGAGAGAGAGAGAGAGAGAGAGAGAGAGAGAGAGAGAGAGCAAAGATACGTAGCAAGATAAGAATACGGGATAAAAAGAAAAGAAAAAAATCAGAGAAGAAACGAGATAATGGATTAGAGAACAATTCAATGACCAGATAAATCACCATCTTAGCAGAAAGGGAACAATAATAAACATACAACAATAACAATGAATTGCTTTTGATGGTGAGAATCCGGTTTTGGAGAGCTGAGGAATGTCGATTACCTCTTCTACAACCTGATATATTCGGACTCGAAGTGAGAGTACGTATCAAGCTCCAATCTTGAGAGTCAAATAGATTTATTTTAAAATTAAAAGTATTTAATATTACCGTGAGCACAAAAAAGAAACAACTACACAAAAATGTAAATATACATTACAATGGACGATAAACGCGATTTCCAAACTTCTACGGATAAAATAGCAAGACGGGTTGACATGCCATGAAAAGCAATCACTCGTTTAATTAAAGATATTGAGAAAAAGGAAAATAACTGTGTTCAAGTCTTCCCAATGCTATTCTTTAATCTATAGACATTTGAAACCTGTAGAAAACCGTTCTTTTTAAATAAAAACGCATGAAAACTTTACACATAATTGATGTTCGATTCAGAGGATTTTAGAACGTTCTTATAACTTGTAATTCTATTTTAAATACAAGTATATGAATTATATATTTTTTTTAAAGTATGAGTTCAAATCTCACAGGGAGCATCGTTTTCCTTGTCGTAGATTGACGACCAGAGAAAAATTGTGATAAAAAGCAAAACAAAATATTAAGTTTCATATTCAATAAATATTGAAAGTAAACAACAAAATAAAAAGCTACAGAATGTTTTTGATATGAAATATGTTTAAAAAGAGACTAAAGTCGGCCAAAATAGAAAAACAAAATAAAATGTGAATAAATTCTTCAATATAATTCCATTGTCATTCAACATTTCAGAATAATTTCTGATGGTCAATGAACCATTGAAATATGGCATGAAGTTGCACTATTGGACTTCTCTTATTGTCCACAAAATCCTCAAATACCACTGTGGTGCATTTTGAGTGTGGGGAAGAAAAATCCACATGTACCAACATATGTTTCTTCGAACAAATGCTGTTCAAAATATTTTAAGACTGTTTTTTTGTTTTGTTTTGTTTTGTTTTTTTTTGTTGTTTTTTTTTTATCTAGACAGATGTTTATGCATCTAGACATCATTACTTTATTATATAAGCTGCTCAATTCACAAATTTGAAATTTGAAAAAATTACAGCTTTAGTCTCGATAATTTTAATCAAATACGGTTTGTAGTTTGTTTGTTTTTATTTATTGCAGTGTTTTTTTGTTGTTTACTTTTCTAAGAATCGACTAAGTTTTTCTTTATCTGTGAATAGTTATTTACCAAAAACAGTTTAATTTGGCCCCATGACAGAAATACGGAACAGTGAAAACCACACTCACTCACAATGATATGCCAGTCAAGCTCGCTATTCATTACACATGACTCGCTCTTTAAAAACTATGTCAATCTGAAGTTTAGCAAAAGGCTGCAAGTATGAGACACCTGGTGAGTGTCTAACTCCCAAATAATGATTGATCTGCGAAGCCAATACGCCACGATGAGGTGCTCTTAAATATTAAAAAACATAGTTTCTACAGATGGACAACCTAATGAGGATCGAACTCATGACTACCAGATCGGTGGGGTTAGCTCGCTACTATTACACAATGACAGTGATGTACATTTCTTGGTTTACATTTTTTGGAGTACAAATATTGTTTTAATTAAGTCTGAGAAGGCAAAAATAACACAAATAATCACAATTCTGTCACATTATAATTTATGACATTAATAATTTCTCCAGCCTCCCAGGGGAGAGGGATAATGCTTAAGTTTTTTAATCACACCCCAACTATACCTTGGATAATGGACAGAATTTCACATTAAGGATAATGCTATGGCTAACAAGCTAGGCTAGCAGACCATAACTAATGATATTGATTTTCATGGGGTATCACAATCTTTTGGCCTTGTGCCAAATTAAGTTAAACTTAGTAAATTATAGGGTATGCTGTTATGGTTAACCAGCTCGTGTAGCTGATCAGCAGCTACTCAGTAGTGAGTTCGATTCCCTCTCAGTGTTCTATACTTGTAGCCTTGTACAAATTTTGTGCTAAGATTGATAAAGAACTACTGAGTAGTGAGTTCAATTCTCACAAGGTGACCTATACTTTTGGACCTATGCCTATTCTAAACTAGGTTTAATGAATAATTACTCGTGAGTAATGAGTTCGATTCACCGTAGGTGCCCTATACTTGTATAGATTGTATAAGTTAGGCTGAATAGATAACCTCTCTTGAGTAGTGAGTCGGATTCTCACTAGTTGCCCTATAATTGTTGCCTAGTACTAATTCTAAGCTAGGCTTAGTACATAGCTACTAAGTTGTTTGTTTGGAGACGGCGACACGAGTTCAAAACCTGGACGAGACTGATTGCATTTCACATAGCACTAATACCCTTGGGAAAGGTACAAATCCGATTATTCTCCGTCCAGCTATGGGTGAATAGTAGGGAAGACTGGGTTCTTGAACCTTGGTGAGGCAACTAGTCTAGGAGAAGGAAAACTCTGAATTCAAACCTGTTAAACTCCGCTTAAAAAATTGACCTTGAGTCATATCTTGCCCGAGCGGAGGGGGTTGGTAAATATATATACTAAGTTGTTTGTTTGTTTGGGTTTTATGGCATATTATCCTTTGTAGGTTATTTAATGCCAAATCCATTTTTATATGAATAAACAGTTCTATTTCAAACAATTCAGTTTAGCATATGTAAGTAAAGTTAGCGACCATAGTCGAGGGTGACCCGAAGGCTCCCTTTTCGATAGCTACTACACCAAGGTGTAGGGGAGGGCGCTACTCCATTCCCTGGATTGCTCCACTTTACCCTTGAACCGTACCTTATAATGCTGAGTGTTAAGCAAGGTGGTATCAAGTTCCATTTTTAAAGTCTTTGGTATGACTCGACCTGGGATTGAACCCATACACAGTTTCAATGTCAGGACAGTTCTATTCTAAGCAATTCAGTTTAGAATTAGAACGCAGTTTAGTTCTATTTGACCCATAGATAGGACCTAATCAATTGCTACCACTCCGGGCCAGAGTGTACCTAGGGTAGATGACGATAAAGGTGTACTCCGCATTCCCCAAAGCTCCTGTATTACTGGAACCTCTCCATCAGATTGTGTAGTGTCATATCCAGAACACTTGTTGGGTGGGTCTTACCCTTGGTGTATTCTGCAGCCCCAGCCGACTGGGCAAGCTACTAAGTTGTGAGTTTGATTCTCACTATGTACCCTATTCTTGTGGCATAGAGCAAATTCTATGCTAATCTTCGTAAATGACTTCTCTCTAGTGAGTTTGATTTTCACTGGGCGTCATTTACTTGTGGCCATATTCCAGATCTAAATGAAGATTAATTCTAAAGGTGTCTCGCATGTGATAGCTTGAAGATCATTTCTAGTGAATTCAGAACTCACTGGGTGCCTGATAATTTCGATCTGGCGCCAAAATAAGCTTAGATTACTAATCTATGCTTTGTTTAGCACAAGATCGATACGATAACTAGTAAGGCAAACTATTGCCAGTTAGTTCGATTAGTAATTAGACGTGTCATATATTTGACCATTGTCTAACTAATACAACCTTATAATTGATTGATTGATTTTAACGGCATGTTAACTCATCTGAGATTATTTTATGCCGAGAGACAAGGGAATTGTGTTCATTGTACATTCACATTTATATTTGTCTACAGTTTTTTCTTAGGTATTTTTTCTTTGTTTTTGTTTCCCTAGAATATGAATATTTTTCAAATAGATCTCTTTGACCAATAGATAAAACTGGTACTACCATATCAGGTCAGAATGAATTTGGCTGTAATGGCAATGAAGGGCTATACAACTCTCCCTTGATTTCCAAAACAGGAGCCTCACCATCAGATACAGTCTAATGTCAAAACCCGGGCACTCATATTTGCTGAGTGAGCGGAGTTTTTACTCTTTTCCCGGATATACAGTCAGCGTCTTGTCAGCGCCGTTGACAGAGCTGTAATAAAAACAGAAATTCATTCAGATATTAAGGATTCAAGCTAATCTTAACTATTTAAAGACAATATAGAGGATCTGTTGGGTGGACGGTCTCCTAAAATTGGACTGTGAGTTATTTGCTACATCAGACCCTGGAATCTTGGGTCCAATTAACTGTCGTAACTCTCATTTTGCCCATTGCAATCTTACGATGCAATACACTTTAAATGTCCGTTTAATTGCAAATTTGATCTTAAATTGAAAGGATTCATTCATCCATTTTTCTTTCTTTTTTCTTTCATGAAATTTCTATTCATATTCTTTTTTTTTCTTTTTTTTTTTTGTTCAACTGATTTGTTTTGCATTTTTAATGCGTTTTTCTAATAACAGTTTTTGCTGTTGTTGTTGTTGTTGTTTAACATCGTTTTGATGCAGCCTCAAAATAGCAAGTCGCAGCGGACTGAGATAATCTTTAATAATCTTAGTAATTTTGATCTGCTATAACTTTAATACCAGTAGAATGTAAAACGACATGACTATCCATCCATCCATCCATCCATGCATCCATCTTGCCAGCCATCCATGCAGTGCTGTCAAAAGTAAAAGAAAAAGGCAACTGTTCGGACTGCCCGGGTGAGAGTCTGAAGGGACAAAGATTATAAGCAGATTTTTTTCTACTAAAAGAGAGAGAGAGGGGGAGAGAGGGGGAGATATAGAAAGAGAGAGAGAGAGATAGACAGAAAAAAACGATTTTTTGCTCGTCCGTGTCATTCTCATTTGCTATTGTCTTTCATTCTTCACTGAACTTGTGACACCTTTCCCACGTCTTTTCTCTCTCTCTCTCTCTCTCTCTCTCTCTCTCTCTCTCTCTCTCTCTCTCTCTTACTCACTCAATTCTCGTGATGCGAACGAGTTTTTTTGCAGACGTGAAAAGTGCACAGTTTCTGACTTCAATATGAAGCATAAAAAATAGATCAAAAAAAAAATAAATGAGGGAAAAACGATTTCAGAGAAAGAAAAAATCCACGAAGACTGAAGAGCAAAAAATAAAAAAAATTTAGAAATAAAATAAAATAAACATATGTAGAAGAGAACCATAAAGATAAAAGGGAATGAGGCAGATACTTTTGGGAAATAAAAAATTCTAACATCATTTTCGTCCGTCAATGTCATTATAATCATGAGAAGGAAACATGGAAGCAACTGCGAAGATGGCGTCTGCCATATTGCATAACTTAATGGTCGATAATAGTCATGAAGCAAACGCCGAGACTCTTTTGCTTTCTTTACACTCTTGCTCTCTTTTACAAAGATTCTCCTTTTCGAAACTCTTTCTCATTATCCATTTTCTTAGAGCATTTCCTTTAATCACCTCAATCTACTTCTCCCCCTTTCTTCCCTTTCCTTCATTTAATATTATTTTCGTTAATAATTTATTTCTCCCTTTTATTATTCATATTATACTTGATTCATGAGTTCTTGTGGGTTCTCAATTTCTCCTTTCAGTGTCTAGCATAACGTTAAGAAATCCCAATTTTTGAATATTATGATTAGGTTTGTATTTCTTGAAGTCCAATATGGTTTTCGATTATATCAGCCGTAAAGAAGAACAAAGGGAATCAGGATATTTTTGTATCATGATTTCGTAGATGATCAAGCACTTCTTACTAATACACCTACATAAGCCAAATCTCTGCTGTATAGCCTGAAGCAGACAAGAAGAATTCGTCTTGACGTGAACTCACATTAAACGGAATCCATGTGTTTTAATCAAGATGGTGTCACATCCTCATTAGATGACAAGCCTCTGAAATCATAAAACCAGTTTTCATACGTCGGTAGCAATATCTCATCTATAAGAAGTAATATGAACATATGCAGAGGTAATGCATACACGGCTATTGACAGGTTAACAATCATGAAGAAATCTAATAACGTGGATAAAATAAAATGGGGATTGTTCCAAGCTGTATACGTGCCAATACTATTGTATGGTTGCACAATTTCAACACTAACGAAGCTCATAGAGAAAAAGCTAGATGGAAATTAGACTAGATTTGCTGCGTTCTGTTTTGAACAAAATCTCGGAGGCAGCACATCATAAAACAGCAGCTCTACGATCACTTTCCTTCCATTTTTCCTAAACTAAGAATGACGAGCAAGACATACTAGGTATTGTTGGTATAGTAAGGACGAACGCAAAATCGACGTTCTTTAATGAACTCTCGCACATGTAGACACTAGTGTTAGCAAAGCAGCAAAAACTGTGCAGATACTGAGTACCGTCGAGAGGACTTATCAAGGGCGTTAGGAATAGATGTTAAAAAAGAGTTTTGGAAATCCTTGCTTTCAACATGCCTTGATAATGATGATGATGGTGATGATCATAGCTGATATATTTTTATATTAAAAATGACAGTAAATTCTTAAATGAACTAGAAATTATATTTACATTATTTCTTACTCTCAGCCTTGTCCTTGGAAAGATATTAAACTACACCAATCCCAATCAGTGGAGTTTAGAATACTCTGATTGTAATCCCTGTTGGGGGGTAAGACTCTTCCCTAAAAAAGGGATAACCTGGGTATGACAGTGTAATGTATCTGATTATGACTCCAGTTCTGGAGATCTGTGGAATATAAAGTACGTCTTCATTGTCATTACTCCCAGGTCCTCTTAAATCCGGAATGATAGCACTTGTTAGAGCGCCGTCTTTCGGTAAAATATTAAAAAACTATTTGTATTCAATTAAAAAATGTGCAAAAAATTTTTTTAAAACAACACAAAGAATGTAAATTTGCAGTGAACGCAATACTCTAAACTTTAGGGATAAAGTAACCCAAGTCTATTTGACATGCCCTAAAAATCAACAAATCAATCTAATGATTAGTCTTCAGCTTTGGAGCTCTAGGCAGAGTGGAGTTACAAGTTGTTTACCATCACTCCCATGTTCACTCTGAGCCGAAGTGATAATACCTGTTAGGGTATCATCAAATTAATATATTTGAAAATTATTAGGAATATTTTGAACCATTATAATTTCATGAAAATCGTTTTTATTTAGAATTGAAGTTATAATTTTTTGCTTGGGATTACCATTAGTTAGTCAAAACAATATAATTGATGTGGACCCAAAGTCGGTAAGCAGAAGGAAAACACGGAACACGGTTTAGAGGTAAGAAAGATACGAGGTGCTACGATAAGTTTCCAGGGTTTTTTTTTCGTATGGGTACTTTTATTGATAGTACACCCATGAAACTCTTGTCCACTTCGAAGTAATCTCCTCCGGCTGCAATGCTCTTGTTCAACCATTCCAACAACTTCTGGAAGGCCCCATGGAAGTCCTCTTGTGTGAGCGTGTCAATGACCTTCGTCACAGCCTCTTTCATCTCCTCAATTGTCTCATAACGACAGCCTCTAAGCTTAGGGAAAAAGCAAAAGTCATAGTGAGCAAGGTCTAGACTATAGGGAGGCTGTCTTGATGCCCATCTTGGTCAAAGAGTCTGTGACAAGGATGGAGTTGTGGACTGGTGCATTGTCTTGCTGGAAATGCGACTGAGCCGATTTGAAGGGTGCTGGCCTCTTCCCAAGGAATCTCATCCTGAACTCCCTTAAAACCTCAAAATAGTAACCCTAACCTTAACCCTTTGGCCAATAAACTCTGGTCTATTGACTTCCTTACTCCTCCCACACCTCTGATCATCCATCACAGTTCCGTACCTTCCTTGAATCTCTTATGCCACTCAAAAACTGATGCTCGATTCATGCAAGATGCTCCAAAAGCCATCTGAAGCATTCCATACGTTCCTGACGCATTTTTTCCAAGTTTAAAACACAATTTTATTGCATATCAGTCTTCTGAGGTATCAGATTGCATTTTTGAAATTCACCAGCTGTGACAATCAGGATTTACTAGGGTGTATTCCAATTGCTGCTGTAGCTGTTCTTTTGAACCGGAAATCATAAAAATTGGTCAGTCATCTCATAAGATATATAGCAGTAACACTGAATTCTCAAGAGTCTACGACAATTTTAAATGCCCATACGAAAAAAGTCTGGAAACTTATCGTATGCACCTTGTATATTAACAAAAGTTACAAAGGATAGTGTCCAATATCGGTAGTCGTACTCTATCACTACTCACGTATAAGGATATATCTACGCCAGTAATAGAGTGCTGGAAGAGTACATGATGCAGGTAAGTTTCGGTCTCACAACAATAATTATTAGCAAAAAATGTCTGCCTTCTGCATTAACACAAGAAGGATTGAAATGTCGTAAAACCTCTCTCCCGAAAATCTTCTGTAAGCTTTAAGGTCGATATCAAGTCGCTTTCTCTTTATACAATGTGTATTATTAATATCAAATAAATAAATGACTAAAGAGGAGACCTATATAATTAGTTTTCTCTCGCTATCTCCGTATAATAATTTCGGTGAGTGTAATCGCAGATTTCACATTGTTATTTTTTCAGCAAATTAGATTGGAGACTGATTTACACTCTAATTTAGACCAATTTAGAATATTTTTTACCAGAAATGTGAAAACCTCACATTTCTGTCATCATTTCCGTTTATTCGGCAACTTTACGAATGGAGCTGCAACATAATCTCATCAAGCCTACCCCAATATCCAATGCATTTGTTATGCAGATAAATGCGAATGAAAAATATACATAAATGAGGTTAATAAGTTTTATTAATTGTTATCAATCTCGTTTGTTTACGAGTTTTAAATATAAACAGGGGTGGGTTGGCTTAAAAATTATATTTCAAGGTTAATAGGTGTAAGATTATTAGGATGAGCGTTTGGGTCTATGAAAAACAAACGCTTTACTTATTTCGTGAATTATGAGAACCTTTGCTATAGTTTTAAAATATATTTCAATTTCTTACCCACGTCCCGGTTTTCACGTAGGAGATGTTGCTAATTAGTCGTTTAAAGCGGCCATATACTTGTTTTTCTTCCCTATTTGTTTTCTAGTTATTGTTCTAGGTATTGTTCTTCGTGTTGTCAGTATCTTTTCTGATAGCTGTAATAAGTCCACCTTCGTCCTTTTCAATGTAATCTTCGAGTCGTTGTATCGATGCGTCAACGCTGTCTTTGATGCTGGCAAGCCCTCTTCTTCCCTCTTTTCTTGATGCATATAGTCTGAAAACGTCATTTCTGGGATGTAATGCCTTAGAAATGGTCATTAGTTTACTTATTCTTTGGTCCATTTGCTTAGGTTCTTCTCTGGCCCCCTTCAAAAAAGGTCCCGAATATCTAACGAGGAATACAGCCCAGGTATTTAGTACTTTTTTTTTTAAGTTTAAAATTCTTAAAGCCCTAACAGTAGTTTAGAAGAAAAAGTAAAAGCCTAAAGCTACCACAGCAATCCGCCCCCAAAATAGAAAAAAATTATGAAATTAGTAGTCTTCCCCACCCCCGTCTCAAACAGTATACCGTCTCCAAACATACCTAAAATTCATTAGTAAATGAACGCTAAAAGGAAAAGGAATGATTTGAACACATACTGCTGCTCCTCAATAAGAGTGGCTTCTATAGAAGAGAATAAAACAGCCATCGAAAGATAACCATGACCCACACTCAAACCACATACACAAACCGCATCGCTCTTCGCGTGGGTAAAAAAGGGGCGCGTGCTGCTGAGGTTGGAGCCCTAGCCTCAGTGTTCGAAAAATCAGCTGCAGAGCTCAAACGACAAAAACTACTAAAATGCAAGCAAACACTACAAATAGCGACATTTAACGTAAGAACCTTAAGTAGAATAGGACTACTACCAGAGCTAATCGCATCGGCTGTAGAACTTAAGATTGACATAATATGCATACAAGAACACAGATACACGCACACAGAAGATATCAAATATCAAGAAACTGGCAATGGATGGTCGCTCGTCCCTGTAACGGCAAGGAAAAACTCTGTCAACGCCGCAGTAGGAGGGGTAGGATTGCTTATAGGACCTAGAGCATTAAAAACGCTAAATAGCATTGAGAAAATACAAACTAGGATGATGGCAGCTACTTTTAACGGCAACCCCAGGGCAACAATCATCTCCTGCTACAGCCCTACCAATGTTAGTGAAGAAACTCAACTAGTCACCTTCTACGATGAGTTATCCTCATTAGTGCGTAGCATCCCGAAACACAACACGTTAGTCATTGGCGGAGACATGAATGCCCAAATCGGGAAAAACGGAAATAACACGTCAAATAGGAATGGGCAACATCTAACAGATTTCATGATAGAAAATAGATTAGCATGCCTCAATACAAACTACCAAAAAAGGGAGGGCAAACTATGGACATACGCGTACGCGAACAATAGTACTATTTACCAACCCCTCCGCTCGGGCAGGATATGACACAAGGTCAATTTTTAAGCGGAGTTTAACAGGTTTGAATTCAGAGTTTTCCTTCTCCTAGACTAGTTGCCTCACCAAGGCTGAAGAACCTAGTCCGTCCTACTATTTATCCATAGCTGGAGGGAGAATAAGGGGGTTCATACCTTTCCCAAGGGTATTTGCCCGAAAGTGAACGTAATAGCGCGACTGGAGTACGAACTCGCGTACTACGATTCCGCAGTTCATCGCTTTAACCATTACACCACGAGGACACCCCCAAAAATTATCTAGATATTAACACTGCACTACATTTTCTGCACTTGATGTTAACTTATTATTAAATTTTAGTACAAGGTCACACGCAGAATACAATCAAAATCCGATAGATAGATGGATGAAGGGATGCATACTCCCCTTCCCTAAAAAGGGGGACCTCGGATTAGCCAAAAACTACGGAGGCATAACACTTACATCCATAGCAGCCAAAATCTACAATGCTCTACTACGAAACCGCATAGAACCCAAAATCGACAACATACTTAGGAAAAACCAAAATGGCTTCCGAAGAAATAGATCCACGACCTCACAAATATTAACCATCCGTAGAATCCTTGAAGGTGTACGGGCAAAAAACCTACAGGCGACATTAATATTTGTCGACTTTACCAAGGCCTTCGATTCCATTCACAGAGGAAAGATGGAACAAATCCTACTAGCGTACGGCATACCTGAAGAAACCGTAGCAGCAATAACGATTCTCTATAGAAACACCAAAGTAAAAGTACGATCACCAGATGGAGACACAGAATACTTTGACATTGTAGCAGGAGTACTACAAGGGGACACGCTGGCTCCGTACCTCTTTAACATTTGTCTAGACTATGTACTTAGAACATCGATTGACAAAATCAGAGAGAATGGCTTCGATCTAACGAAGAAAAGAAGCAGAAGGTACCCCGCAAAAACAATTACCGACGCCGACTACGCCGATGACATAGCGATACTGGCAAATCCACCCAACCAAGCCGAAACACTACTGCATAGTTTGGAACGAGCAGCCGCAGGCATAGGCCTCGATGTTAATGCACACAAAACGGAATATATGTGCTATAATCAAACGGGAGGCATCTCCACTCTAGACGGAACCCCTCTTAAACTAGTAGACAAATTCACTTACCTAGGGAGCAGCGTCAAATCAACCGAAAAGGACATCGAAACGAGGTTAACGAAATCATGAACAGCTATCAATAGGCTATTGATTATATGGAAATCAGACCTAACCGATAAAATGAAACGCAGTTTCTTCCAGGCAGCGGTTACATCGATACTGCTATATGGGTGCACTACATGGACGGAGAAGAAGCTAGACGGCAATTACACAAGAATCCTACGAGCAATCTTGAACAAGTCCTGGCGGCAACACCCCACAAGACACCAACTGTACGGCCACCTGCCTCCTATCACGAAAACTATTCAAGTTAGACGAACCAGACATGCAGGACACTGCTGGAGAAGTAGGGACGAACTCATAAGAGATGTACTCTTATGGACCCCCACACATGGCCGTGCGAAGGCAGGACGACCAGCACAAACATACATTCAGCTGCTATGTGAGGATACGGGATGTTGTCCTGAAGACCTGCCTAGGGCGATGAACGATAGGGTGGTGTGGCGAGAGAGGGTCAGGGATATCCGTGCTACCAGCACGATATGATGATGATGATGATGATTTAGTCCTTTGATAAGATTTCTGGTACTTGATTGTTTCTCTTGATATATCTCTTTCGTAGCCACGTCCACTTCTATGCAATTTCGCCAGTTAGTCGCCTATAATATGCACACAATTTTTTCTTCACTTTTCAGCTTACCAGTTTTTGTTGTTTTTCCATCTGTACATCAGTGTAACTAATCTTAACAATGCTGTTGTCTGGATGGTCTCGATTCTTCGTCTGACTTACTGTTCCTCCTGACCTTCTGCAAGCCTTTAGAGAGCATTCTAAGGACACCAACAACAACTGATATCACCCTCAACCACATGTTTCAAAGCTTTTCTTGTTCTCTGGAAAGGTCTAGTTACTTGTTTCTCTTTTCGCATTTTTTATTTTCACTCAGTGGTGCGACTAAACGGAAAAATACACAAGACGGCAACCATCTCTCTCTCTCTCTCTCTCTCTCTCTCTTTATTACTTAACACTAGATCCGGTATTCTGACCGGAATTTAGAGATCCATTTGCATCTCAAAAACCTAAAGAATTTTACGCATCTTATTCTCTAGGATAGTTTCTGGTTTGTGCATATAACATTTGGTAGTCTGGTCAAATTTCAGTGTCAATGTCCATAGGTCACCTTTCTCACCTTGTCATATCTAGACTCGTTCTCCTTTTTGTGATACTTTAATGCATTCACTATCGATTGACAAAATCAAAGAGAATGGCTTCGAACTGACGAAGAAAAGAAGCAGAAGATACCCCTCAACAACAATTACCGACGCCGACTACGCCGATGACATAGCGATACTGGCAAATACACCTGACCAAGCCGAAACACTTCTGCATAGTTTGGAACGAGCAGCAGCAAGCATAGGCCTCTATGTTAATGCACACAAAACGGAATATATGTGCTATAACCAAACGGGGGACATCTCCACTCTAGAAGGAACCCCACTTAAACTAGTAGACAAATTCACGTACCTAGGAAGCAGCGTCGAATCAACCGAAAAGGACATCGAAACGAGGTTAACGAAAGCATGGACAGCTATCAATAGGCTATCGATTATATGGAAATCAGACCTAACCGATAAAATGAAACGCAGTTTCTTCCAGGCAGCGGTCACATCGATACTGCTATATGGCTGCACTACATGGACGCTAACAAAACGGCTGGAGAAGAAACTAGATGGCAATTACACAAGAATGCTGCGTGCAATCCTGAACAAGTCCTAGCAGCAACACCCCACATGACACCAACTGTACGGCCACCTGCCCCTATCACGAAAACGATTCAAGTTAGACGAACCAGACATGCAGGACACTGCTGGAGAAGCAGAGATGAACTCATAAGAGATGTACTCTTATGGATCCCCACACATGGCCGCGCAAAAGCAGGACCACCAGCTCGAACGTACATTCAGCAGCTATATGAGGATACAGGATGTTGTCCTGAAGACCTACCTAGGGCGATGAACGATGGGGAGGAGTGGCGAGAGAGGGTCAGGGATATCCGTGCTGCCAGCACGATATGATGATGATGACTTCTTAGAGAGTTTTTCACACCAGCTAACGCTGGTGATTTCTCACTAGAATTAAAGTGATTTCAAGTCTCCTCAAATCTCCAGAACTCTTCTCAGTATTCTGACCGATCTTAATAATGCTTTAATCTGGATGGTGTCTACTTGTCTTTTTATTTGCAAGTCTTCCAGTCTCTTTACCAATCTTTGAAAATTCTCCCAAGTCCACCAATCATAATTGCTATTTTCATCACTTTCGTGTTCCATAGATTTTACTTCTCTTCCAAGGTGTAAGAACAAATCTCTGTTTTCGCTTTCATTTATTTACAATCTGTGATCTGCCGGGACGGCAAAGTCCACAATTCGACAGGTTCTCTTTTTTGTTGACTGTCACTAGGTCACGTCATCTGGCCGAAATTATTTGATCTGTTTGTATCTCAAAATCCCAGAGAACTTTGTGTCTCATTCTCCAGGACAGATTCTGGGTTATGCATATACCACTTGTTCGTATAATCAAATTTCAATTTTTTGCCCAGTTTCCAATGGATAACCTTCCCCACCCAGTCGTGTCTAGTCTGATACTATTTTTGCGCTAATTTACCTTATTCGCTGATTATATGATTGATAATTTCTTCTCTATCACTACATAACCTACATTTACTATTTTATTGTATGTCGTCTATTTTGGCTTTGTACTAGGTTGTTTTGTGCTGCTATCAGAAGAGTTTCAGTTTTTCTCTCAAACGTTTCCCTTTCGATGCAATGTCCCAGTATTCTCTTATAACATTTCGCTTGTTTGTCAATTGAAATGTCCATAAAATTGCTTTTCTTACGATCTTTGTTTTCTAGTTATTCTTATTCTGTTGAACCTTACATTTTCTGTGTTGTTTCTGGTCACTGTAATCAGTCTTTCTTTGTTCTTTGTTATGTTGTCTTCGAGTCTTTTTATTGATGTATCGACGCTATCTTCAATGTCCCGATTGTCTTACGAGGATAGCCCAGGTGTTTATTGCTTTGAGGAGATTTCTGCTATATAGTTTGGTTTCGAGTAGTTTTCTCGTCCTCTCGTGGTATTATTATTATTATTATCATTATCATTTTCTCCTTAAAAGTTTTTCACATCAGTTTTGGCTGATGGTTTTTCTCTGGAGTTTGACTGACAGCAAATCTCCTCAAGTCTCCGGGTCTTTTCTCGGTATTCTGGCCGTTCTCAATAATGTTGTAGTTTGGATGGTCTCTACTCATCCTCTTACCTCCAAATCTTCCAGTCCCTTTTATAATCCTTTGGTGAATGTACCAAAAGCTCGAATTACGATTGGTATAATTGTCACCTTCATGTTCCGTAGTCTTTTTCAATTCCTTAGCAAGGTCGAGGTATTTATCATTCTTTTCACATTCTTTCAGTTTTATTCTATGGTCAACTGGAACAGCAAAGTCCACAATTTTGCAAGTTCTCTTTCTTTTGTTGATTATTATAAGGTCTGGTCTTCTGGCCGGGATTAGGTGATCCGTTTGTATCTCAAAGTCCCATAGGTGTGTATGTGTGTCGTTCTCCAGGACAGATGCTGGGTTGTGCATATACCATTTCTTTGTATGGTCAAATCTATATTTCTTGCACATCTCCCAATGTATCACATTGCCCACCCAGTGATGTTTCGTCTTATACTCCTTTTGAGCTAATTTGCTGCATTCACTTATTATGTGATTTATGGTTTCGTCTCTATCACCACATAACCTACATTTGCTATTTTGTTGCGTCTTATCTATTCTCACTTTGATACGATAGGTCTATTATTATTATTATTATTATTTGATTTTCAACTTTACTTCCGATTTCTTATAATTCTTCCCGGACTCTTTACCCAAGACCTAAGGTAAGCGAATGTAAAGATTCTATGTATTTAGATTTTTTTTCTGCCTCTTTTGAGCGTTACTCTTGCACTCACATTATTATTTTACTAACAATGAGTTTTTCATACCGACACTAACTGGTGGTCTTTCACTGGAGAATGAGTGACATCAAGTTTCCTCAGATTTACAGAACCTGTCAATACCGTGGCTAGAATGGTCTGAAGGCTTCCTCTGATTTCCAGTTTTTTAGTCTTTTTTCTTAGTCTTTGGGGACGATACCATTCTCTCCGATTACAATTTGTTTCATCCCACAAAGGTTGCTTCAGATGTATTATCATTTACTTTACCCATCATTATGTACAGGGTGCGACTCAAAGTAAATTTTCAGGTGGAGTACAGCTGCTTTGAATTCAGAGTTTCCTTCTTTTAAACGAAAGCTACACAATAGTTTGAGTGGGAATAAATGGATTCGTGCTTTTCCACAAGGGTATTAGTGCAAAGTGAAAATTAAGCAGATTTGTCCAGGAGTTGAACTTGACTCAATTAGTTTATTTCCTATGACACGCCAATAGCGCCTCCTAATATAGAAACTCAAATTTGAACAAAGATGATATTCTCTTGAACAAAATGTTTACAAACATCAGTAAATAAACGAAAGAAGAAGATAAATGCCAAGAGAAAAAAATCAGATGAAAGAGTTTCAAGTATTTTTATTTATTTGATTTTTATCATTTAAAACACGTCATCAAAGATCGCTATTTTATTTCTGCTTGTCATATGTTAGGAAAGGTTTCGTCTCTACCAAATACGAAATGAAAGCGTCTGTTAAACTAAATGGATTAACAGATTAAAGCAATTCCTTTGTTTTCACCCACATTCTTCTATCTGCCTCATTTTCTTAAATGATTGATTTTTTCCCTTAATCACTTTGAAAATGTGACATCCTTTCTCAATTGAGTGATAGTCCCTAGGTTAAAACAGACAACCAGAAACCCTTAGATGTCTGTCACGGTTCAATACTCCAAGCTTATTCGGCATTACTCATTTCTTGGGGGCTTATTAGTACATTCCACAGGTCAAAATAAGGTCAAATAAGCGTAAATTAGAAGTGGAGGACGAAATGATAAAATGAAATCAATTCGGGAGCCATAAACGTATCTTTGTAAAATGCAGTTAAATAATCATTGTTAAAACATCAAAACATGCATCGTATTTTTCTCGGTCCGACTAAATCTGTATTGCTGCAGGATCTCACTACCATCAGAATTGCTGACTGCTATTTCATATCTATAGTATCATTCATTCGCGGTTTCACTTATTTACTGATTCCTTTAACGACGGCTTGCAAAACTGTGATTTGACTGATTGATTTTAACGGCATATTAACACGTCTAGGCTTATTTTATGCCAAGTGGCAAAGAAATAGTAGTCTGTGAGCGTCCATACTGACATTTTTGTGTTGATGTTTCTTCAGAAGTTTTATTTGCAAACAGTATTACCAAATTCGAATAGTTTTAAACAGATCTATTTGACCGATAAATCGGGACCCTAACAGGTAATACCTCTATGGGATAGAGTAGACCTGGGAGTAATGGCAATGAAGAGGTATTTCATTCTTCCCTTTCCTCAACAACTGAAGCTTCATCATCAGATGCAGTTTAGTATCACAGCTAGGATGCTACTTTTAGGGTGGGGACTCTCATGCAGGGGATACAGTCAGCGAATTCAAAACCCACCGACAAGGCTAACTTGAGAACTTGTCCTGAATTCTTAGCTACATATAGTTTCTATTTTTGAAGACTTACGACCAAATCCTTCTAAAAAAAATGGTCAACTCCAAGTCACCGAAGTTAAGTATCAATGAACTGATATTATTTAAATAGGTGATCAATTATTTACCACAGATGCTAGAAGTAATCAATGGGCTGCGTTTGGAACGGAACAATGTTTAGTAAATAACATAAATATGTGTGTGTGTGTGTGTGTGTGTGTGTGTGTGTGTGTGTGTGTGTGTGTGTGAGAGAGAGAGAGAGAGAGAGAGAGAGTTGCATCTATTTTTTATATAGAAGTATCGACTTAAAAAACTCAGAAAAGGAATGTCACTGAGTATTAAAATCGTACATACACATTTATAAAAGGGAAAATAGAAAATTTAGTTTTTAACTGATTAAACGACATAATTCAATCCTTTGAAATCAATCAATTTGGGAAATTCTTCACAGTTCATCGTAAGTCAGTACATAAAAGGGTAAGTCTTCAGTTCTTCTTAAACACCACCATGTTTAAATATCACACAGTTTCCATTTGCGAAATTTGATTGAAATACTTTGTCGAAAATTATTGTTTTTTTTTTAATTTAGCATTAATTGTTTAAAAAATTCTTAGTTTTTGAAGAACTAAAAAAATCATGATAATGTTTCAAACCAAGGGTTACCATTTTTAAAACGCTATTTTAGATGTAAACAAAAAAAAGTAGTAATTTAAAAAATGTTTCATTTTTATTTCTTATCTTCTTTTAATTGCATTAACCTATATTGTAAAATTGTAGGAGGGTAAAAAAGGAAAAAAAGGAACAAAAATATTACATGAAAGAATTGTTTATCTATAACTCTAAATCTTTTTTTTGGGGGGGGAAGCTTTGATTTTTAATCAGTGTAACTCAAAAACTATTTTTTAAAGAGAGAAACTATTTATAGAATAAATGAATACTTTTCATTTCAATTAATACCCGAAAATTTTTACCAAAAATTTGCTGTTGGAAGAAACTTTCGAACAGTCATTACTTTGATCTGAAGTATAATGAATTTTTTTATTATCTCTTCCCAATTCTAAGTTCCTTTTCTTTTAAAATCTCATTTCTTTCATTTGACAATGCTGACGGTTGACTTGTGAAGAAGTATCAATCGAAAAACTCAAGTTTTATTTTCGTTTTAATCAATTTTAATCATCATTAAAACCGTGTTTTCCATTTTATAACTCATATATATATATATATATATATATATATATATATATATATATATATATATATATATATATATATACCTTGTCGACTTATCTATTTTTACTGTGTAGGTAAAGACAGAAAGATGTTAGTTTAAATAATATTGAAATGACCACAGCACTTGGCTGCAAATTGATCAGCTAAAATCATAATCCAGAACGAGGTTGGTGATAATACACGAGAGCGAAATCTACAAGACTAATTGGTGTGACCACGTGATCTTGCCTCGGTCAAAAGTGAAGACATCGGGTAATTGCGTTCTCGAGATTTAGTGCCATACCTAATGATGCGTGTAAGAAAGACAATTTGGTCAAGTCAGAGGATAAATTGAGACTCATCTCTCATAGGGCAGAAACCCGGTATCAGACAACTCGAGGAAGCGGATATGTTGATTTATTGTAAGATTTTATCGAATAGAGGAACATCGTTTGCCAACCGCAAATTAATGTGAGACAGACTGGAGATTATGGTAGCATCTAAGCGATAAACTTAAAGCTTGTTTGTATTCCTATTATCATCGACACTGACTCTATTTGGTAAACTAATTTAAACATGGAATCGCATAAGAATTGTTCTGTGAAACCAGCTTGCTAACCACAACACTACTACAATGCGCCAAATGATTTATTGATTGATTTTATCGGCATTTCAAGTATTATAGGATTATTTTAGACCTCGAGGTTAGGGAATCATATTAATTGTACGTTAATTTCTACATTTTTTGTGTAGTTCTTTCTTGAAAGTTTTACCCATAGATGAGACCCTATCAAATACTACTATAATGCGTCAGAGTGTGCTTAGGAGTAATTTCAATGAAGAGATTCTCTACATTCCCAATATCTTCACAAGTTGAGCCTCATCATCAGATACAATTCTTTTACGCAAGGTACCACTTTTGGGAGGTTGTTGCCCTCTACAGTAGATACAATTATATTCTAAACCTCACCGACAATGCATACCAGATGCCAAAGTATTTTAACAAAAGGTTGGCTTGGACTGTATCCATGTAGAATAAAGGTTCTTATTCAGTTGACGTTTAATATATAGTAATCAGTTCAATCCTGATTGGTGATTCTCCAAGCATCCCTGTACCAAATCTAATTTAAGCAAATTTTCGGAAGGAGAGGCAGGTTGTCGTGGTCTAATTATTATGAAACTAGTTTCAAAGATCAATTACTGCCAATAAGTGATTTTTATCCTGACAGCGTGCTTCATGCTTGCAAACTGGTATCAGATCCTAGTTATGTTTAGTTTATACCATCCTATGAAAGTAATGTCTCCTTGAGCATCCGTGACCGAAACTAAATTATTTTATTCAGCGTCAGGTGTTTGTCTTCTCAGTTTGTCTGCGGTCTTGACGATACAAAAATAGGTTCTTTCAGATTATTGTCTGCACGGCTTCTGTCTTAGCTTGACGAGGCAATAAAAATAGGCCCGTTTGGTTTGGTTTTTGTACCGCCTCAACTCGTCTTAACGAGATAAAATAGATTTATTCAATTCAGTGTCCGTAAGGCCGCTGACTTGGCACCCAAATCCATATGACGCCTTATCTTGGTTCTGTATTATTACCAGATAAATGGACAATTCCATCTATGCCATCGATATTAGCAATTAAAGGGAGATAACTTCCTTACAAACAAGCATTCCAGTAGCTTACACAAATGAGCTTATGTAGTTTTCACTGAAAAGAGGAGATTCAGGATAAATCTTTGATACTTGAAGTACCCCTCACAAATACCTACGTAGTGTTAGACTTTTTTAAGCTTAGCTTTTTTTTAACCATGATTATAGGTTAAACACTAGACGAGGTATCCTTTGTTATACACGAAATCATATTAAACAAGGTTAGAAATAGGCAAAATGCTATAATGACACGGGAAAGGAAGTTAAAAAGCGTATTACAAAAGAGAAACGATGTCAAAATCTAAACTAAGACAAAAGAAGCTATTTATTAATTCTTGAATTCAAAAAAAAATTGAGGAAAACATTTATAAAGGAGTTTGATATTCTGGGAAAGAAATTGGTGTATTTGAACAGGCATCTGGAGCAGGGAACGTTTAGCAAGAATGGAAAGCTCAAGAGACGAAAGATGCAGTTTAGTGTCATAGTTAGGGTGCTACTTTTAGGGTGGGGACACTTATGCAGGGGATACAGTTAGCGAATTCAAAACCCTCTGACAAGGCTAACATTCTGGGAAAAAAACTATTGTATTCGAACAAGTATCTGGAGCAGGGAATGTGTAGCAAGAATGGATAGCTAAAAGACAGCAAAACAACTTATTGGAAATCCTCGAAAATTTGGAACTAACAAACGCAGCTCATTCGAAACATAAACGCAGCGATAGAAAATCAACAGACTGGCAATATTCTGACCCAGTGAAAATCCATGAAGTGTCCAGAAGTGACTCTCTCCTTTTAAGCCACACAAATAATTCTGCATCAAATCAGAAGTTTATAAAATTGTAACAGCTTTTGTATAAAAGCAAAAATTATCGTGTCACATATTTCAAAAACCATATGAATTAATCTATATTTTTTCTGCGCACTTTACATTAATTTAATAAAAGGTGTGTTCTATTTGCATACCGACATATCAACTCCTAAAGCTCATATAGGTCAAGACGAAAATTATAAAAATTATATATTCTAGTTACACAACTTTACAAACAGAAAAAAAAAGAAAACTATTGACTTACACAAAACCAAATAACTCAAACGCACAGCTAGATTATATATATATATATATATATATATATATATATATATATATATATATATATATATATATATATATATATATATATATATATATAAACAAGAAATGGATAAACAGCGCTTTGAACTGCAAAGCATACTCCTTTTTTGAAAGAGTATCTCCCAATCAGATTCGTCTCGGTAACGATTTGCTTGAGTCTACACAAAAACAAGAAACAACCAGGTAAAGCTTCACAAGATGATTGGTCCTCCTTTACCAATATTGATATAAGCAGTCAATATTCATTATGTGTATGATTTAAGTTTTTGATACTTTTCAGGAAACATCTGAATGACATACACCGAATGATGGATATGAAAACTTTGTTACCACCCATATAGAAACAGTAGTCGTGTGTCTAACAACCAAACCAAGAGTCAAATATAGAGGTCCTAGGGAGTCAATAGCAGTTAGAGAAAAGTAAGAAACTTGTAAGATGCATCCTTTCTTGATAAAGAAGTCTAAGAAAGGCCAAAATATACAGCAACTTAAGAAAGTCCAAAGAGAACTAAGTAAAACATACCATAAAGAACGACTAGTAAACATTCAAGGCAAAATCAATAAAATTAGAAATTCAGAAGATAAAAAATCATGATTAGCCTGGCAGAAAGTAAATGAAGCAAGTGGAAGGAAAGAAACCTCGTGAGTTAAGCCAACCACGAAGAAAAACTTCAGAAGTGGAAAGAGCATTTCAAGAATCTGCTTGGAAATCTTCCATACATCAGGGATAAACATACTGAAAAAATTATGAATGACCAACTGGACATCAAACTTGGACATTTTATAGGGGAAGAACTTGACGCAGTATAGAAAAAAAATCAAAAGTGGAAAAATTGCAAACCTCGACGAAATGCCTCATGAAGTATGGGAGACAAGAAAATGTGAAGGCATACATTTTTGATAATACAACGTTGTCTATAAATAAAACACAATAGAGGAATGGATGAAAGGCAGACTCCTGAGCTTCTTCACGAAAGATGACTTCGGAATCACTTACATGTCGAAGTGAACCTAGGAGTAATAAAAGGATACTCCACAGTGTCTAGAGCTTTAACACTTGAGCCACTCAGTCAGATGCTGGTTCGTGTCGTGCAGAAGACATCCCCTTTCATAGAAGGATCTTACCCCTTTGCATAGGATTCTGTTGTTGTATTATAAGCCCAACTGACAGGACGATAATGTACTAAAAGTGTCTCACTTCAAATCAAGAGTAAAATAAAGACTCTATGAAAACAATTAGGTCAAGGACAAAGAAGAATCAATAGTTTCTTTTTATGTAATCTTATTATCAATATCATTTGACTTATTATATCTCATCATCACTTCATCTCTTTATTGTCCATATTTCTGATGTTTTTCTCATCGTTGACCACAATATACTTCTCTATTTTGTCCGTTCCAGCTAAATCTCTGCTTCGAGCTACCCTTACCACGTTTTTAAACTAGACTATATTTCTTCAAACACAAAATCTGTTTCTACAGTCTAAGAGTACAAGATCCATTTAGGGTGACGAGCTCAAACCTACGTATAGCAGCTCTGTGAGGATACAGGGTGTAGCCCAGAGGACCTACCGGAAGCGATGAACTATAGGGAGGGGTGGCGAGAGAGGGTCAGGGATATCCGTGCTGATGGCACGACAAGATTATATATATATAGAGAGAGAGTGAGAGAGAGAGAGAGAGAGAGAGACCGACAGAGAGACAAAGACAGAGAAACGAGCAAAAGTGATAAGATAAATAGGAATATTTCTTTCTAGTCATTTTCTTGTTCGTATTATTATTAGGTTATCATCCGGAGAGGTTTTTGGTAAAGAAAAGTTGCTTCTTTTAATAGATAGCCCCCCTGCACATAGATAGATAGACAGATAGATACGTCAATAAAAGAGTTAAAGTCTATTAATACAATCTGTTCATTGCTACTGTTGTATGGAAGATTGATTCATTCTAGCGACAGGTAAACTTGTCTAGGCTTATTTTATGGCAAGAGGTTTGGGAACAGCGTTCATTGTACTTTCATATTTACATTTTTTGTGTGGTTGCTTCTTAAGAGCTTTTTTTTGTTGCTCAGGCTCCTCTTAAATACGAATAATTTTCAAAATGATCGATTTGATTTCCATAGATAGAAACCTGACACGTATTACAACTGGGATTTCGAGCGGACCTCGAAGAAATTGTAATGAAAAGGTACAGCACACTCCTCACGTCTCCAGAACAGGAGCCTCATCGTCAGATGCAGTAGTCATGCTCAGTACAGGTTTTACTCCTCAGCAATTGATACAAACATCGTATTCTAAAGCCTATCGACAAGGTTATATCTTTGTTATGGGTTGAAAGCTGTTTTCTATACTTCAGCTTCTTATACAAACCATATATGCAGCAACACTAACCAGTTGTTTTTGTGCCATGATCAAAAAGCATATCTTTAGAAGGTGGTCCTTTAATATATATATATATATATATATATATATATATATATATATATATATATATATATATATATAACCTAAAATAAGTGAATGTTTATTTACCTTTTATAGCGGTCTCATTCTTACCAATACATGGAAATGGCAGTAATGAATTCAGAGACTCACTCTCATGAGAAAATGAGTAAATATTCAGTTATTTTAGGTTTTCTGCTGCTCTGTAGGCCAGTAGTTGAGCACTTTTCTCTTTTTTGAAAATAATATTTTAGAATGATTTATCTACTCTTTCTCTCTCTCTTTCTCTCTGTCTGTCTGTATGTGTATATATATATATATATATATATATATATGTGTGTGTGTGTGTGTGTGTGTGTGTGTGTGTGTGTGTGTGTGTGTGTCATTTTAAAGAATATTGCTATACACCTGGTCTTTATTTCTCATATGAAAATTATTGACTCAGAAAAGAACATTTACTTTCGTATCCATTTTTATCGATAAACAAATTGGTCAGTAAAAATAAAATTAAGCTCTACTTATTATACGTTTTTTTTTTTTTTGTTCTATTTAGTTTTTTTCTGAACAAAGAATAATCATTTTTAATAGAAAAAAGAGGATTGCATCACTTTGATAGCATTTTACAGCTAAAAATTAAATTCAGTGCAATTTATGTACACATTAATAAAGTTGTCAATTCATCCATGTGCATTACTTAAAGCGAGCCCAGTTGTCTGCCTCACTAAAAAGAAAAAAAGCTAATAACATAGGAAGGTTTTTGACTGAATGGCAAGTACATCACAGATTCAGAAAACAACTTCAGTACATTATCAGTGAAATAGGTTTTGATAGGTTTTGCCATTTCCATTGAAATTGGCATTAGATATTTATTTAAGAAAGTTGTCTTTGCATAAGAGATTTTTTTTTTTTTGAGTCTTTTCTTAAGAACACAATTAAACAATATAGAAATGTCAAAATTGTTAACTTTTTTGTATTTAAAATATTTTTTAGACAAAATATCTTACGAAGAGCGTTATCGTCAATATTCCGAATACACGAAATGAACCAAATATTGTAAGTCTATTAATGTTTTAAAGTTAAATGAGCCTTTTAAAGTCGGAGAAATTTGCCCTAGTCATTTTTTTTTTCTGTTTTCCATTTATCGTTTTTAATTTTTCTGATGGAAAGTTAAATGTTATTCAAAAGCCATTGTTCTCTGTATACCCACTTTTTGTAACTCACTTACACACACACACACACACACACACACACACACACACACACACACACGTGTACGTCCACACATATGCTCTCTCTCTCTCTCTCTCTCTCTCTCTCTCTCTCTCTCTGCGTTTATTTTTATTTCTCCCCCGCATCATTCAAACTTTTCTTTTGTAATGAAAACAAAAAAGTTCAAGAAAGCATGTCTTATGTGTCACAGAAAACATATGATGATCGCAAACAATGACAGCGACACAAATGCATTCGTGATGTAGTTTACCCAATTTAACTATTTGAAAAAATATTTCAATGATTAATTGTTTTTATTAAACTTTTGTTAGATTTTCAATATTTCAATAGTTTTGCTGTGGTTTCTATAAGCTATAAAAAGGGTTGTTTTTGTGTGTCAGTTTGTTCATGTGTTTTCGTGATTCTAGTATATCTAAAGTCTAGATTTTCACAAATTTAATTCTCTAAACATAGTTTCGTATTGGTGGAATACACAATAATTTATTGATTAATTGATTTTAAGGCTTGTCAATCTTTCTGGGGCTATTTTATGCCAAAAGAATCCCATTCATGTTATATTTACATATTTACATTTTTTGTGAAGCTGTTTCTTAAGATTTTTTGTCTTATCGAATACGAATGATTTCCAAACAAAAATTTCATCTTTCTGTAAATGTTGGATTGGAATTAGAACTCAATTCATGGTTCCATTCATGTTATATTTACATATTTACATTTTTTTGTGAAGCTGTTTCTTAAGATTTTTTGTCTTATCGAATACGAATGATTTCCAAAAAAAATATCATCTTTCTGTAAATGTTGGATTGGAATTAGAACTCTATTCAATGTTACATTCATGTTATATTTACATATTTACATTTTTTGGGAAGCTGTTTCTTAAGATTTTTTGTATAATCGAATACGAATGATTTCCAAACAAAAATTTCATATTTCTGTAAATGTTGGATTGGAATTAGAACTCTATTCAATGTTCCATTCATGTTTTATTTATATATTTGCATATTTTGTGAAGCTGTTTCTTAAGATTTTTGTCTTATCGAATACGAATGATTTCCAAACAAAAATTTCATCTCTCTGTGAATGTTGGATTGTAATTAGAACTCTATTCAATGTTCCATTCATGTTATATTTACATATTTATTTTTTTTTGTGAAGCTGTTTCTTAAGATTTTTTGTCTTATCGAATACGAATGATTTCGAAACAAAAATATCCTCTTTCTGTAAATTGTTGGATTGGAATTAGAACTCTATTCAATGTTCCATTCATGTTATATTTACATATTTACATTTTTTGTGAAGCTTTTTCTTAAAATTTTTTGTCTTATCGAATACGAATGATTTCCAAAGTAATATTTCATCTTTCTGTAAATGTTGGATTGGAATTAGAACTCTATTCAATGTTCCATTCATGTTATATTTACATATTTACATTTTTTGTGAAGCTGTTTCTTAAGATTTTTTGTCTTATCGAATACGAATGATTTCCAAAGAAATATTTCATCTTTCTGTAAATGTTGGATTGGAATTAGAACTGTATTAAATGTTCCATTCATGTTATATTTACATATTTACATTTTTTGTGAAGCTGTTTCTTAAGATTTTTTGTCTTATCGAATACGAATGATTTCCCAAGAAAGATTTCATCTTTCTGTAAATGTTGCATTGGATTTAGAACTCTATTCATTGTTCCATTCATGTTATATTTACATATTCAAATTTTTTGTGAAGCTTTTTCTTAAGATTTTTTTTCTTATCGAATACGAATGATTTCCAAAAAAAAATTTCATCTTTCTGTTAATGTTGGATTGGAATTAGAACTCTATTCAATATTCCATTCATGTTATATTTACATATTTACATTTTTTGTGAAGCTGTTTCTAAAGATTTTTTGTCTTATCGAATACGAATGATTTCCAAACAAAAATTTCATCTTTCTATAAATGTTGGATTGGAATTAGAACTCTCCTCATGGTCCATTCATGTTATATTTACATATTTACATTTTTTGGGAAGCTGTTTCTTGAGACTTTTTGTCTTATCGAATACGAATAGTTTCCAAAGAAAGATTTCATCTTTCTGTAAATGTTGGATTGGAATTAGAACTCTATTCAATGTTCCAATCATGTTATATTTACATATTTACATATTTTGTGAAGCTGTTTCTTAAGATCTTTTGTCTTATCGAATACGAATGATTTCCAAAGAAAGATTTCATCTTTCTGTAAATGTTGGATTGGAATTGGATCTCTATTCTTGGTTCCATTCATGTTATATTTACATATTTACTTTTTGTGAAGCTGTTTCTTAAGATTTTTTGTCCTATCGAATAAGAATGATTTCCAAACAAAAATTTCATCTTTCTGTAAATGTTGGATTGGAATTAGAACTCTCCTCATGGTCCATTCATGTTATATTTACATATTTACATTTTTTGGGAAGCTGTTTCTTGAGATTTTTGGTCTTATCGAATACGAATAATTTCCAAAGAAAGATTTCATCTTTCTGTAAATGTTGGATTGGAATTAGAACTGTATTCATTGTTCAATTCATATTATATTTACATATTTACATTTTTTTGTGAAGCTGTTTCTTAAGATTTTTTGTCTTATCGAATACGAATGATTTCCATACAAAAATTTCATCTTCCTGTAAATGTTGGATTGGAATTAGAACTCTATTCAATGTTCCATTAATGTTATACTTACATGTTTACATTTTTTGTGAAGCTGTTTCTTAAGATTTTTTGTCTTATCGAATACGAATGATTTCCAAACAAAAATTTCCTTTTTCTGTAAATTGTTGGATTGGAATTAGAATTATATTCAATATTCCATTCATGTGATATTTACATATTTATTTTTTGTGAAGCTTTTTCTTGAGATTTTTGGCTTATCGAATACGAATAATTTCCAAACAAACATTTCATCTTTCTGTAAATGTTGGATTGGAATTAGAACTCTATTCATTGTTCCATTCATGTTATATTTACATATTTACATTTTTTGTGAAGCTGTTTCTTAAGATTTTTTGTCTTATCGAATACGAATGATTTCCAAACAAAAATTTCATCTTTCTGTAAATGTTGGATTGGATCTAGAACTCTATTCAATGTTCCATTCATGATATATTTACATATTTACATATTTTATGAAGCTGTTTCTTAAAATTTTTTGTCTTATCGAATACGAATGATTTCCAAGGAAAGATTTCATCTTGCTGTAAATGTTGGATTGGAATTAGAACTCTATTCATTGTTCAATTCATGTTATATTTACATATTTACTTTTTTTGTGAAGCTGTTTCTTAAGATTTTTTGTCTTATCGAATACGAATGATTTCCAAACAAAAATTTTCATCTTCCTGTAAATGTTGGATTGGAATTCGAACTAAATTCAATGTTTCATTCATGTTATATTTACATATTTACATTTTTTGTGAAGCTGTTTCTTAAGATTTTTTGTCTTATCGAATACGAATGATTTCCAAACAAAAATTTCATCTCTCTGTGAATGTTGGATTGTAATTAGAACTCTATTCAATGTTCCATTCATGTTATATTTACATATTTATTTTTTTTTGTGAAGCTGTTTCTTAAGATTTTTTGTCTTATCGAATACGAATGATTTCGAAACAAAAATATCCTCTTTCTGTAAATTGTTGGATTGGAATTAGAACTCTATTCAATGTTCCATTCATGTTATATTTACATATTTACATTTTTTGTGAAGCTTTTTCTTAAAATTTTTTGTCTTATCGAATACGAATGATTTCCAAAGTAATATTTCATCTTTCTGTAAATGTTGGATTGGAATTAGAACTCTATTCAATGTTCCATTCATGTTATATTTACATATTTACATTTTTTGTGAAGCTGTTTCTTAAGATTTTTTGTCTTATCGAATACGAATGATTTCCAAAGAAATATTTCATCTTTCTGTAAATGTTGGATTGGAATTAGAACTGTATTAAATGTTCCATTCATGTTATATTTACATATTTACATTTTTTGTGAAGCTGTTTCTTAAGATTTTTTGTCTTATCGAATACGAATTGTTTCGAAACAAAAATTTCATCTTTCTGTAAATGTTGGATTGGAATTAGAACTCTATTCTTGGTTCCATTCATGTTATATTTACATATTTATATTTTTTGTGAAGCTTTTTCTTAAGTTTTTTTGTCTTATTGAATACGAATGATTTCCAAAAAAAAATTTCAGCATTCTGTAAATGTTGGATTGGAATTAGAACTCTATTCAAGGTTCCATTCATGTTATATTTACATATTTACATTTTTTGTGAAGCTGTTTCTTAAGATTTTTTGTCTTATCGAATACGAATGATTTCCAAACAAAGATTTCATCTTTCTGTAATTGTTGGATTGGAATTAGAACTCTATTAAATGTTCCATTCATGTTATATTTACATATTTTGTGAAGCTTTTTCTTAAGATTTTTTGTCTCATCGAATACGAATGATTTCCAAACAAAAATTTCATCTTTCTGTAAATGTTGGATTGGAATTAGAACTCTATTCAATGTTCCATTCATGTTATATTTACATATTTACATTTTTTGTGAAGCTGTTTCTTAAGATTTTTTGTCTTATCGAATACGAATGATTTCCAAACAAATATTTTATCTTACTGTAAATTGTTGGATTGGAATTAGAACTCTATTCAATGTTCCATTCTAGTTTCCAATGGCATTTTTTATTCATATTTAATCAATTCTTTACACTGTTGGATATCAAGTATTTTAATTTAACATAAATTATTTCCACTCAGCTGTAAAGTTTCAAGTAATACCAATCATTTTTTTCTTGATTATATCTAATTACCTGGTGTATTCAATAAGTTTCCAGACATTTTTGTATGGACACTTAAAATTGTCGTTGACCTTCGAAAATTCAGTATGTTATTGCTATACATCTTATGATATGACTGACCAATTTTTATGATTTCAGCTTCAAATGAACAGCTACTATAGGAATTGGAATACACCCTACTAAAGTCTGATTAACACAGCTGGTGAATTTCAAAAATTCAATCTGGACATGAGGACACTTTAGAATAACGATATGCAATAAAATTCTGTTTTTGGAGCATCTTGCATGAAACGAGCATCAGTTTTTGAGTGGCATAAGTGATTCAAGGAAGGTAAGGAGTCTGTGAGGTATGATGAGAGGTGTGGGAGGAGTAAGGAAGTCAATAGACTAGAGTTGATTGGCCAAAGGGTTAGGGTTAGGGTTACTATATTGAGGTTTTAAGGGAGTTCAGGAAGAGATTCCGTCGGAAGGGGCCAGCACTCTTCAAATCGCGTCAGAGACATTTCCACCAGGACAATGCACCAGTCCACAACTCCATCCTTGTCGCAGACTATTTAACCAAGATGGGCATCAAGACAGTTTCTCACCCTCCCTATAGTCCAGACCTTGCTCCCTGTGACTTTTGGTTATTCCCTAAGCTCAGAGGCTGTCGTTATGAGACAAGTGCGGAGATGAAAGAGACTGTGACGAAGGTGATTGACCCACTCACACAAGAGGATTCCATGGGGCCTTCCAGAGGTTGTTGGAACGTTACAACCAGTGCATTGCAGCTGGAGGAGATTACTTCGAAGGGGACTAGAGTTTCATGTGTATACTATCAATAAAAGTGCCAATACGAAAAAAGTTCGGGAACTTATTTAATGATCCTCGTATATTTAATAATAATTAGTTTGAACAAAGTTAATTTTTCAAGCATTCCAATCAAATACGAATAATTTTTAAATAGATGTATTTGACCTATAGAGGCTAATCGAACTGTTACTACCACTCAAGGTCTGAGGAGACTTGGGATTAATGGTGATAAAAAAGTATTCCCCACTTTCCAGATCTCGATAAGCGGAGCCTCACCTTAAGATTCACTTTACTTTCATACCCACAATACCTATTTTGTTAGGGGAGTTGTTTTACATCTCTGCAAAGGGCTACAGTTAACATATTCTAAGTTCTGCCAATAAGGTAGATAATTAGCATTGGAATTACAAACAAACATCTGCCAACCTCGTACGCAACACAAATCGATAATTTCAGTAGAGTGAAATGCACAGCAGATGTCAGTTTATGATGGTGTTGGTAGATCTACGTTGCTTTATTTTTTTAACGGCATATTTTCTCCTTATGGCTTATTTAATATAATAATTAGATTCATTTGTAAATATTTCATTGTAACCATAACTATATTTCCAATATTCCTTTGCCGTTTTGAAATTAATTTTCTGTATGTTTAGAATCTTTTGTTGGCTCATTATTATATAATATCAAGTATTCCTATCCAAGTAAAGAATTTGCATGTAGTTAAATGGTTTAAAGTATTTTTATTAATAATTCTATTCAATAATCATTAGTTTAGACACAGATATATGTATGTATTTGGTCCATAGATGCGACACTAAGAAGTACTACCACTTTAGGTCAGGGTGGACCTGGGAGTAATAGGATCAAAGAGGTACTTCACATTCCTCTGAACTCCATAACTGGAGCTTCACCACCGGATACAATCAGCTATCATAACCAGGACACAGGTGTAAAAGAATATGCTGAAAAATTTACACTCGACAAAGAAAGAAGTAATCTTGACCCATGAAAAATGCTTGCTGTTTTCTAGATTCATCACATCGTTCAACACACTTCGTCATACGCCTTAGATCCTTTCTCAAGTCGGTGAAGGCGTGTTTAGCGCTACGGTTATCGTCATAATGCCCTTTGAAAATATATTTATCCATCATTTTTCATATGATAGGAAAATAGTAGGGCAGAGATTTAATTGCATTTGCTCAGACAACCTGACAATAAAACCCCTGAATTCCAACTAACTTTACTACACTAAAAAGTAATCTTGAAAAAGAAGCTGAATATAAACAAACATCATTTCTGGAGTTACTTTAACTCCAGAGGAAAATTCTATGACAATAAGAAAAGGGTAATTTCTTTCTTGGTTAGGGCAAAAAATATTCAGCAATCTTTGTATGTGAGGAATACTTTTATTTGTCTCTCTCTATATTTTGATGACTTATCAAGGATCTTATTGTTAATAGCGCGGAAAATGGAATCGGCAAGCAGTGTTTAAATTCCGACAGAGACAGTTTGTGTTTATTTCCCACTAACAACCTTGAAGAAGACATAAATCCCTTTCTTCAGTACCAACCGCAATGGGTAAAATATCAAATAAGCCTAAATTCTTTCGCCCTGCTTGCCAACTAGTCTAGCAAAAGGATAATTCCAAATTCAAACTTCTGTTACCTTATGGTCAAAACATGAAGGGATATCCAAGATTCCTGAAGGTATAGTCTTCAACCTCCTCCAAGCATGAATTATACTATAATGATGCTGATATCTAACTTTATCAGCCCCATTCTTCCATTTTCAGAAAGAGAGGAAAATAGCTATGTTCCATAACATGCTTAAGATGTGTCCAGAAGAGGAAGTAAAACATTCCAGGTGTAGATATCATGAGACTAATGATTTCTATATATTGACAGAATTTGATTATGTATTTTTTGAGGCAAAATCAATTTTCAGTTTTTTTAACATATTGAAACATTAGTAAATTACTGCGTGTAAAAGGAAAAATTATTTTAGACTTGAAATAATCATAAAAGAAGATGAAACTAGCGAGAAATAGAAGTAAATTTTTTGCGTATACACAAGTTGCTTTATTTTTTTTAATCCCTTGGTTCCATATGTTTGATAGAGTGTATGTTTATGTTGGTAGTTTTATCTACGTTTTTTAGTACATGTCATTGTTCGTATGCTAGTTATTCATGTCTATTAGCGCACACACACACACACACACACACACACACACACACACAAACACACATATATATATTTATATATATATATATTAAGAAAAAATGTTTTTTCTTGATTTTTTCCATAAATGTAAACTCTGCATTGTGGGAATCAATTTATAGCAAAATTCTTTTGATCACGCCAAAAATATTAGCTTTTAATCGAAAATTGAACAGAGTGCGTCAGGGTTTGAACAAAGTCTGTCATCAAATTTTTGTGGCTTCGAAGTGCAAAGCACGTTAAATTTTTCAGAAGAATGTGTGATGTGTACGGAGAAGCGTGTTTTAGTAAAAACATTTTTTCAAATAGGCTAAAAACATGGGCTTGCCACAACGAAAAGACAGTCCATGAGGGAAAAACACACCGACTCTCGGCTAAAGAAAAAAATTCATGGCGCAGCTACCCATGAAGAAGATCACGCTGACTGTCTTGAGGGACATAAAAGACCTAAAACTATTGATATCCTGGGAAAAGGTACAACCGTAAACTGTGCTTCCTATTCCCAATTCTTGAAACACAATTCATTTTATTTATTGAATGACCCTCGAATATATAAGACACCAAAATCTCCAAGTTCAAGTAGAAAATACCTCTACATGGATCTGTCAGCAGCGTATAGTAAAACCAGCAAAACCTGGTGATTCCTTAAGCTCCTCCTGGGATATTGGTGATAATACTTCAATCCCAAAACAATGACTAAGTTTTATAATCTGATGAAGGCTTTCTTCGTTGTCCTGCTATTGTCTTTGCGCTAGCAGTTTTATGTACTATTTATCTCTCTCTCTCTCTCTCTCTCTCTCTCTCTCTCTCTCTCTCTCTCTCTCTCTCTCTCTTATTATTATTATTATTATTATTATTATTATTATTATCCTTATTATTAAAAAGAATCAATTCATTCAACTCAAGTGTGAGTAATCATCAAGAAATCCTAAAATCTAAAGTTGCATTTTGGATAAATTTCTTTCCCATTTTTCATTTTAATAACATTAATATATTGACTTTACATTATTGTTATTAAGCATTATTTCAGTTACAAAAGGCTGGTGGTCCTCAAGACTGCATTCAGTGTCAACACAGAGTTGGTCGATTTATACTGGTGCGTCCATGTGTCGGAGTCCATAAAAGACCCTCACATGAATTCGTGTTACTTTTCCTGCAGGATGTAATATCACACACACACACACACACACACACACACACACACACACACACACACACGCGCGCGCGCGCGCACACACACCTTGGTAGGTAGACAGATAAATGTTAATCATATTTACCAACCCCTCCGCTCGGAGGATATGACACAAGGTCAATTTTTAAGCGGAGTTTAACAGGTTTGAATTCAGCGTTTTCCTTCTAGACTAGTTGCCTCACCATGGCTGAAGAACCTAGTCTGTCCTACTATTTACCCATAAAGGGAGAATAATTGGATTCACACCTTTCCCTATGTGAAATGCAATCAGTCTCGTCCAGGATTTGAACTCGTATCGTCGTGTCCAACTCCTATGACGATAACCATTACACCACGGGCACCTCCATAATAAATGTTAATTGGATAGAAAGATAGACCTGCAATAGAATTAAATTTGCTACTCCTAGAGATCTTCAGGTGATTAACTGAAAACTTCAAAAGATACATAGATAGATAATAATTGTATTTTATATTTGTTGATGCATGTCTGTTAACGGATATGTATTGATAAAACGTACATACCAGAGTATGAGCCAAATTTTGAAGAATATGTTTTATAAAAAGATTTAGCGTGAAGAATAATTTAACAAGGTTGACTTTTTAAGCAAGGCATTTAAATTAATGTTTGTAGTCAAAGTTGGATTCAAAAATTGATTTCATAACTCAATGATTTAGTGATGATAAATCAAGGGTCGACCTATATATGAGGTCTATTTTTATATGAGTGTAAACCTTTTTTTTTAAATTTTTGCATAAATGGGATTATCATGCGATTATCGTTTTGAAAATTTAAATCACTATGAATTATTAGCTTTCCGACCTTCCTTTCTCTTAAATCAGTTGTTTCTGATGTAAAGATCTCGTACGTACGAGTATGTTTCAAAATCGATGACTCCGACCTGATTATAACTGTATCTGTTGGTTTTTATGCTTTTGTCGTTAGATTTTCTGAAATTTTTCGCTTTCCGTTCCTTTCTTCTAAGCATAAGAAAAGTGAAACTTTAATCCAAGTAATCTACATTTTCTCGTTATTATTCACTTATTCACTTGAGAGTTACAGTTGATGTTACAGTATTATCTGCCAATCTAACAACCGTTAAAACGACGCTATTTTTTAAATTCATTTTTCCAATATGTCTCCATCCATCAACTTTGAATAATTTTCATTTACTTTGTTTTTTCGTTATCATTTTTCTTTATGGGAATTTATTGATTTGTTAGTGTATATTATTTCGTTGTTTCTTCTTTTTTTTTTAAATTCTGTCTGATTAAATATTTTCTTCTACTTTTCAAAAGTTGAATTTTCACATTTTTTAAAAATTAGACATCGCCATTCATGGAAACATTTATATTTGATTGACCTAATTAGCCAAACGTTTGTATTTAAAACTAAAACTATTTGCCCAAATATAATTTACAGGAAAAATATAAATAAAAAAAGACATAAAAACAGACAAATTTAGGATGTCTCAAGTAATGTAATGATTAACAAGCTAGTCGAGCAGACCTTTTTCAATGACTTCGAATCTTACTGGGTAATGCATTATTCTGGTCTTGTGCAAAACTATGTAAAACCGTCTTCGCCTTTTGGTTGAGATTAAAGTATCTATTCACATCCTTTGTCTTCGAAGAGGCGGCGGCAAATGAACGAGGCGAGCCCGGTTCAAGAGCCTCCAACAGCATTTCCCTTTATGATACTCAATGAGGTTCAGAATATTATTTACATTTTTCGGACTATGGTCCTCACTTTTTTCGCCATGTTTATCACAACATTTCGGCCGTTGTACGCTCCGGCCATCATCAGGTGGTTGGAATGTCGAACTTAGCCCTTTATTTCGCTTACCGGAGTTGACTGTTTTAGTTCCATGAGCCATACTTAATGCTTAATGTGAGAAATATGGGGTCAAAGATGAGGACAATAGTCCGAAAAATGTTAATAATGTACATAATACCTCATCTCAGAAATATCGACAGATATTGAGGTTCAGAATAGTTTGATGCCTGGGTGACATTAGTCGCGGGGAGTATGGAATTTCTTTTCTTTTTTTGTTTTTGCCTTGACCATGCATACGCGTATCGGTACCCTCATAAATTGATCATGTCTAGCTTGCTACACTCGAGGAAATTTAGTTTATAAACAACTTAACAGAGGAATTACCTTATATATTTGAAGCGCTGTGGGTGTGTCGGAGAAAATTGACAGGACTACTAGTTCATATTAAGAATAGAAAAGTAAGAGTCGAAGTCATAAAATTTCCAATCATTTTATTGTTAACGATCCAAAACAGGAAGACGTGACGCGGTATTTTTAAATTGATCAAGGAAAGATCTATTCTTTCACAAATTGTGGCCAACTCACAATGGTGGAGGGCTGATCCAATAAATGTTGGTCATTAGTTGTCACTTTCACGGTATATAACTGACTATTTTTATACCAAGTCTTAGGTTTGACCGCCTCTCGCACCTACAACGAGAATTCACATAATTGACCGTTTGTTGTCGATTACACAGCCGGTCACCTGTATCATTGAGAGGGCAGGCGATTTCTACATTACAATATATATATATATATATATATATATATATATATATATATATATATATATATATATATAAGTGATATATATGAATAAATCATTTGAAATATCCTTTTATTAAAAAGAAATAAATAAATTGTTCATTAACTCCAAATTCATATAATTCCTTGTAAAAAAATAGACCGGCTTTGGCATTAAATAATACAACAAGAGTTAATGTGCCAAAATAGAAACCAACTGATCAATTAATTTTGCGAAATAATTCCATAAGTCTGAAATTTAAATATAATTATAAGGATTAGGAGCAACTGTGACTTCAAAAATATTTTCATTACTTAATGAGTTTGTATGTATAGCTTTACAACTTAAATAATAAAGTTTAGTTGTCTAGTCTTCTGTCTTAACACGACTGTGCCAATTTGAAAAGAAATGATGAAGACAAAGAGAACACAGGACTGTGCAAGAGAAGCACTTTTCATATTCACCAAAACTAACAATGTTTGACTTATTCTCGTTTCCGAAATTAAAAATTCATCTCAAGAGTTAGATATGAGGAAGTGCAGGATTTTAAAAAATAAAACGACCTCATCGCTTCACTTAATATCAAAGTTTTTCAGATGTGCTTTTCTTACTGGAAAACGTAAAGGAAACGTAGAGGAATGTTAAATGTCAAAAGATGTTTTAAGGAGAAAATAAACTTTTCATTTATTGTTCATTCTGACTAAATACAACTTACGTCACGATAATTTTTGATTAAATCATGTACGCTTTAGTTTTATTTAGTCTACGAGGGTAAATTGGTCTCATTCTGTTGTCCTTGCTAAGAGGATATCATATTACAGTTAATCTTCCAAAATTAATTTGTCCTTGTGATTTCGCTTGTCTATTTCTTCCATGGACTAAATGAATAACCTTTGTTCATGACAACAGACAGCTATATACGATTTAACAAATGGTTTTATTCTTAGTCCTGTTGGACAATGTTCTCGTGTTACTAAGATGAGTACAATTGTTCAAACTTCATCAGTACATATAAATAATTTACATCTCAGATTTCCAGGCAAAAATTATATATGGCTTCCGTCCTTAAATTTGAACATGCAAATGCAATTTTCGTAGTTACATTCTAAATCGGCTGTTTAAATAATCCAATCATAACGTATTTTGTATGGACACGAGGGAACATCAGGATTTGGAAATTATGGAGTGAAGATCTGCAACCTTTCATGTTTTAAAATCGAATGTTGTAATCAAAGTTGTCGTTACATGATAAATCACATAACCAATGAAAATTCTCTTTTAGTTCGAAAAATATAATCTCTAGTTTTCCTTTACCTATACTTGGGTGAAGAGAATTGATAGATTTATACCTTTCTCAAGGCATTTGTGAATGCAGTTTTTGTACTATGAGCCGACGCTGTTGATGGGGCTTAGAATGCGTCTAGTACGTCCCTTTTAGGGGGGAGGTGTCCAGTAATACAACTATTATTATTACTATGTATCATTAACAATTCAATTGACCATCTGTTACATGTGTATATACAGTTTAAATGTCAAAACATCCTATTTGACCCCCATAGATCGGACCCTATCAAGTGCTATCACTCTAGGTCAGAGTGGACCAGGGAGCAATTGCAGCGAAGGGATTTTTCACGTTCCAAATCTCCAAAGCCAGAATCTCACCATTAGATGTTACATGCAGAAAACATATATATATATATATATATATATATATATATATATATATATATATATATATATATATATATAAGAAAAACAATAAATATGCTCTCCAATGGGGGTTGAGCACTCTGGCGAAAGAATTTATGGCTGCCACTCGCATAATGCAAAGCTCTTCGAACGAATTGAGCACTCTGCTTTCCGGTAAGGCAAAAATGTAAACAAACGAAAGTTACTACTTAATACCTTATACTTAATACCTCCAGCTGACGTGACTCGCTTGTTGGCTGAGGGGTACGATACTAAGTCAAACGTAAAGTTGGGCTGGTTTCGATGCCAGCTTCAATCGTCCTACGCGTGTCTAGCCACACTGAGGAGTTTTGATACAACGAAACGGTTTGTGGATAACAATATATACATATATATATATATATATATATATATATATATATATATATATATATACCAGCGTTGGTTGTGTCACTAAATCACTTTGTGGGTCTGTGGCGAACCAAGTGTAATATAATATGGAGAGTACTCAATATCTAGGATAGAGCTATTATATAAAAATGATTAATAGATATATATTAGATTTATATATTTAAATTCAATGCCGTTAAATATATAAGTCTAATATATATATATATATATATATATATATATATATATATATATATATATATATATATAAACTGTGAAAATATTTCGAATTTTTTCCTATAAAACACTTTATTCAAAAGGAAAATTTGTGTATAAATGTGTAATGACTGATTTTTTTTTTTAATCGAAATTCGATAGATATCTTATCTTTGGTAGATATTTTAAGTCGAGATATAAATCGCCAGCATTTCTTGCCATGTAAATGTTATTTACAGAATAAACAATTTTTTAATAAAAAAATCGTTTTTTTTTTACTTTTTCACTTCTTTTTTAAATTTTTAATTTTTTTATTGGTTGTGTTTTGCATTCTTCTTTTGCATTAACATACCATACATACTCGAGTAATGAATAACCTTTTTGTAATGAATAACCGCTAAATTCTCGCCACAAAAGGTTTTTATTGTATGAACGATGTTAACGTGTTAAAATTTATGCTATTTACAACCCCGAGATTTTTTAGTTGAAAAATTCATCTTAAAAAGTCGTTCATTAAACGAATATATACGGTAAATAATTTCTATGTCACAATCCTGTGATTTTTTGGTGGGTGGGGGCAAGTTTGCTGGTCATATCAACACGTTTCAATTACTGAATTTAAAAAAAAAGGTAGCTGAACGTTCCTATACTTTTGTGAAGGGCGCAAATTTTCAGGGCGGGGCATTCGGACCTCGCAACACTACTTGTATAAATTCCGCTAATTTAAGTAATTCATTTACAAAGCGTATAATTTTTTGTGACTTTAAATAATTAAGATTTTCGGATCAGATTGTTTGCAAGATCCACAATACGAACACCAGGTTAAAAGGAATGATGTTCTTACTAGATGAGCTATATCCTTTTGAACTGTACTTGTTAAACTGCTACACACGAATCCAGTTCGTTTGCCTAATTATAACAGAATAATTGAATTGGAATAAAATAAATTGCTGTGAATCCCACCACTGCCGACGCCAACGCTCCATGTTCATATGTAATGAAAAGTGACGTCTCCTTACACACAGTCTAAGTGCTTCTTCATCCTTGAAAGATCCTGTCTGTTCCGGATTATACCACGTCGTTCGGGATATTTAACATTCCATGTTGTATGATTTGCGATTGCCGCCCACTTTCCCCGACACAACGTTTGCGATCTGCACTGAAATTAATCGATAATGATCAATATCGCTGACTGCCAGGTTAGCAACAATAATTAAAATGGCGTCGATCGGCCTGGCAGCGCCACTGTTGGTGAATTATGTCACCGTGTCAGCACGAGATTAAGCGTGACTTGATTAATGATGACGCAGTGAGATTTCGATACTTTAGCAAGACAGAAATATAATTTCAAGGTGTTTAAGAAAAAAAAAATGTATTTTCGAAAAGAAGAATTTTGGTAACTTCTCTAATTTCATTTTACAATGATTTTTTTTTTTTCCAGTTGTGGGGCATCGTGTTGGTTGTGCCGAAACGTTGTTACCATTCACAACGTTTCTACATTCTTCATGTGTCTATTGTAGTTGAAAATGTTTTCAGAAATTTGAAATAAACTCGTTTTCTATCCGATAGCTGTAAATTCTTATATTCATTTTTTTATGCTGGGGGATTTCCTCCTATTAGTCAATTATTCTTTTACGCCATGTTTTGATAATTCATTTTTGTGGGACATGCTTTCTGCTCGGTCGAGAGAAATCAATTGCTTAGTGACCTGAGTAAGTTCGACAAGACAATTGACTGAAAATTCAAAATGATAAAATTATCAAACTTCATCAAAAAAACTTAGACAAATAATTAATGCAATTTCCTGACATCAAGGCATATAATAAAACTTCATGGGTTGACATGCCGTTAAACTCAATCTAAACTAATCTTGTGTAGTTCAATTCTCAGTTGTTTTTCGGTTGGTCATTGATATTAGCGCTGATAAGGATATCAAAAATATTTTTATCAAATATCATTTTGTTTTCCAACTTTTTAATGAACATTTCAGCCCTTTTCTTGAGGGTGGGGGTGGGGGTTAAAGAAAAATAAAACTTTATATCATAACTTCTTTACTGTTTTGTCCTAATTCCAAATCTATGAAAGTTACATACTTGCAGACAATGATAAATCGATGTGTACCTCCTCGTAATTTTATCGGCTTGTCATTAGAATAGAGCAACTACATGCTCTCCGGAGGAGTTGTAAACAACCCATCCCGCAAAAAAAGAGATACACTCTGTGGATGAAACTTAACTGGATCTAATGGTGAGGTTTCACTTGTGGAGATCTGTACAGTATGAAGTATCAATTTATTACAATTACTCCCGAGTCCGTTCAGAACCGAAGTGGTAATACCCGTTAGTATTCCACCGATGCCTCAAATAAATCTGTCTGCAAATTATTTATATTAGACTGGAACACTTCGTATCATATAACCGTTGGCAAACAAGTGACTATTAAATTTATTCAAATCATACAATTATTTGTATTTGATAGAAATACTTGAAACTATAAAAACGTGTGCAATTTTTCGTATTCGATAGGAATATTTGTTGTAATTTTTATATGAATTACAAGATAATTTCAATTCAATTCCAGTCAATTGAATCCAAAATTGATTAATTTTATAGGGAGATATTTTTCCACAACTCACTGTTTAACATGTTACGGTCGGTGACTTTATATTTTCCTATTCATTTATAACGCAAAATGAATGAGTTTTCTTCCAAGGAACATTTTATAACTTTTGACTTAAACAATTATTTCATCCTTATTTTAATTCGTCAGAATTTCTTTACCAAAAATGAAAGCAGCCAGCTGGGTTCGAATCCCAACCGAAACTGCGTGGATTTTCTCTTAATTAAATAGGAATGCATCTCTTCTCCAAGTTAAGGGTAAAATAATATTGCTGACTGGATTCGCAAAATTTATGAGCGTCGAATCCTACTGATGCACAAACACACTAGTAAGGGTTTGCTAATCTAGCTTGCAAATCATTGCACCATGCGAGGAGCTTTCTCTGCCAAACCTAGCCACGTATGATTAAAGAAATGAAAAGACAACTCTGAATTTATCGTGGTGTACTTAAACGATGACTGATTTCGATTACTTTCAAGAGTCAAAAACGATTTAATCAGCGAGGCTATTGGTCGTTATAGACTTTCATACTGGGATTCAGCAAAGCAAATCATGATAGTAGTAATGATAATCTACACAAAGTTTCCAACATTTCACAAGAAATTGTGACGTCACCGTCATTATCCCTGAACAGCTTTGAACATTCCATAGTTTTCAGAAAAGACGGTACTGACACAGCCTTTGCATATATAGCTCTGTTATAAGTAGCTCTTACTGGTAGATCAAGGAAGGTGGTTGTTAATGACTATTCCTGTAAGAACCATGTGATTCGTGCAAGAGTTCCTTAGATGCTGTCCTTGGGACAACACTTTTCCTATTTTCATCAATATGACTTTTATCTTTATATGATAAAAAAAACACTACCTTAAGAAATTTGAAAGCTCTCGACATGACCTCTGCTTGATTGAATTTATTAGCTGACTATTATTTTTTTTAAGAAATTGTGCCCAAAATGTCTTTAATCCTTCAACACCTTTTAAAGATAAACAAATATGCTTAAAAAAAGTTGGTATATAATCAAAACAAATAGTAAACATATTCAACCTAGAAAAAATGATCCATTCATTGTTGGTAACCTTGTCATAAAGATATTTGACCGCGCACATGTGGGTCACGTAAGTTTTGTGGGAAGGAGCAGAATTCTACAGCTCCATGTAAAGCCTCCTCTAGGCTACCTTTTTAATGACTGTATCAAGGCTACTCTACTATTTCGCCATAGTTTGGGGTCGAGATGTACATTTAAGCCTTTCCCAAAACCATAAGCATTAATTTAAAAGCAAACAGTGTCGTTCTAGATTTGAACTCCGGACGCAAAGTTAATTTCCTACATTTCGCCGTGTGTATATATTACATTGCCTTATCCTTGTCTGTTTTCTACTAATTGCTCGGTAAAAATGATTTATTCATTTCAACCCGTTTAGATATATTTGATCCCGAGAGGATACGGAATCGTGTTCATTGTATATTTATATTTACATTTTTGTGTAGTTGTTTTTTTAAGAGATTCTTTATTTTCAAATACGAATAATTTGATCTATTTGACCTACTGATCGGACTATAACAGGTATCATGGTTCCGAGTTTGAGTGAACTTTAGAGTAATGCCTATAAATTGGTGACTCTACACCTTCTAGATCTCCAGAGTCAGAATTTTACCATCAGACGCAGTTTTTTTTTTGTACAGTGGGGGGGGGGTCTAACCCCTTTACAAGGATATAGTCAGATTATTCTATGTTCTACGGACAGAACAGTTGTCTGCAAAAGGTAAGTTCTCGAATAGCGCTCTCTATACGTTAATTTGATTTTTTAATTAAATGTTCATAAAATTATTCTAATACCGGATAGTTTCGTACAAAATATATCAATACATGGATTTCCTTATTCAGACAGTAATTATAATTATGCTAACACTTCCATAACTTTTCTTTGTATTTATGGCTTACAATTGCTAACCTTTTCCTCTCACGTTCTTGCTATGTTTTCTATTCCTGCCTTAAAATTTCGTTTAATTGCCGACAGCATTTGCGATTATAGCCTCGTTTTATTCGGCGTCTACCCTTGGGTCCGTTCATGACTCTATTTTCCCTGACACCCCACACTAAAGATCATTTTTTCTCATTATCCAACGAATCGACCTTAACCAATTCATCATCTTCAGAGGTCAGCAGATGCCGTAGATTTCAGCGCTCTTGGCTGAACATTGAGAGAAGAACCAATAGCCAATAATCCCGACCAGTCGTTCGGTGTGTCAGCCATGATGTATTTCAACAGCCGAACCAGAGCAACAGATTATTATTCAACGCGCGATCATTTGGCTGCTTACTACGTGCTGACCACATCACTATAAAGAATCGGGCGGGTTAATACTTTTGCCTCCTATTGATGGATAAATATAAAAAGATATCATTTATGACTCGAGTTGTTTTGAAGACGGCTATATTAAGTTTTTTTGTTATTTGTCTTCTTTTCCCTCTCCTTTACGAAAACTTTCTTTCCTAATCTATATCAGTAATTGAAATGAATTTGTCAGTCCTCCATAGATGACTAAATAGTTTGATGTTTATCTATCAAATCTATATTAATAATTTGGGAGAGTTTATTTGTCTGTCCTCTATAGATGGCTAAAAGTTTTGATTTAGAGCTATCAGTTTTGGTTGGCATACCTACAGCACCAAGAGGAAATATGCTGGCTACCTCATACGCCGTAGATATTCTCAAGAATTGAGGACTCCAGATAGCCGATAACGTATATGTAGAAAGACATTGGTAAAAGAATTCCCTCACTTACACTGAGAATGACGATGGCTGTTGGGTAAGATGTTCGACTGAAGTAAAGTCAATTGGGTTTCAAACCCATCTTGAAGCATTTCGCGGGTCTTGCTGCACTAAAGAGTTGTGAAATAGTTTGTCTATTGATGACTATATATATATATACTACCCATAACAGAGCGTTTAGAATTAGCACACTGAGAGAATGTTCACGTTGGGATTTTTATTGAGCAGTAAATTTACTAATAACAGATAAGACGCATTCATTTTTTAAAAATTTTACCAGAAAATTTTGGCTTCATAAAATAGATAAAAGAAAATTGCTTTAAATAATTCAAATCCGTGCTTTCCCGTAAAATTTGCAAATCATCAAAATGAAGTATTGTCTGATGATTATATTATACTCTATATATAAAAGTTTGATGAAGGGGCAACGAAACATTCATTCTGCTCAACGAATTCTATATTTTTTCTCTTCTGGGCTTAGAAAAAATTATTCTATTATTTCAAATAATTTGATCTCATTTGTTTAATGAATTTTTTTATGAAGCCGGAATTTTCAGCAATTAAAAAAATGTTTTGCGACTTATCTGTTAATTTACAGCTAAATAAAAATAGAAATAAGGGAATTTGCTGAATGTGTGATGATATATATATATGTATATATATACATTTGGCGGGTATTAGAAAATTAGGAATTCTAAGATCTTTAGTATTTTAAATTCATTTACCAACCCCTCTGCTAGAGCTCGATGCGGAACAAGGCTACTTTTAGCGAAGTTGAACAAGTTTGAATTTTAAATTTTCCTTCTTCAAGACTGGTTGCCATACTGAAGATTTAAAACAGTCCTACTATTTACCAATAGCTGGAGAGAGAAAAGTTGAATGCATGTCTTTCCCAAGAATAAGAAGGCTATGAGAAAAGCAAATAGCTTTGTCCAGGGTTCGAACTTGGGTTGCTGTTCATTTCCTACGACGATATTCATTACACCAGAATAGTATTGCCAACATTGGAACTTTTGGAAAATGAATTTTGAAACACTATTTTTCAACAAACTTCACGGGTCTTCCATCATGTAAATTCGATTCCACTTGGATTCCATGGTTTACTGTAATACTCGCAAATCATCAAAATGTAATATTGCTTGATTATATATATTTATATATTACTTTTGATATCGTAACATTCTCAGATTCACCCTTACGCTCTCTAAGTTCATTGCTCGCGTGTGATAGAATATACCGTCTCTCTCTCTCTCTCTCTCTCTCTCTCTTACCCACTTATCTCTAACTGAAACCTACAATTCTGACAAGTTTTTTTTAAAGATACCCCTTTCCTTGCAAAGTAAATCTTAACACGTGAACATCTGTGGGTGCTCGAGATGAAAAATCTTTACCCTCCAACACTTTTCAGCAAACAGCTAATTACAGATAAAATATTAATTTAAAAATAAAAACAAAACAAATAAAAAAAAAAGAAAATAACAAAATAGCTTGAGGATTTTTTTCTTTTTTCCTATTTCATATATTAATAAGTAACATAATTATGGAAGCATGTTTATTTATTGTCTGCATGCGCCCATCATCATGTATGCATTAATGTATATGTATATCTACTCCTGCCAAAACTCTAGACCGCCTGTCTGCCTCTGTCATTTCAGCTCAGTGTACGTATAGACCTTTTCAAAGTCACGCCACATTATAAACAGTTTAAAATACATTCATTTTCTAACAAGGAAAACTATATTATTATTATTATCATTATTATTACTATTATTATTATTATTATTAATTTATTTATTTATTATCCTTATTATTATTGCCACTGCTGACATACATGACAACTCATGACACACATTGATGCTCTAAGATATTAACTTGCCTCTTCTTGCTGGGTGGTCCTGATTTCTTTAAAGGTCGGTGCTTATAAAACCTTCACTCTATTAGTTGTCTGCAAAAGCAAATCTGATACTTACAACGTGTGTTTTACCGGTACCCCTATGTTGTATTGTAATAAATGTTGTGAGTGAATGACTGTCTCATAGTTCGAAATTTTGATGACGAAATCAGCCATGAAGACAACGATCTTATAATTTAAAATATAACTTTTTTTTTTTTAATTGTAAGGTGACAAGTCTCATATCAGTATATGTGTGTGCGAGAGCGAGAGTGGGTGGATGGGTACTTTAAATTTTATCGAAATCAGCATATTTTTGTTTATTGTTTGGTTCGTTGTTCTTAGGACAAGTAAACTTTTGTTAGATTATTTTATGCCGAATTCAGTCTTGTTTTTTTATGTTTTTGTTTTTGTTTTGGCAAGCAATTATATGGTTTCAAGAAACAAATGATTATTATTTGGAAAAAATTCCATCCAGCTTCAAATAATTCTTCCTATTAGAAATAATTTGCATGATGATATGGTTTCAAGTATTCTTATGTAATAGTGATAATTTTGAAACATATTTATTCGACCCGATGATAAGACCTTAACAGGTACTAACACTCCAGGTCAGAGTGGACCTGGGAGTAATGGCAATGAACGAGTGACTCCATATTTTTTCTGAATTCAAAAACTAGAACCTCATTTGGAGATTCTGTTTTATGTCATAGATAGGTCATTTTCTGAAGGGGGCGGGGTTGCTCCTCGGCAGGGGATACAATTTGTGTTTTCTCAGTCCCACCGCCAGGGCAGTTTTTGTTTATTGATTTTATCATTGAAAATGAAAGGAAATATTTATTATTTTCTATTTGTGCTGAAAAGAAAGTAAAAATGCTACGCTGAGCACCCTTTCTTCCTAAAAAGTGTTTTGCTGTAGAAGGTAATGTACATGGAGAAGGTCATGCGAATAATCAAAAGTGTCAAAAATGTTTTGCAAAATTTTGTAGTGGAGTTTCTTTTCTTAACGACGCTCCACGTTCGAATATGTATTTGTATCAGTATAAATATTAAATCACTGAAAGAATGTTGTTAAGATCTAAAAAAAAAAAAGAAAAGAAAGAAATCCCAATTATTTTCACTGTACGCATCTGTTTAAACATAAGAGTCAGGTTTCTTACGGAACCTGTTGTTCCCAAGAGATCACCCATGTAAATAGTAAAAATACTCGATCATAAATCTGTGTTTAAACATATCTTACTTAAACCCTAAACCTTCGAACTCGTGCGGTTTCGGTACAATATCTTTAGCCCCTAATTAACAATATTTTTATTATTATTTCACCACTTGCGAATTTTTTACACACTATTCCCTTGTTGTTTTTCTCAGAAGATTGAGTGACAGCAAGTCTCTTAGAGTTTTTGAGACTCTTCAAAGAATTATTGCTGATTTTAACAATGCTGTGGTCTTGATGATCTCGATTCTTTCTCTGATCTCTAATCTCTTTTCCAAGTTGACGTTGCACAATTTTTGTTCTCTCTCAGACAAGGTCCTGCATTCAAACTATGGTCTCGATTCTTCCTCTGATCTTTAGTTCTCCAAGTCTCTTTTCCAATCCTTTAGGGGTCCCAATAGGACGCCAACTACAATTGGTCTTAACCCACCCTAATATTCTCAAAGTTTCTTTTTTTTTAAAGGAAGAGAAAAGATAAAGAAATACTTGAACATTTCTACTGTTCAAGTACTTTTTAAAAATCTTTTCGCTTTCATTTTAACTCTGAGATCCACTGGAACGGTATTCTCCATATAATGAAAAATTAGTTTTCATTTAATTATCTCTACGTCCGGTCGTCTGGCCTAGATTTGTTGGTTCATTTGTATCTCAAAATCCCAAAGAATTTTATGTCTAACTTTCGAGCACAGATTTTTATTTGGGCGTATACCACTTGTCAAGATAGCCAAATTTTACTCTCTTGCATAATTCCCAATGGATTTCCTTTCCCACCAAGACATGGCTACTCTCGTATTCCTGTTGTGCCCGTTTGTTGCATTTGATAATTATGTGATTATCGCTTTTATCTGTTATGATCTACCCAACACTTTCTATTCTTTTTCTTGCAGCGAGTTTTCCGTGGGTCAAAGCACTTCTGTAATTCCTCTTAAGATATGATGAAATGTTGCGCTGTCATTTTTCTTTTAATGCCCAACACGTCATCAAATCTTACGCTTGAATAGATTTTCAGTTTAGGAAATAAGAAAAAATCATATGGAATTTTGTCTTGTGAATATGGAGTACATAATCATCCCCTTAGTTTCGTGTTCCAACACCTCACAATGTCACAGACGTGCACGTCAACCACTTTATCACTAGGACTCTCACAAAACCAAATTTGTTGCAAAGGGCTAGAAAGAAACTTGAGGGATATTTCCCATTTACAAAGGGTTGAAAATAAACTTGACGGATATTTCCCATTTGATGAGTTGCGTTTATTTTAATGTTCACAGGTTCAACATCTCTTTGCAACTTGAAAACATATTAATTTATCGGATGATTGATCATTTATTATTCTAAATAATAGCGTCATTCAACTTTAGAACTTTAAATAGAATAGGACAACAACCGGAGCTGACAGCATCAGCGATAGATCATAGCATAGAAATAATAGGCATACAAGAACACAGGTACACTCATAGCGATGATATTGAATATCACAATACTGGCAATGGATGGACGCTAGGCACTGCATCGGCATGGAAAAACTCTATCAATGCCACGATAGGACGTGTAGGTATGTTTACAGGACCACGGGCCCTAAAATCACTAAATAGCATCGAGAAAATACACCGAGGGTGATAGTAGCTACTTTTAATGGCAACCACAGCGCAACAATCATCTTCAGCTATTGCCCGACCAATGAAGAATGCAGTTGTTAGGACAGCAGTTGACGTGACCCTCGCCACAAGTCCGGGCGAAGAAGCAGAGCCGGGTTTCAGGTCAGCACTTGGAGTGACCAGATGTATTGAAACTGTCGCCGAAACTCCGGGGAAAAGCGGAAATGATATTGAACAAGAAGAGAAAGTGCCTTCAAGCCAAGCTGTACAGAATCCCGCTAGCCCGTAAAAGAAAAAAATACTCTCTGAAGAAACCCGTCGAAAAGCTAAGTAAACCTTAAAGCCGTTTTCTCCCTCCACCCTTCCTAAGTATTGAAATTGTATGTTCTCTCTCTCTCTCTCTCTCTCTCTCTCTCTCTCTCTCTCTCTCTCTCTCTCTCTCAATTTAAAGAAAGAAGAAAGAAAGGAAAAAGGAAGAAAGAAATACATCTGTATTTGGTATTATCCGCTGGTTTATATAGCCGGCACCTTAATATTTGTCTGTGTCAGCACGTATTAAAAACCTTGTTATATTTTATATCTCCCCTCGTGTCGAAACTTATTCGTTGTGTTATTTGCCCGTCGAGTTGACTTCTTTTGTATATTCCTTTTCAGCTTCATTCGCCTCAATTTATTCTCGCTAAATGACGAATTCGTTTTTTAAAATATTACACGGAAAATTGGAATTGTCGACAACAATAAATAATAATGTTATATCTAAACCTAGAAGCCCATATCTTCTATTATCTTTGGGGTAGGAAGACGAAGTGGTCTGGTGGGTGGGTGTGAACGTGAAAAATTGGAACCCCTTGCCAGCGGCGGTCAGTCTAGCCCCAAATTAACCCCCAAATTATCTGCCAGTTCCCCATGTGCCCGAAAAAGGAATCTTAACTGGAACTTATTTTGCGAAGGATCAAGAGCCAGACTGCCCCGACTTCACACATGCGAAAAATAACCACCCGTCCTGAGATAAATATTTTAATGGCACCGTCACAGAAGTGTTATATTCTCATTTGTCGTATCATAACGACACAATAATAATGACGCACGCAGGAATAACAGACGCAATGATAACGACGCAGTGACAATGACAGACGCAGGAAGACTTTTTTAACAAAATATTTACCTCTCACTTTATTGCAAGGGTTCAAAAGGGTTGTTCAATGTTTGCTTGTTAGAGGGAGCTGGAGACCGAACATAACTGAAATATTTTGACCCCAAAGTTATGGCCGTCAGCGTCGTGTCTTTCTCGTTCTCCATGGCTGCTCAACCGGAGCCCTGGAGTCCACTCTCCTGGGTGCTGGCTTTCCCCACTACAACTCGTCTACCTCCTTCTCCAACTGAACTGCTTCTCTTCTTCTGTTCAATTCGTCGGCCTCATATTACCTTCAAACTCCCACGCGGTGATACGGACACGCCTCCACGCCTCCGCAACTTCTTCCGATATCTGGCGACCGGGATATGTCACTTCCGCTATCTTTGGAATGGCCTGTGTGATCGTCATCGAGCGGAAATAACTGTCATGCAGTTCAGAGGTCACTCTCTTCCGGTGCGTCAGTCTATGAGAGTATAATGGGATTTTTTTTACCTCGTCCCACTTCATCAGCCAATTTCTGCCCACGCGATTTCCTCTCATAACTGCCATTAGAATGTGTCGCCTCCTTCCGGTGCATCACCTTGAATGGCATTTTTAGCCGGGTCAAAAGGTCAAAACATAACAGAAGCAGCAGCAGAATGCATACCAACTAAACAAAGAACTAAACATAGAGTCTCATGAGGGACATTAGCGGTTAGAAAAAAGCGTGCAGACGTAAAAACTACTTCCAAATGCAAAAGGAATAACCCACCAAAATCAATGCACTGAACTTAAAAGAGGCACAAAATGAAATAACTAACCTATACCTAAAAGAACAAACAGAATACATACAAAATCAGATCAATGAGATTAGAGACTCGGTTGAAGCTAGACAGTCTTGGATAACATGGTAAACAGTAAACGAAGTGAACAAAAGGAAGAGTAAAACGAAAGCTAAACTGAAAGCTACCAGCCAAGAAGAAAGAATACACCTATAGAAACAACATTTCGAGAATTTACTCGGAAACCCTCCGAAAATTACACATGAACCAATCACTAGAATTATTAGAGGACAAATAGACATCAAACTAGGACAGTTTACGCAAGAACTCGACACAGTTCTAAGAAAAATTAAAAATTAAAAATCAGCGGGGCTGAACCAAAATGACTCTCGGAGAAATGGATCCACGACATCTCAAATTTTGACTATCCATCGAATTCTAGAAGGTGTACGTGTAAAAAACCTTGAGGCAACAATATCATTTGTTGACTTCTCCAAGGCCTTTACACAGAGGGAAGATGGAGCAAATATTACTCGCCTACGGCCTACCCAAAAGAACTATCGCAGCCATAATGATAGAAACATGAAAGTAAAAATCCGCTCCCCGGATGGAGACACAGACTACTTCGACATTGTAGCAGGTTTACTGCAAGGAGACACATTAGCTCCACACCTCTTTATCATTTGCCTGGAGTACGTGCTTAGAACGTCTATTGATATAATGAAAGACAACAGTTTCAACCTGACAAAGGAAATAAGCAGAAGATACCCCGCAGAAATAATTACGGACGCTGACTACGCTGATGACATAGCGCTTCTGGCAAATACACTCGCCCAAGCCGAAAGCTCACTACTTAGTCTGGAACGAGTTGCCGCTGGCATAGGCCTCCATGTCAACGCAGACAAGACGGAATACATGAGCTTTAATCAAAGCGGCGACTAAACGGTAGTTCTCTGAAACTAGTAGACAAGTTCACCTACCTAGGAACAGTGTCTCATTAACCAAGAAAGACATCAACACGCAACTAGCAAAGGCATGAACAGCTTACGATAGGCTATCGGTCACATGGAAGTCAGACCTGACCAATAAAACAAAATGCAGTTTTTTTCAAACAGCAGTCATGTTGATATTGCTATATGGATGCACTACATAGACGCTAACTAAACGTATGGAGAAAAAGCTTGACGGCAATTACACGAGTATGCTGCGAGCAATATTGAACAAGTTCTGAAGGCAGCACCCGGCAAAGCAGCAGCTGTACGGCCACCTACCATAAAACTATCCAAGTTAGACGAACCAGACATGGAGGACACTGCTGGAGAAGAAGGCCAGAACTCATTAGTGACATACTCTGGTGGACCCCTTCACATGGACGAGCAAAAGCAGGACGACCAGCTAGAACCTATATATACCACAGCTTTGTGCCGATACAGGCTGTAGACTTAAAGACCTACCGGGAGCAATGGACGATTGAGAGGGGTGGCAAGAGATTGTCAGGGAGATCTGTGCTGGCTACACGACATGATGATGATGAAATAAGATTTTCATTCGTCGAAACTGCTGAATCATATCTACAAATTCACTATTCTTTTCTTTCTTTGATTGATTGATTTTAACGGCATGCTAACCCGTTTAAGATTATTTTTGCCAAAAGTTTAAGGAATAGCATTCTTTGTAAATTCATATTTACATTTTTATGTAATTATTTCTTAATTTTTTTTATCTTATCCTTTACACGGTCCTGTCGAATACGAATAATTTTAAATAAAATTATTTGACACATAGATTGAAGTATAATAGATTCTATCATGCTAGGTCAGAGTAACTGCAATAAAGGAGTACTTTACATCGTCAGATATCCAAAACAGTAACCTCATTATCTGATACAGTTATTCATAGGACATCCCCTTTTTAGAGGAACATAGTATATTCTAAAACCCATCACATGGGCGAATGGACCTGTGAGTAATGACAATGAAGGGATATTTTAAATTGGCCAAATCTTTCGAACTATAACCTTAACATTAAATTCAGTTCTCTTCAGAGAATTCAGTCGGTATATTCTAAATTTATCGAGAAGACGGTGCTTTCGATAATTTTTTGGTTTTTTGTTTTATGTGGTGGAATTCTTTATTTGTTTTCTAGGCTTGACTCAAAGCTTAACCATCGTTTTCACTTTTTTTTAAATTGGCGCTTGTATTGCATTGCAGTCACAATATCTCTAATGATATAAAAATCAACAAACCACAATAACTGATTGAGGGCCAAAAATAGCATTTCCAACCACAGCAAAGTGTGTGAGTAGAGGGATAGCTGTAAGGTTGAGCTATCACGCAGTCCCTCAGATATTAACAACTAATTTGTTCCGTGAACAAAAAAAATGAGAAAATATAAATGAAACGCAGTTGGAAGAAATCGGTTAATAATTTTGCACTTGCGCTCACTTCTTACCCAACAATCTTTCAGCTCCCTTCTCTCCCTCCTTACGTTCTCTACCCCCAACCCCTTCTCTATCAGTCTATTTTTATAATTTCTTTATCTTTATGCTTTGACCCGCCGTTTTCTCTGACGCCACTTTTTTCTTCCATTTGTATATTTTTGCATTTTCTTTTGATTTGCTTGAAATTATTTAAAAAGTAATCTCGTTTCATTTCTAATTTTGATTCTTATTTCCTTCTTGGTTTCAGAGTCGCTTCTCAGAATCTCTCTGTCTGTCTGTCTGTCTGTCTGTATCCCACTTTCTCTGTATTTGTGTACGTATATATAGTTCGATATATTTATTGATAAAATATTTCAATAACAGTGATCGAACAAATATATCTCTTTGTTTTTGTATTGTTTTTTGTTTTGTTTTTATTTTGTTTTGTTTTGTTTTTTGGCTTTTTTTTTATTGTATTTATTAAGCTTTGGACTGCATATAGAACTTGTGTTACATATTTTGGGTATAATACTCAGTCAAGAACTGCTCAGGTTCATCATTGCTTAAGTTGAGTTATCTGACGGGAAATAATGTCCATCTATTTTGTCGTTTGTATCTTTTCTTCGACTCTCTCTCTCTCTCTCTCTCTCTCTCTCTCTCTCTCTCTCTCTCTTTCTCTCTTTCTCTTCCCTTTTGTGTGTGTGTGTGCGTATCAAGAACTTTGTTCCTACCCTATTTTCATTTCTTCTCAACTAATCAACTAAAAGATATGTCTGTCCTTTTTATAAGTATTTACCAAGTACCAAGTTCACCACAAAGTCTCAATTGTCCGACACTTAATGAAGATCGAACCCATAGTAATGACCGTTCGCTAACCACGACTTCATACTTACCATGTTCTCTACTTGAAACTTCTCCTTTACACTTCTTCCTATCTTTTTCTGAGTTCTTTCTTTTTTCTTTTTTAAATCTTTCTTTTCGTCTTTTTCTCTCCGACATATTTTTGCTCTTTATCTGTATTTTCGTGAATAATTGCCACTGTTCAATGATACTTGTTCCACTTAGTGAATGAAATTGATATGAAACAGCAACACTGGGTCTGGGTTAGTGATTTCTTTCTTCAGTTGGTCGTCTTTTCGCTTATTTCGCCTTATGTCAACCAGCAATTTTTCATTCCGTTTTATTCATTCAACTACTCTTTCTTATCCTTTGATTATATTTCTTTTAAACAAAAGGAGACATCTCCATTTTAAGTGGCAAGCCTCTAAAATTAAAAGATCAGTTCCCCTACCTTGACGGCAATATCGCATCAACTGAAAGTAATGTCAACATTTAAGGAAGACGTGGACTGCTATTGACAATTTGTCGATCATATGGAAATCTGATCTCTCAGATAAAATAAAACCGGATTTCTGCAAACTGTGGATGCGTCGGTACTACTGTAAGGCTGCACTAACGAAACCTTTCGAGTGAAAATTTGATGGGAACAGTACAAGAATGCTGCATGCTGTATTGAAGAAAACCTGAAAGCAGCACTTCACAAAACTGCAAAAGAACAGCCATTTATCTCCCATCCCACAAACAATGCAAGGAAAGCGAACACAACATGTTGGGTACGGTTAGAGTAGTCAGGGAAAACTCATTAATGACTTCTTCTTATTGACTCATTAATACAGATGCAACAGTGCTAGTTGACCAACAAGATCTAACATATATTAGCTTTGTTCGGACACTGAATACAGTTTAGAGGACCTGCCAGAAAGGATAGGTGCGAGAAACATATACCGAAAGAGAGTCAAGGAAATACATGCAATAAGCACGACTTAATAATGATGATAATTATATTTCTTTCTTTCTTTCTTTCTTTCTTTAACTTCGCTTTTCTTTCTTTTTATCATTGATTTTTCTTTCTTTATTTATTTATTTATTGTTTTGTTTTTTTCAACTCACTTTTTCTTTATTTTTCTTTCTTATTTGTCTTTCTTTCTTCTTTCTTTTTATATCAGCCTTTCTTTGACCATTTTCACACACTATGTCGCTATCCCATCTTCTTCTTCTTCTTCTTCTTCTTCTTCTTCTTCTTCTTCTTCTTCTTCTTCTTCTTCTTTTCTTTTCTTTTATGCTGTCATCCTCTTCCTTCTCTTTCAGCATACTTCTCACTATATCCCCCCTCATTTCTCTCCTGTTACTCTCTTACCCCCATCTCTCTCTCTCTCGCTGTCTATCTGTCTCTCTTAGTGTAATGATTATCGTCTTAGGAAATAATCGCGGTGATTTGAATTTAAATCCTAGACAAGGCTACTTGCATTTCACATTGTGCTTGATACTATTAGGAAAGGTATAAATTCAATAATTCTCCTTCCAGTTTTAGGTAAATAGTAAAGCTGACTAGGCTTTTTAATCTTTGTATAGCAACCAGTCTAGGAGAAAGGAACCACTGAATTTAAATCAGTTAAACTCTGCTTTAAAATGACCTTGTGTCACATCTTGAAGTGGCTGAGGGTTGGGTAATATATACAAATATAGATTTACTAGTCAACTATTAAATAAACGTAATGAACTAATGTTTAACGCCCCAAAATAGTTTAAAACTCATATGATAAAGGTTAATAATAGAAAAATTGATAGTGTTAACAATAGAAGGATAAAAACATGGTATCAGTATTATTAGTAGTATTGTTGGTGAAGTGATACCGGTAACAACAACAATAAAAATAATAATAATAATGATAATAATAATAATAGATAAACGGTCACAAAATGTACAAGATAGCAGACGAAGTCATAAACATTATCGAGAAAATCACGAGAACTTAGAGAGTGAAATTCACATCAAGAGGAAGAAGCTAAGCGGAGACAAAGATCCATGAGGTATATTCCAGGGAGATGCACTATCATCATTATTATTTGTAATAGCGATGATGCCACTCAACCACATACTCACGAAATACACCGGCGGATACAAACTTACTGAATCGCAAGTAAAGATCAATCACCTAATGTACATAAAAAAGCATCAAACTGTTTGCTAAATATTTTTTTAAAGATTGGAAACCCTAATACGGACAGTAAGAATATACAGTCAAGACGGAGGGATGGAATGTGGCATTAAAAAATGCGCAATAAAAAAAAACGTGAAACGATACATGACGGAAAGAATAAAACTAACAAATCATGAAAAAAAAAGAACGTTCGGAGAAAAGGAAAATGTACAAATACATGGTAATATTGGAAACAGACACCATCAAGCAAGTGGAGATGAAAGAAAAACATAAAAATAATATCTCAAAGAACGATAAAACTACTTGAAATCAAACTCTATAGCAGGTAACTTACAAAAGAGATAAATACCTGGGCTGTCCCCCGTCGTCAGATACTCGGGACCATTCTTGAAGTGGACCAGGGAAGAACTTAAACAAATGAACCTGAGAATAATAAAAATAATGAATATGCATGACGGTTTACATCGCAGAGAAAATATAGACAGACTATATGTGTCAAAGAAAGAAGGAGGAAGAGGACTTTCCAGCATTAAAGATCGCGTTGATGCATCTATAGAATAACTCAAAGATTACATAGAAAAGCGCGAAGAAAGAGGGATTACTGCTACCAGAAAAATACTGACAACAAGAGGATCAACAGAGCCAAATTTACTAAAACACAAAAATGGGAAGAAAGATAACTGTATGGACATTTTAAGCGACAAACAAACGACATTTCACAGGAGAACCTTTGTAACTATTGCTTTTGGTACAGTCACCAAAGGATTGATACAGGATTGAAGAACTTGCAAGAAAGAGGTTGAGTGAAAACTATCCAAACCATAGCTTTATCAACATCAGCTGGAATACTGAGAAGAGTCCTGGAGACTTGATGAAACTTGTTGTCATTCAAACCTCTGAGAAACCATCGGCTAACGCTCGTTAGAAAAACTCTCAAAACATTGTAAATGATAATGATGAATAAACAATAATTGTAAAAAGAAATTTTTTATTATTAGTGAAATACTAATTAATGACTAATTGATATAACGATATTAATGATATTAACGGTAATTAGAATGGCAGTATCCAGAATAAAAACTATATATAAACATCAAGACATTAAATAAAGACTAAATTTCAGTCTTAAATTGGAATCAGATAAAATACTAAAAAGATTTTAACTAATTTTTTTATATAAGTAATAGCATTTATCGTCATTTTTTCCTTAATAAATGAATAGATTTTTTTAAAAATAAAATAGATTACCTTATTGTAAAGATTTCATTTGCTGAAGGGCCTATGAGTCTTGTTAAGAATTCTTTTAGATACATTTGGATACATGACACCAGACATTGATATTGCATTCGTTTTGACACCAACTTCAAGCCCATATCTTGTTCTCCCTGCTTCTTTATTTATCGATTCATTTTTTAAAAGGGTAAGAATCCATTGAAAGAATATTTTTATAATTTTATCTTCATTAAGTGATGACTATCTGAAGTGGTTGGTTTCTCATATGTAGTGACCAGCTGAAATAAATTTATAATAGCCAAATGACAATCTGTTGAGTTTTTTCCCCAATTATATGAATTTGCTCTGTATGAAATTTATAGATTTATACATTAATTATCATACATTGAGCCCTCCTGGAGATTTATAGGAATCCTCTTCTATATTCTCAAGCAGAATCATTCCCAAGTAATGCTCTCAGGATATATATATATATATATATATATATATATATATATATATATATATATATATATATATATATATAAAGACATGTTTGGTTAAATAGTTTTGATGTCTTGTGTCTACATATTTTTATTTTGATCAATTCATGGATGTCCGGTCGGAATTGACTAATAAATCTTTCATAGTTCTGAAGTACTTTCGAGCCCATCATAGGCCATCTTCAAGTAAAAGTAATACAGCCTTTGTAAGTACAATACAACTTTGTAAGAGTTAAGCGTTAAGTGTTCTAGTCATACTAGTGTAATGTTATATCGTTTTTTGATGTGTTTTTTTAATTCAGTTCTCTAAATGGCAATAGTTGGTAAAGACATTTGAGTAGATTGGGACTGGATTCGAAATCAATTTTATTGAGGTTGTTTTTAGTTAGTAGGTCTTCCAGAATCTGTAATCGTGGTTTGCTATTCTTTTTTTTTTTTTTTTTTTTTTTTTGGCTCCAGTATTGTAGTTTTATCAATTAGAATTTCCCAAAATTCTGTTGTAGAACAGGAATGTTTTTTCCTTCAGATTTTGGGCTATTGAGCTGGCATTGGAAAGATACACTGGGAATCTCCTCGACAAAGTAGTTGAATTTAAGCCAACTCATACAATCACTCAAAAGAACATTTAAATTGATAAATAACGTTAGCTTTTTGGAAAACTCCAATCAAAAGAGAAAGGAATTATAATTAATAACCAGGTTAAAGGTTTTGAATTTATTATAGCATATGATAAGTTTTATCTTTTATTAGGGTCAATTAGGAGTATGTTTCTTCGAATCAATGTTTTTAAAATATTTCCATCTAATTTATAATTGTAGGGCATCTATTTGCGGTATAAAGATAGTTTGATAAATGCGTGTTGATTGGGTGAAGTGTTGCAGTATCTATTTTGTTTGCTAAAGGTTTTAATTACACGTTTAATTTGTTCGTCAACAATATAGTTAAGGAATCCATTATTGATGAGGGTTATTTTATAATTTCTTTAATTCTTTATAGAATATTATTTTAGAGGGGGAGAATTTTGAACGGGATAATAGGTTCCTAATGATTCTATTTTAAACTGGAAGGGACATTCATTTTTAAAGTTGAGGATACGGGGGTTGTTATTAGTGGTTTTTTTCTAAGTAGAAGTAGACAGGTTATTATTAGTAGTTGAAGTAGTTGTAGAATTATCAATCAGAACATCTACAAAGAGAATTTTATTGTTTTAGTTTAGTTAGTGAGTAAAATTAAGGACTGAGGTTTTTTGGAAGGTGTCTTGTAGTATGTATATTTCATTAGTATCGTTGGTGAGAATTAGTATATCATCGACATATCTTAAGTGGATTGAGGGTTTCAAATACCATTAGATAATTTATTTTTAAGATCAGGCATACAGAAATTACTTAAAATCGGACCCAAAACTGATCCCATAGATACACCATCTTTTCGTTGGTAAATGTTTCCCGGATGGTCGTAAAATGGAACTTTTGTAAAGTAATTAAAGTTGGCGACTACAGTCAGTGGTTACCTAATGGCTCCCTTTTCAATAGCTACAACACCGAGGTGTAGGGGATGTTGCTACTCTTTTCACTGGATTGTTCCACTTTACTCTTAATCCGTACCTTATGAGGCTGAGTATCAAGCACGGTGGCATCTATAACCATTTTTGAGTCTTTGGTATCACTCGACCTGGGATTGGACCCCGGTTTCCTGGACCATTAACGAACAATTCGAAGTATATTAGAGTTGATTTTCAGAGGAGAGAGGGATGGGTTGTTATAGATATTGTTGATAATGATCCTATTTACCCAACCCCTCCGCTCGGGCAGGATATGACACAGATATTGTCTATAATGATATCAATGGTTTCTTTGACTTGCACATTAATGAATAGATTTTCGTCATTGAGTGAAGCTAAAACTCCATTTTTGTGTTGATTTTATGTAATATCTACTGGTTATTTAACCAAATATGTCTTAATGAAGAAATGCTGCCCAATCACACACACACACACACACACACACATATATATATATATATATATATATTATATAGTCAACGACGAAATTATTCGTACACGCATGAATATAAAATATTTTGATCCATTTCTTAGAATTTAATGCTCGTATGAGACCAGACTTTTTGTATGTCATTAAGTATAAAAAAAAAGGAATATAGAACTCAGTTTTAAGAAAGATAGATTAGATTTGCTAGATATTTTTAAAAAAAATAAAGAAATGAGGAAAAGATGAAATTATTCGTATAATCTGAAAAATTCGCAGTCGATTTCCTTACAACACATTTTTAGTTAAACAACGTTGGATTGTGCGGTTATTTACGCTGATAGCGATCGTATTGAAACTTTTGGGGATGTCTTTCAAAACAACTCCTGACACAGTCTTTCAAAACAACTCGTGACACAGTTTTGGCGCTGTTCTCTGTGACAGTTTGGCTTTTGTTACACGCCCAGGCAAATTCTCTGTCGTTCTAAACTGTTTAAATTTATTTGTAACGGACTCGACAGTAGACCTAGGGGTAACTAGCCGGTTCGAAATAGTGCTGTAACTATTTTTCGACTTGTAGAAGTTAATGATTCTCTGTCTCAAGTCAAGTCTAAGCTCCTTTGTCTTCCCCATCGTATCGTTAACCTAAGAATAACAATTGTGGCATTTTATGTACTATAAGGCTATTTGAAAGAGAGAACCGCGCACGTATGCCGTGTTGTTTTTGTTTGAGAATTTATCTGACACCCCACCCCACCCCATATGTCCGAATAAGAGGCACAAAGCAAGTTTTAAGGTGAAGGCAGCGGACAAATTACGACTCATGCGCAGTAAGGGCAAAAATTCTTGGACCCATCATCGGTATTCTCTAACTGGGGTGTCTCAGACACCGAACAATAAACTTAGTCTTGCAAGCAGGTAATACCGGGATCGGGGTAAGACCACTGAGGCCAAGTGTTAAATAGCTATTATCTCGGCGCGAATGCCGTGACCCCGGCCGCCAAAACACCCTGCACGAATACTCGGGATGTTTTTTGTCTGGTATTTAGCCGACACCCCACCACGCACAAAAATTGGCACAAGGCTATTTTAAAGTGGTGACCGTGCACAAATTGAGACTCATACGTGTCAGTAACAAAAGTTCTTGGCCCCATCGATATCCCCCCATTTGAGGGCTTTGGAGTGGTTTATATCATGATATATCACAAATATTTTACTGAATGAATAATCTAGAAGGCTTAACTTATGAAATAATTATGTAAATTACTTCTACTTGCACGAATAAATCAATTTAAAACGACATTTTTTATTGTACGAATAATTTTGTCTTTTCCAATTTTGCATAATTCTCCATTCAAATTTCTTGTATTCAACCTCTTGTTCAGAAAATTTATATTTCTTTCCTTTTTTTAGCATTTATTAACATATTTTAAAAAATGGCATCATACGGGCATTTGATTCTTAAAAATGGATAAAAATATTTAAAATTTATGGATGTTCGAGTAATTACGTCGTTGACTGTGAAATACACACACACACACACACACACACACACACACATGTAAATGTATGTATATATAAATTCTAACAATTAAAGATATGCATCAACCTTTTCATTATCCATTCTTGGTCTGTATTCTCTATTTAAATGTCAACTGTTTGTTTTTCTTCACTATTAGATTAACTTTAGAGTCATAGTCAGGAGGAGGTTTTTTACTTCCTTGCAGAGAATGCAGTCCGTGTATTCTAAGCCTTGCCAAATGGGCCTACAATTGCGATTGAGATGAGATCTGAAGGAAAACAGCAGATAAGATGAGTTGTAATAATTACTGACAAGATCTGGAGGGAAATACGCATATATCTTGATACTAAGCAACGTGTAGATAGATAGATAGATAGGTTTGTAGCGAATCATGAAGTATAAGAGAAATTCTCAACTATCTCGACAAACAAGCTGCACGGAAAGATAGTAGGAAAATGAAGATAGATAGAAGTATAATAACAAAAATATCCATTATGTCTTACTGCAACCGTTTCATAATGCAAAATGCCATGATAAATGAATAAAAGAAAGAGAGAGCAAAGAATAAGGATGAAGAACTCAAATTTATATATATATATATATATATATATATATATATATATATATATATATATATATATATATATTCTTGGTCCAGTTAAACCGGAGTTGGGAGTAATTCCATCAGGACAAGAAGTTACAGAAATTTCAAAAATGAGGATTAACAGGATTGAAATAAATTTATAATCCTATGTAACCGGTTTCGTTGTTTTTCTTAAAGTATATATATATATATATATATATATATATATATATATATATATATATATATGGAGAAAAGGGGAGGACAGGATATGAGAGATGAACATTTCTTTTGCATATCCGAAAATGCAGTTTTATTATTGTTTCGCTGAACTTGATCTTTCGTTGAACTTGTTGTGTGGATTATCAAATAGCTGATATCAGGAGAAATAAAAACAACTTGCCGACATTTAAATTGACTTTTAATCTAACAATTTTCATGCTTTCAATTATCTGTTTTCCTGGAGAGTAAATTAAGTTCAAATCATATTTTCGCGAAAGGATAAAATCTCTCATAAATATAAAAGCCTAAAATCCTAAAGAGAATCAAAATGATCATCTATCTATGAAGTAAAGTACATATTAACATAAATTGTGTCACTCTTGTTATCACAGGTAGGATATACAAGGCGAGTGACAAAAGCGTAAAGGCAAATTTGCTGAACTGTGATATTCTAATAAGCGAGTTCAAATTCAAGTCGTACTATTGCATTTACTTTCGAAATGATACTTTTAAGAAAGATAAAACCATCTTTATTCCCTCAACGATGGGTTAAATAGTATCACTATTGTTCTATAAGGTCGAGATTGATATTAAAGAACCCATGAATGTTGATATACCATTAAAAAAAAAAGAAACCAAAAATCTGGTGTACTGGGTATAACTCTAAACTGTATCTGGTGGTGAGGTTGCAGTTCTGGAAATATGTGGTGTGTTACCATTACTCACAAGTCCACTCTGACCCGTAGAGGTAATATCTATTAGGGTCGCATCTATGAATCAAATAAATCAGTTTAAAAATTATTCATATTTGATGAGCACAAAATAAATCTAATGAAACATCCATACAAAAAATATGAGTATAAACATACAAGGAAAGTTATTCCCGAACCTCTTGGTATAAAATAACCCGAGATGGGTTGATAAACCTTTAAAATCAACTAATCTAAATCAAGATATGTGCACAACTGAACATCTTATATAATAAAGTATGATGAAATAGATTTCTAATTGAGTCTATAAAAAATAAATAATTTTTCTCATTACTTAATAGATCGTCCTTTTAAGTGCTCTTAACTGAAAACAGGAGGCGTGCGAGACGTCAAGAATTAATGTAAGTGAAATAGCAGTTTACTCTAAACAATCAGTGTGCAAAAGTTTAGTAAATAACAACGTAAGCGTTACTGGAAGAATGGTGTTATCAGAATGGAATTTGATACAGAAAGACGTGTACGATTCACAAAAAAAAATTCCTGACAAAAGATGTGATTGGTTTCCAGATAACAAATTAATTCGGGCGTTCACCACAAATAACAGTTACAAAAGTTGTAAATTACTCGCATACAGCTCCTTATAACTATTGTTAGTTGGTTGGTTGGTTGGTTGGTCTTTTGACATATATCAACACTTGCTATGTAATCTAATGCAGAAGTTAATCCTTTAACAAACAATTATATGGCTTTAAGTAAACTATTCCTATTTAATTGCAATTATTTATAAACAAATAAAGCTTCAAGAAACTCTACTCTTTATACAAATTAACTTGTTCATAATACAAATAATTTATTTCAATTATTTCTATCTTATGCCAATAATTTGAAAGGGGTTAAATGTATTTTTAAGCAAAGAACTCAATTCATCATTACAATATCAAATGTTTATCAGCCAATGGAGTTCAAAGTCATTTTAAGCAACATCTCAAGTAGATCTGTTTGATCTCTTGATGAGAACGTAGCAGGTACTACTACTCTGCGGCAGAGTACTCCGGGGATTAATGGCAACAAAACACAACCAACATTCCACAAATACCTAAAACTGGACTCTCACAACCGGATGCAGTTTAATGTCAAAACCAGGGCACTTCATATAACGGAAGAAAATAAAGGAGCAACTAAAAGAGGAGTGTATTGAAATCTATCAAAACCAAGAAATAGACATCTAATTAAATGGTTTGGATTGTTTTCTGAGCTTAATGGCAACTCAACCATTGTGGGTAATGTAAAAGACATCCTTGTTGAACACTAGTGGTACTATTTAAACCATAGCTGCGTTTAATTAAATAAACACAGAAATATTAATATTGAAGTATTTTTTGAAGTCAATGGTGGAGTGACTTCTTGGTAAAACGAGAATAGAACTTAAATTGATAACTTGATTAACTATCATATTAATGATGATGAGACAACTCTCCGACCCAATAATGATACCAACAAACTGTATTAAAAGAAGATAATGCAAGTTTAAATGGTATTATCATTTCATGGATATAGTTTCTTCTTCTTCTTCTTCTTCTTTTTTTTTTTCTTTTTCTTCTTCTTCTTCTTCTTTTTCTTCTTCTTCTTCTTTCATTATGATTTTTTAAGCTTGCAACTATAACCGGCAAAAAATAGTTCACTACAAAATATACTGTCCACCTCTCATCATACACTTGTTTTCAATGTATATTTCAACATTAAATGTACAAAACTGTCAAACTCCCTGTGACATAAAATCCGACAAATTTAGTAGTTTTTGAAAGGTTTCACGTCTTTTACATCAGATATTTTTGATGATTATAATACAAGCGCATTAAATAGAATGTGACGAACGGTTACAGAACTAAATAATAATTATAATTATAATTATAATAATATATGCATAATCCCATAACCCTTCCAGGGAAAATGAGGCGCACAAAATTTTGAGACACAAACAGCTCATGTAATCTCAGCCAGACGACCAAATCTAGTGATAGCCAACCAAAAAAAAGAGAACCTGCCGAATAGTGAACTTTACCGTCCTGGGTAAAACTGAAGGAAAGCGGAAAGAGAGATAAATACCATGACCTTGATAGTGAAAAAACTATGGAACATGAAGATGACAGTGATACCAATTTTAATTGGTGCGCTCGGTACATTCACCAAAGGATTGGTACAGGGATTGGAGGAGTTGAAAATATGAAGACAAGTGGAGACTATCCAAACTACAGCATTATTGAGATCGACTAGAATATCAAGAAGAGTCTAGTAGACTTGAGGAAACTTTCTGTGAGTCAGGCTCCCGTGGAAGACCATTAGCTAACGCTACCAGAAAAAATACGAACAACACCAGCATCAACAGAACAAAAATAACCAGGAAACAATGGATAGAAAACAACATTATGGACATTTCAAGCGTCAAACTAGCGACATCTCACGCGAGAAAACTGGGACATGGCTAAGAAAGAGAAGCCTTCAGTGCAGAACTGAATATTTTCTTATAACAGCACAAAAACAACGCCATAAGGACTAACTATAACCAGGTCATTGGCCTAATGAGTGGAGTGTTTACCATTGGTCCGGGAGACTGAGATTTAATCTTAGGCCAAGCCATACAAAAGATTTAAAGAATGGTACTTGGTGCCGCCTTGCTAAACACTTAGCATCATAAGCTAAGGGTCAAGGGTAAAGTGGAGAAATCTATGAAATGGATTTGCGGCCTCCCCTACACCTCGGTGTTGTAGCTATTGAAAAAATCGCCAACTCTACTTTTATTTTTATGTCAAAGCAAGACATAACAAAATAGAAAATGTAGGTTACGTGGTTATAGAGATGGAACGATCGATCACATTTATAAGCGAATGCAATAAGTTAGTGCAAAATATTTTGAGATTAGGCATAACTGGGTACCACACGAAAAAATGGTATATGCACAACTCAGCATCTGTCCAAGAAAATGAGATGCTCAATGTTCTCTGGGATTTTGTGATACAAACGGATCTTCTTATCTCGGCCAGACAACCAGGCTTAATAAAAGTCAACAAAAAAGAGAACCTGTTGACTTGTAGACTTTGCCGTGCCGGCTGAAAGAAAGCGAAAACTGATATAAGTACTTAGACCTTACTGGGGACCTGAAAAACTATAGAACATGAAAGTGACGGTCAAACCAAAAAAAAAAAAAATGAATGTAGAAATAATAATGAGAATTATATCGGAAAAGAAGACTTCATTACAATCTCTCATGAATCAAGACTGGAAAACAGTCAATGTAGAAACTGAAAAGATAAACAATCATTAACAAATATCTCAGCGAATATCACGTGATTAAACGAGCTGATCTATGCAGGATCGAAATTTAGACTGGAAACACAGATAAGAAATCTACGGCAAGCAAAAATACTAAGACAGAGGAAAACGCATGAATATATTGGGACGAAAAGAAAAAAGGAACACAACAAGCAAAACAAACAATAGCACATTACTGAATAAGTCCTGGGCCTAACTAATAAAACAAAATTTTTTAGGAAAAATTCGACGTTATTCATCAATTTAGTCTCCTTCTAGGGAGATACACTGATTCCAATGCTTCGCTAACAATTTGATACCTTTTTTGTAGGATGATTTGTCTTTGGCCTCAAAATACTCATCAGTTTCCGATATTACTTTTTCATTGGAGCAAAATCTCTTTCTCTGGAGCCTTCTTTTGAGGTCTGCAATCAGCCAGTAGTCGCTGGGAGCCAGATCTGGAGTATAGAGTGAGTGCGGAAGCAATTCGAAGTGCAATTCACGTAGTTTTGCCATCGTTGTGACACGAAGCATTGTCTTGGTGAAAGAGCACATTTTTCTTCTTCATTTGTGGCCATTTTTAGGCGATTTCTTCCTTTAAACGCACCACTAATGCTATATAATATTCGCCATTGATGATTCTTCCTTTCTCAATGTAATCGATGAACAAAATACCTTACGCGTCCAAAATTACAGTGGTCTGCTGATGTTTGCATCTTTGGTCGCTTTGGGCGGCTTTCACCTATTGCTGTCCACTCAGCTGACTGCCGATTAGACTCCGGAGTGAAGTGGTGGATCCATGTTTCATCCATTGCCATATTTACGCAAAAACCCCTTTTCGTTGCGTTGAAAGAATTGCAAACAACGCTCTGAATCATCGACGCTTTGTTGTTTTTGATTGACTGTGAGCGAACACGGCACCCACTTCGAACACAGCTTTCTTATTGACAAATGTTCGCGCAAAATGGTGAATACATTGCCTTCTGATATCTTCAACTCCTCTGCTATCTCATACAACTAAAATATACAATTGGTCAAAACTAGTTTGTGGAGTTTTTTGGTGTTTTCTGGGATAAATGCCAAATTTGGGTGACCTGAGCGTTCAGTATCATTTGTGTCTGTACAACCGCGATTAAAGTCAATATACCACCTCTTAACCGTTGTTTCCGACAGAGCAGAGTCCGAATAACACTTATCAAACCATTGCTTTGCTTGAACAGTATTTTTTCCCATCAGAAAGCAATGCTTTATCAACACATGAAATTCATATTTTTCCATAGTTTTGAAAATTTGCAATAGTAAAGTTGGTGACCTTAGTCGAGGGTGACTCGAAGGCCCTGTTTTCAATAGCTACTACACTGAGTTGTAGGGGTGGGCGCTACTCCAATCCCGGGATTGTTCCACTTTACCCATGATCCTTAACTTATAATGCTAAGTGTTACGCAAGGAGGCATCAAGTACCATTTTTGAGTCTTTGGTATGACTCAACCTGGGATTGAACCCTGGTCACCCTGACCAATGGCGAACACTGTACTCATTAGGCAAATTACCCGGTAACAGTAGCTTCACTAAAATAACAGTAATTTGCTAACTAAATATCCGATTGGGCTCAAATTTGGCACGTGCCATTTGAAGGTTTGTACTTTATAAAAATCATATGGATTATTTTATTAGTGGCACCATCTATATGTCACTCCCAGGACTTATTGAGTGATGTGTTACAACTCGAAGAGACAAATCAGACGGCACTGACGAAAGAAGGAAGACTAAAAAGACACCAAAACAGGATCAAACAATACTGACACAACATTTCAAAACATCGAAAGGAAGCAAAACCATTTTGGAGCAAAATTTGGAAACGAAGATAACATAACAGAAAAGCTGAATGTATAAATAACATGGGGAAAGAATTACAAGGATTTGAAGAGAGCCCTAAGCCCAAAATACATCTGAACTCACTCAGAGCAACATTCATAAAGGTACTAAATTGGAAACAGCCTGGCCATGATATTATACATGCATTCTAGTTTTAAAAATTCACATTCATCCGCGACAGACTGGCTATCAAAATGAATAGTGGGGGTGCCCGTGGCGTAATGGTTATCGTCGTTGGACAATGGACACGGTGACATGAGTTCAAATCCTGGACAATACTGATTGCATTTCACATAGCACTAATACCCTTGGGAAAGGTATGAATCCAATTATTCTCCCTCCAGCTATGGGTAAATAGTAGGGCAGACTAGGTTCTTCAGCCTTGGTGAGGCAACTAGTCTAGAAGGAAAACTCTGAATTCAAACCTGTTAAACTCCGCTTAAAAAATTGACCTTGTGTCATATCCTGCCCGAGTGGAGGGGTTTGGTAATATGATAATGAATAGATGATTTGAAGAAAAAAGTTAACCCGAATGGTTGACCAAAGGAAAGACCACTCTGATTCAAAACCTAAACCTCAAAAAGGGACCGCCTATTTATATGACCTTACATCCAAGAGATTACAGCCAGACTATACGTGTCAAAAACAGGAGAAGGAAGAGAATTTGCCAGCATTGAAGGTAACAGCGATACAACGACTCGAAGACGACGTAAAAAGAGCAAAAAAAGACTTTATACAGCAACAAGAAACAACACAAATAACACAAGGATCAACTGGACAACAATAACTAGAAAACAAAAATGGGAAGAAAAACAACTTATGGATATTTCAATGGATAAACAAGCGATATCTCACACGATAAGACTTGGACATGATTAAGAAAGGAAAACCTTACGAAAGAAAGTGACCCTTTTCTAACAGCCACACAAAATAACGCCATAAGGACCAACTATGTTGAAGCAAAATAGATAAAACACAATAAAATAGCAGATGTAGGTTATGTGTTGATAGAGACGAAACAATCAATCACATAATAAATGAATGCTACAAAGTAGCGGCAAAGAGTATAAGACTAGACATGACTAGACGGGTAAGGTGATCCGCAGGGAATTGAAATTTGACCCAACGAACAAGAGGTATATGCACATCCAATAATCCGTACTGGAGAATGAGACTCATAAACTTATCTGGGATTTCGAGATCCAAACAGATCAACTAATCTCGATCAGCCGACCAGACCAAGTAATAGTCAACAAAATAGAGAACCTCCCGAATTATGGACTTAGCCGTCCTGGCGAACCACAAAGTTAAATAAAAGCGAAAAGAGAAATAAGTACCACGACTTTGCTAGAGAATTAAAAAATTATCGAACGTGAACGTGACCTTGATACCAGTTGTTGGTGGTGCGCTCGGTATATTCAACAAAGGATTCGTACAGGGAATCAAACACTTGGAAATTAGAGGACAAGTCGAGACTATCCACACTTCAGCATTTTTAATATCGGCCAGAATGCAGAGAAGAATACTGTAGACTTGAGGAGACTTGCTGTCACTCAAAATCAAGTGAAAGACTAACAGCTAACGCTGGTGTGAAAAACTCATTTGTGTAAAATAACAATAATAATAAAGAGAACAAGATAAAAAGAAAAAGAGAACAAGGAAAAAAAGAGAATTTACAGAATTGTGAACTTTGCTGTCCCGGCTGACCGTAGAGTGTAATATTGAAAGAAAGCAAAAAGAATTATAAGTACCTCGACCTTGCTAGGGGAATTGAAAAAAACTATGGAACATGAAAGTGACGCTTATTCCAATTATAATTGGTGCTCTTGGTACATTCATCGAAGGGTTATTAAAGCGACTGGAGGACTTGGAAATAATAGGACTACTACATTATTCAGATCGACCAGAATACAGAGAAGAGTCCTGGATACTTGAGGAGTTTTGCTGTCACTCAAACTTCTGTGAAAAACCATCACCTAACGCTGATGTGAAAAACTAATAAAAATAATAATAATAAACTCACTAATTTGATTTTATCACGGATTTTCCTACCTTTGCCTGGGGCTGTAGAATACACCGACTGCTTCTGTACTGAGGGGTAAGACCCCTAACGAGTGTCCTGGATATGACACTAAACAATCTGATGGTGAGGTTCTAGTGATTCTGAAGCTTTGGGGAATGCAGAGTACCCCTTCATTGCCATTGCTCCTAGGTCCACTCTGGCCCGGAATAGTAGCACTTTATAGGGCTCTATCTATGGGTTAAATAGAAGTAACTGCATACTTATGATAAACTGAATTGTTTGAATTAGAACTGTTTGACTAAACTGAATAGCTTTAAATAGAAATATTTTTGACAATTAAGCTGTACTTACATTTAAACTGCGTGCTTATGCTAAACTGAATTGTTTGAAATTGAACTGTTTTAACATTTAACTGTGAGTAAACAAAACCTCTACTTATATTAAACTGAATTAGCTGCATTAGAACTGTTTGAATAAACTGAATAGCTTGAAATAGGAATGTTTTTGACAATTAAACTGTGTACTCTTGCTAAACTGAATTTTTGAAATAAAACTGATTATTTGCATAAAAATGGATTTGGCGTTAAATAACCTACAAAGGTTGATATGCCATAAAACTTAACCAACCAACCCACCTTTGCCTTCTCCTTTTATGCTAAGTTTAGTCAAGGCTTTGCTGAGTTCGTTCCCTGTAATCTCCCGAATTCTCTCTTTTGTTGGCTCACATAAGGTCTGCTAACTGAGCATTCAACCCTGTCCTGCTAACACTTGGTATTTGACGATGTTCCGCTTATGACTTTCATCTAGTTGCTCCTCCCAAATCACGGTTAATTCCCACATGATCACCTGCTTTGTTACCTCCAAGAAGATAACTCAATCTGGGCGGAGTGTTGTTTAGTAATGTTAACAAGGAATTTTCATTGTCTTCCAAGATCCACTTTTAGTTACTTGTGTCGAGCTCAAGAAAGTAGACATACTCTTATCTCTGGTTGTAAGTTAGCTACGAGAGTAAATCTATGGCCGTTTGCAACCTGGACGAGGATGTTTGCATTTCGGTATTTCATTTTTTGCTAATCCCCTTTTTTTCAATCCTTCCTCCAGCAGCTATGAATACATTGTACAGCAGATATAGGGAAATTTGGAAGCCGGAGTCTTTAACCTTGTTCTGAATCTTCTAATGCGACACCAATGCCAAGTTGAATGGCGCCTTGCAATTACAAAAACATCAGCCTCGATGAGAGGATTGTAATATCAAATACCATATCAACAATCTATCAAGATTGATGGGATATTAGGTCTTCAAATCCTTACTCCAAATGAAGTAAAAAATAAATTAAATTGTGCAGGGGATACAGTCTGCGTATTCTAAACACGGTCATTAGGGCGAAAAGAACGTTAAAGAACGTTAAAAATAGTATCGATACGATACAAAAAAAGTATTTTCCTTAACCTAATCAACTAAAAGTTTACGAGGAAGCTTTCGAAATCTCCTGTTTATGAAGTTTAAAGTATCTTTCTGTGATCTTAGTTCAGAAAGTTTTCGAACGTTGGTAATTATTCGTCAGGGTTAAAACTAACCTTCATGGTCTGCTTTGTACATTAGAGATAGTTTTTTTAAGCCATTTTCTTTTCATTTTTTATTTTTCTATTTTTTTCATGGAAAGATTTTTCTGGCAAAATTTGGAGAATCTATTGTACGAAACGTCGTGCTAACAATATCAAGAATACAAACAAGAGGTCTAATTGTCCGAACGATATTTGCTATGTTATTGACTCTTCACAAAATAATAAACAATGCAAACCGTGTTTTATCACAAAATTTCCTCATTTGATTGTTTTTATCCTGTGATATTTTCTCCTTCACATCATAATCCTTATCCTTCTTCATCGTCAACCTCATCTTTTATGTCATCAGTTCTTTTGCTTCTAATCCTTGACGTCATCGTCCTCCTTACTTTTCATTTTACTCTCTTTATCTGCGTCATCATCTTTACTCTTCCTCCTCGTTTCCATTTTTCGCTTCATCTTGGCGCTCTCCTATCTTTACTTTAACATCCAAACGAAAAGGGGTCTGACTCTAGAGAAAGTGACTTGAACGAGTTTATAATTTTATATTTCTTTTATTTTCATTTTACCTCTCCTATCCTGGTTCGGATCTTAACCCAGAGGTCATCCCATTGACCCTCGAGTTAATTGTCTCGTCTCTTGTCCTTTAAACCAAAAAACAGTCGAAAGGACTTTCAACAATGGTAAGATAATTATATGCTTCTTTTGCTCGGCATCGTTATCATCAATATATCTACGAATTCCCACCCACTACATTTTTCTAGTCCCCCCGCCCCCATTAATCGAAACTCTTTACTCTCGCCTCAGTCCTTACTTTTGATTTATTCTTTTAGTTTTTCATTACAATATCATTTTGTCCAATTTCATTTGCTGCTTATTTTTGCGTCATCTTCCCTTCTTTTCCTATTAATGAAACGACCATTGCCTCTTTTATTCATTATCTCACAGTTAATCTCATCTGATCATCTAGGACTTCCCGAAATCTATTTTGTCTCGGTGCTGATCAATGCTTATCGAAATCTTTCCGCCAATTCACCATCATTTATTTCTCAATTACGTGATTTAAAGCTGACCTTGCGGTCACAATGCACTGTTCTGCCTAAACAGTTCGAACAGTTGAATGTCGTTCTTAAAAATTCACCCGGTCTTAAATGTATTTCTGCCAAAAGGTCAGAACTGTATTTATGAATATAAGTACTTCAAAATCCTGTCTATTTAAACGAATAAGACATTTTTTGCACATCACTGAAACTAGTTACTTCAATTTACAAAATGAACTAGATTTCTAAAATGCCTCAGCACATTTTATCTATATTTTATTTTCCAAATATTGTCCCTATGCAGTAAAAAATGACGGTATATATGAAATCAATATTCCGTTAAGTTCTTGCTATTTTATTGGTTAACTTATACCACGAATCTGCGACTGGATCACGACAAAAATTTCCGCTCTGTCGACGGTATTTAGAAAGCACTGACTGTATTCGTTAAACAGAAGTAAAAACTCGAAAAGTGGGGGTACTGGGTATGAAACTAAAATTCATGTGATGATGAGGCTCCAGTTCTGGAGATCTGAAAAGTTTGGATTCCACCTTCAATACCATTACTCTCGCACTGACCTGCGATTAAAGTACCTGTTAAAGTCCATTTATGGGTCAAATAATGGTTTTGAAAAATTATTCGTTTTCGATAGAACTTTGTGCAAAAATCTCGAGAAAAAACTTCAAAAATATAAATATGAACATAAAATGAATTCGATTCCTTAAATTCTAGTCGTGGTGAAATGTTGGAAAAATAAATCATTCAATCCATTTCTAGAGTTTTGGAGAGAGTTAAAAAAAAACTTGAAAACCATTACTCCGAGGTCCACTCGGACTTAGAGTGATAGTAACTCATAGGAACCCAATTGTGGGTCAAATAGATGTGTCTAAGATTTATTTGTATTCGACATGTCTGTGTGAAAAAAAACTTAAATGTAAATATGAACGTTCAATGAACACGATTCCGTAAGCTCAAGGCACAAAATAAACTGAAAGGGGTTGTCGTGGCGTTAATATCAAACACTCATTTAATGTTCTTTTATTCGGTGACATAAATTGAAGTAAAAGAGACATATTTTCAAGTTTATTCTTGTTGACTATTACATTCCTTGAAGCTATTAAAACAAGGTAGACTATCATAAAAAAGTATTACAAATTCAGATGAACGTTATTGTTTCTAATTGATTTGATATGATAAAATCAACAATCCTTTTCATAGTCTAACACATATCCCGCAGATTGTATATGGTACTTATCATTAGTGAAAGGTCAGCTAAACAAGAAATAAATAACCTCACAATTTTACTTAACTTCGATGATATCACGGAAAGTGATGCATTCTGCAAACCTGTTTTTATAAATTATGAACCAAGGCTCAGAAAGTTAAAATTCGGAGCATTGTTGGGCATTTTCGTTTTCAGAATCACAAAGATGATTTAATGCTTTTTTATACTGTCAAATGTTTTCTGAAGAAGATTATTTTCAAGATGTACCTTTCTAATAAGAAGAAATTTTATTGCAATCCAACGGCCACATTACAAAAAAATGAAATGATGAAAACTACTTTATAAAATTGAATATTTTATGCTTAAATACTACAGATGTCATTTTCTTCCTTCCGTTCTTTATTAAGGAATTAATTCACGTTTTATTCGACTTAATCAAAAACAAAATACGAAAGTATCTCAAAGGGAATAAAACTCAAAATTTAGTCATTATTTTCATTATCAATTTCATATACGAAGAAGAAATACCTGTGTGTGTGTGTGTGTGTGTTTGTGTGTGTGTGTGTGTGTGTGTGTGTGTGTGTGTGTGTGTGTGTGTGTGTGGTATATTTTGGCTGAAAATTATTGTTGTAACAGGTATGGTTATTTTTAGGGCCTTATTTTTTTTCTCTCGCTTTCTTGCTAGTTGCTTTGTACCAAAGTTTACTTGATATATAAGTTCCCAACGTTTTGCTCGATCGGATCGATTGACCTTCTTTTTTAAAGGGTTATTTCTTATTGTTTGTTTTGAAAGTTTTTAGTTTAGTATTATGAATGACGCTTTGGGCCAAATCTGTATATTAATAGATAGCATTTCGATGGATTCTCGCCTTGACCCCCACAATTTCAGAATACGACATATCCCACATAGAAAATATTATATTGAACTAATAAACAACGAAAACTACTGAATATATCCGATAATTTGGTGATGTCTCCGTTGATACACAACGTCAAGTTGAAATAAAAACACTTAGAAAAGTTCGAGAAGAGAATTCAGTACTGAACTCTCTTTACTTTGCGTACACACAAATCCAGCAAAAATAACAAATTTAATACATCCTAACATTTAAAAAACATCTAATCACATCTCCATTCTAATTATCTATCATAGCGAATGTCCAAAAAATATGAAATAGCTTTGATAAAAAAGACTTCATCCATAGAAGTTCTTACATCGACTCGAAAACAATATTTTACAAAAAAACCATTTATACCAAAGTTAACAATAATTTCCTTAATAAATTAGTATAACTAAATAAAACTCTATTTTCCTACCATCCACAAAAATAACACAAGCAGGAACAATAATGCTATTAATTTATATTAATTAATTTAGGTATGTTCATAGAGAATTGTCTAGGGAATATTTCCGAATGGCCAACCAATCACAGATCAGTTTGTATTTTTCTACTACTTTATGATTGTCAACCAATCAAAATTTCTGATCTACGTCTATGAAAAGAGTATCCCTTTTCCACATGAGATTTTAATTAGTCACCAAATCAAGCCACACTATAGATGCTTGGCCAATTAAGGATCCTATCCCACTCCTTCTGGAGGAGTATGCTCAACCATAATAACCATTAGTAAAAAAACAAAATCAAAGCTCTAATTAATCTATCCGGAGCCCTGATTTGAAGTTTTAATCTCATCAGTTGGACAAAAGTTAATTTCGGATGTTATGAGAATAAATGGTTGAATGGCCTCACAGGTCCCAAATAATATTCTTGCTGCTGGCTATCTTTGATTGTTTTGACAACTTGCAGGTGTGGAGAGTGCACGTTTTCTCTGACCTTTTTAATTGACTTTTGAATTTCTGTATATGTACTCATGAAGTAAATAAATCTGTATTCTTATACTCTTATACTAGAAAATTACATTCTCTTGATCTTAAAAGAAAATATCATTATTTTCATAAGTTTTTTTATCACCAGTGAATACTACATATTGTCAAATTCCTAAGAGCTATTTAACCAGATGGAATATGATTAAGAAACGTGGCATTAAAGACCTTACCTGTTTTAGCAAAAAGATTTATGCTTCTGCTGTTCCTATTGATTCCGAGTTCATCTTTCTCGAGTAAGGGTGGGATTGAAACCTTTCGTCCATTCATCTATTGTGTTTTGGTTGTATAACGTTGAGTTTTCCCAGAGTCAAAAGCAGGAAAAAAGAGGGAAATTGTTTATTAACTAAAAGATGAGATTCAGCAAACGTCAATGTATTTTTAGATCAATACAAGACAACTCAGAAAAATGACTTAAACACACTCAAAATAAAAACAACCAAATATTCTCGGCCAAATCTATGAAATAAGAAATTCTGTGGAAGATAAACAATCCTAATTAGCTGGACTGACAGTAAGTGAATTTCGAGGAAGAAAAATCACCTCGAGATCAAAACTAATATCTGCCAGTCAAGAAGAAAGGCTTCAGAATTGAAAAGGACATGTCAAGAAAACTCATCGGAAATCATAGACAAAGGTAGTGAAGAAATTATTCTGAATTATCTAAACTTGGGCACATCATGGAGGAAGAACTTGATGCAGTCTTGAATACAATTAAAACCAGAAAAGCTGCAGGACTTGATGAAATACTACCTGAAGTATGGGAGACAAGGAAATTTGATGACATATTCTTCGATTATGCAACGCTGTATATATATATATATGTGTGTGTGTTTGTGTGTCTGTATGTGTGTGTGTGTGTGTGTGTGATCTCATAAAATATTTATTTTATAGAAAAATTATTATTTTCACTGTAATCTGTTTCCTTATCAAAATGCATGGCATCATCATATATACATCAGAACAGAATAAAGATTTATGTTGAAACTGTGTGCATTCACTTTACACTCAGTCTGGTCGGTGAGGCGAAGAATATGCTAACTCCCTATCCCACATAGAGGTAAACCCCCGTCAGCAAAAGGTGTGTCCTGAGTATAACATTATACAGCAGTAGGTGAGAAGCCCAGTTTTCGAACTCTGTGGATTGTCGAGTAACTTTCCTTGCTGTTACTCCAACATCCAATTTAAATCAGAGTAGTAACACCAAATAGGATTTCAGCTATGAACTAAAAAGATCTGTTTGAAGATTATTAGAATTGGATATTAATACTTGATACTTTATAACTGAGGACAAAAAATTGTATAAAGAATAGTTACTAAAAGACTATTGTTGTTTACTAAGAATTATTATAATTATTATTATTATTATTCACTCATTAGAGCTTTTCACATCAGCGCTAGCCGATGGTTTTTTACTGGAGTCTGAGTGACAGCAAGTTTCCTCAAGTCTCCAGGACTCTTCTCAGTATTCTGGCCGTTCTCAATAATGTTGTCGTTTGGATGGTCTCCACTCGTCCTCCAACTTCCATGTCCTCAAGTCCCTTTAGCAATCCTTTAGTTACTGTTCCAAACGCACCAATTACAATTAGTATAATTGTCACCTGCATGTTCCACAGTTTTTTCAATTCCCTAGCAAGGTCGAGGTACTTATCCTTCTTTTCACATTCTTTCAGTTTTATTCTGTGGTCTGCCGGGACAGCAAAGTCGACTATTTTGCAAGTTCTCTTTTTTTGTTAATAATTATTAAGTCTGGTCTTCTGGCCGGGATTAGGTGATCCGTTTGTATGTTAAAGTCCAATAGGAGTTTATGCATGTCATTTTCTAGGACAAGTGCTGAGTTGTGCATATACCATTTGTTAGTATGGTCGAATTTAAATTTCTTACACATTTCCCAATGAATCACCTTGCCGACCCAGTCGTGTCTCGCCTTATACTCCCTCTGGGCTAATTTGCAGCATTCGCTTATTATATGATTGATGGTTTCATCTCTGTCACCACATAGCCTGCATTTGCTATTTTGTTGAGTCTTAAATCTTAGAATCAGCACTCCACAAAACAGCAGCCACTTGCGTCCTATCTCAAAACCATTGAATTTAGACAAAAAAGATATTCTGGGCTCCCACACAATGTTGGCCAACCAGCAGAGACTTACATTCATCAGCTCTGTGCAGACACTGGATGCTATCTAGAGGACCTGAAAAGAGTGATTGATGACAAATAGAGAGAGAGAGTCACAAGAATCCGTGCTATCAGCCCAATTTGTTAATAATGATTAAATGGATGAAATATTCCTATTTGCAAATTATTCGCATTAGTGGGAAGTATTTAATATCATGTAACTATGTAGAAACATTTGAATAAAGATATATAAAAATGTACAATTAAACAAATCCAGGGGAGTATTGAAAATATAATCATGATTACAATCACACATTTAAAAATTAATCAAATTTCGATTTTAAATAACCAGTAAAAAAATAGATAAGTTGTTAGACAAATAAACTACACCCAATCGTGACCTATAAGTATATATAAATATGTAATGTGATTTTATATATAATGAAATATCATGTGACATTATAAGCTTATATTTCAGTAGATATTGGACATTGAAAAGGTGAACCAATAAGTTCTGCTCTTAATGGGTATAGAAGGAATTTCGAATTAGTATTGGAATAAACGCAAAAGTTTTATCAATCCATCTGTTTTCCCTGCCCTCGATAGTATAAATTGCATAGACGGAACATTAGAGGTGAAAATCTCAGATCAAAATTCATCTAAGAACTTTCTATAAGGTCACAGACGTACTTATCCAATTATGTATTAGCGTGCAACAGAGGGCATACCAACGAGTATATGCATGTTTGTGGACGTGTGTGTGCGTGTGTGTGTGTGTGAAAGAGAGAGAGAGAGAGAAAGAGAGAGAGAGAGAAAGAGAAATGTGTATGGGTATAGATAAACAAGTAGTACGGTAATTTTTCGTATTTCTTCGTATGAATACATTCATGTTTTGGGCATTATAAAAATTATTAATATGTGTAACAAAACGAGAACGCATTATTATTATTATTATTATTATTGTTATTATCATTGTTGTGGTTGTTGTTGTTGTTAGTCATGCGCTTATGAAAAATGAATTTGAAAAAACAAACATCGCCTTTATCATCAATACATGAGTGTCTCCCAGTAAATATACAACATAAACTTTTTACATTTTTATATTTATTTGCATTTTTATCTGACATTATCAAAGTGCTTTAAAGTTTAAACTGAAAAACATTTACATCAAAACATGCACACTCGCTCTTGCACTTTTTGTCATATGTTTGTTCTGTCATAACTTTAAATCACAAGTGAAAATTAATGAATGTCAGATCGAAACGTAATGGTTGAACGTTCTATCTTTTTCTCTTTGCCTTCATCTCATCGGTCTTCCTCTTTTCTCTATTCTGCACGCTCTCTCTACATCTATATATATATATATATATATATATATATATATATATATATATATATATATATATATATATATATATATATCCTATTTTTCTATTCTGGTTTGTTTTATTACATCTGTTTCATTTTGTACGTCTGTAAATGAACCTGAAACTATTATGTCTGTAATTTGCCTGCCATGTCAATATGCTCGTATGAACAAATCCTTAGATATATCACACACACCTATACATGGTCTTATATATATATATATATATATATATATATATATATATATATATTTCACATACACCTATAGAAATATATCGCACACGTTATACAAGATTATATATATATATATATATATATGTGTGTATTTATGTATATATATATCTATTAACATCGCCATCAAGTCACGCTAACAGCGGTGAGCTCTGTCTCTGTCTCTGTCTCTGTCTCTGTCTCTCTCTCTCTCTCTCTCTCTCTCTCTGTTCGTTGTTTTTATCCATCGCTCTTGGCAGGTACCCCAAACTATATCCAGTGTCCAGAATTGATGTAAGCCTTTGCTAGTCGGACAGACTGGCGCGCTTATATGTTCATAAAAGAACGTAACTTATTAGCTCTTGCTTGCTTTTCCAGCAGTGACCAACATATCTTCTTTGTCTTACTTGGGTGGTTTGTGAGATAGGATGTTAGTGGTCATACACCTGCTCTTTTGAGGAGTGTTACTTCCGGGATTTGTTCAAAGCAACATGTAGCATTCTTATGTAGTTCGCGCCTAGCTTTTTCTCCAAGAGCTTCGTTTTAAGTCCATGCGGTGCATCCATAAAAATAGTATTGACAGAGTCACAACTTTGAAATTTAGTTTTATGTTGTCGCTGAAATCCGATTTTTATCATATATATATATATATATATATATATGATAAAAATCGGATTTCAGTATATATTTATCACCCATATATATATATATATATATATACTTTATTTGAAGCCACACGTCTCTATTGCCCCATAAGGAGAGGTTTCGACCAGTCGACCCGTTTGTTATATTTGCTCAGCACACTGGACAAGATTTTACCCTGGCCTATATGCTCGTAAATTACATCCACGGACAACATGAAACACAAAATCAATCTTAAACACCTTCTAAACTGGTTGCTTTAACAAGACTAAAGAGTCCAGACTACCCTGCTATTTTACCCGCCCTAGAGGTGGATTCATGCCTTTTCCAAATGCATGAAGTAAAACGGAAAAACATCATAGTGTAGCATCTTCCCCCTTAGTGAAAATTATTTATCCTAATTGTTTTACAGATAACTGATATATATATATATATATAGGTAAGTATATATATATATATATATATATATATATGTGTGTGTGTGTGTGTGTGTGTGTGTGTGTGTGTGAGAGAGAGAAAAGGGGGCATATGTGTATATAAATATGGATATATGTTTATATACAAATCTGAATAATTTCCCATGTCTTGAAATACCAGTGTGTACTTTTGTCAATTTACGAGAGTTTCAACCACCCTAGTAGTGCAGTAGGCACTCCTCAGTTCGATGTCAACGTCGGCCGGGATTCACCCAACCTGAACGGGCAGCGACCGAACCCCAAATAATCCCACATCGTCACGCCCTCCAACAACCCGCACTCGGTTTTGTGAGCAATAAAGTTGTGCTTTGATCATTCGTGTATGGCATGCGCAAACGTTACTCGCCAACACTTTGCTCATATACGGAAGACCATAAAGCATCAAACACAACGAGAGCGATTGTTAGTCTATTAATGTTTCGCTGATGTTACGGTCTGTTTGCGTACGAAAGCACAGTTGCCTCTTTTATATCTTGTCACCCATACTTTCTGTTATCTTGTCTCCCTATTTGGGTAATTCTCTTTCTCTTTCTCTCTTCTCCCCCCCCTCTCTCTCTCTCTCCACAAATATATATATATATATATATATATATATATATATATATATATATATATATAGACTTTACCATGATTTTTATTGATATCTATTTTATTTCTTTCTCAATGCAATTATTATAAAATTTACATGAAGGCAATATTACGCGGTTATCGTTACACGAGATAACAATTACATTTTTCTATATCACTTTTCATCTCGACAATAAGTATATATATATATATAGATAGATAGATAGATAGAGAGAGAGAGAGAGAGAGAGAGAGAGAGAGAGAGAGAGAGAGAGAGAGTGAAAATAAGTCGCCAGACTAATGGTGAAAAAAATTTATTTCGCACAACAAATATTTATTTTGTCTAAAACTTGATTAAAGATCATTTATTTTCCATATTTTCTTCGGACAGTTGAATCTGATCTGTACGTCTATCAATCACAATATTTTGACTGTGCCATTCTATCATCTTCTTTGGGTGCATTGTCGAAATGGGAAAAGTTCTTCTTTGTTTTGCTTTGTTTTTTTGTTTTTGTTTGTTTTTTTTTTTGTTTTTTTTGTTTGTTTGTTTTTTTGCTTTTTATTATCAGGTTATTAAAGTAAACACCCTAGAATTATTAAATTAATTGTTTTGAAACACACTTTGAATACCAGACAACAGTTGAGGCCAAAAGTAAATAGAATTTTTTTCCCAATTATATGAAGAGCAACACTCATTTTGCTGTAGGTGAAGCTAAGAATACTTTGACTGTGTCCTTTGCAGAGCAGTAAGACATAGCTCCCACCGTAAAAAGAGTGTTCTCAGTATGAAACTAAACTACATATGGTGGTGAGGCTCCATTTCTGCTGTAATAGAAGTGATGTGGACTACTCCTTCACTGTCGTTACTCCTAGGTCCACTTTGATTCGGAGAGATTGTACCTGTAAGAGTTCAAGCAATGATCAAATCAACCTGTTTAAAAATTATTAGTCCTAGATAAGAATAAGTGAGACTGTAACTGTGTACAAAAAATGATTATAGACAAATTTTAAAAGGTGAATTTCTATATTACATTAAATATAGTTATGATTGTAATCAAGCATTTAGGAACGAATCAACTTACAGCATTAAATAACCCATACGGAGTTGATATGCCTGTGAACATATCAATCTAACCATCATTATTCAATTTCTTCATCACGTGATTTTTGTTTCAAAATTTGTTTACGTGGAAGTGATATCAGACATTCTTCTTTATTAAAATTTTTATTATATCCCTTCAAATCTTTATACTATTACTAAAAAAAGAGAGAAAAAAAATTCATATATACATTTTCTCCGAGTCAATTAAATAACATTCTTATCTTACATGGAAAAATCAATGGCAAAAGCATCTCGATTTTAAATTCAACAAAAAATTGATTAATTATTAGATTTGATAAACATGTCAAGGATAAAATAAAAGACGCGACATTCTTTTGAGAAATTTGCATTACAAATTTCGATTTAATAATTTTTCTTTATAATATAGGGTATTGTGAAAACAAAATTAATTGTGCTTTGGCTGAGATAACACTAAAACCTCTGTGTGTGTGTGTGTGTGTGTGTGTGTGTGTGTGTGTGTGTGTGTGTGTGTGTGTGTGTGTGTGTGTGTGTGTGGTTGATGGTTTATGCCAATATTAGTATCAAATGTTGATACACATTGGATAGTCCCGCTTTAAAAATGCAGTAAGGATAATCTGAAGCCAAATTCTTTTAGACATTATCATTCTGATGCAGTTATCGTTCGAGAACAAATAAAAAATTGGGGTAAAGCCGCTTCATTTAACGAATAGGGGCAATTTTTGAACGGGCAAACACATGAACTATTTCAAATATTATGTTCCGGTATCTTCAACTGAAAAATGACGATGTAAAAACCAATTTGGTGCGTATTTTACTCGAACACTTATTAATCAAAGTGATTAAATAATAATTGAAATATAAACCCTCAAGTTCCATTATGAAAGTTTAAACTGTAGAGTTGGAATTTCGATTTAATGGGCCTCAGTGGGTTCACCCACAGGAAATTTGCAGTTCGTGTAGGAATCCTGTATAAATTTTTAGAAGTGTTTTTGCCTTTCTATGTATAACAGTAAATGAACTTTAGATTAACGGTCTTCTAGTGTTCATAATTTGATATTTGGGGCTTTTATACATGCTCTGCTGTTGAAGTATCGAGATTTTCTTCCAAGTTTTCCTCTTTTACATTTAACTTTATAATACACACACACACACACACACACACACACACACACACATATATATATATATATATATATATATATATATATATATATATATATATATATATATAAAGAATTATGGACACTCTAAATCCGTTACGTTGTGCTTCATACAATCTTCAGATTAAAATATGAAAAAAACGGCCAATCAAGAGTATAAATTGCATTAGATAGTTCGCATGACATTTAGACCAAAAGAATAATATGAGAAGTTGTTAATACACGTGACATTGAAACTAGCAGTTCAAGTAAAGGAGAATTAATTATTGTATTAATTAGCTTCAACTCATAGATGACACTGGAGACATCTGCTAACAAGTCAACAATTATTTATTAATTCGATTCTTTTGTTTACCATTATGTTTTCAGCATATTCTTGAATGCATCAGTTTTCTTCTCGGCACAGTCTGCAATTATAGTCACCTCCTTAATAAAATTGTGCTTTATTCACAGTTCCCTATTTTATTATGGGAGTTTTGCCCACTGAATTCTTCATTTGCGAAAGATGGATAATATTGTACTATTGGAATATATTCTTTTAAGCTGAGGTTATAGTTTTACTATTTATTTTGCCATATCAGTTCTGAGTCACTGATGTATATAAGGTCGTCAGATTTGTTACATTCTTCCTTGTGTGATACTGCGTTTATGGACATTTTTACCGGGTAAAAACGCAATAAGGTTATGTTATATAGTTAAGGAAATGATTAATTATATCAATCATTTTTTGTAAGTTATATCTAATTATTTATTTTCGTAAGGCTTTGAACTAGTCGATGTCTTTTGATTTAGATGTCGTAGTCAGACGGTGCAGTTGCATGTCCGCGCGGAAAAGATATGACAATCATTATTTGTCATAATAAACTCCCAAACAGGAAATGGGTCTGTTGGAGAGAGTTGAGTGGGTGGATGGTGTCATGTCTGAAAAAGATGTCCTCAAAATTTTAGGATTTTTAAATTAACAGGAAGTTCAGTTACGACCATTGAAGTGATCAGTCGGGTTTTCGAATCTGATCAGATATACATTTGGGTCTCTACCGGTAGAGATGAGTTGAAATCTTGGACGCTACAAGATGCATTGCACATGGTGCGGGTGTCAGAATAGTATGATTAGCATAGGCCCTAATGATTGGGGTCTCTCTCCCCGTGTCGCCAAGGTCTGAAGGCAGAAAGAAATAAACCCATGTGTATCAGAAACCACCGAGTCTGCCTGTATTATTATTATTATTATTATTATTATTATTGATATAATCATCAGTATACAACAATTATTAGTTAACTGTACTCTTTTAGATCTTATTTTTTCTGATGTACCAATCACTGGGGAACGAGGAAAGGCTAGGTAAACGGGCCATAGCAACTGCATTTATCAAATATGGTTATTTTTTGAATGGTTATACACATACACTATTTCAAATCTAATTCTTTTTTCCGGTATATTCAATTGCTTAACACAACAATGGAGAATTGATTAGGAGTAAGTAGGTCAATATTTTTTCAATTGCACCGAAGAGTCTTTTTGAATTCGAGTTGTCCAAACAGAAGAACACTGGCACTATCTTATCTAAGTATCCTTGAAACAATCAGAAAAAATACCAATATTGGAAGCATTCATTTACTTCATGTATTGCTCTAAAATTAGATAAAGTACGCATGAGGAAATTACCCCTGATTCCTTCGATAGTTATGGTATATAGGGTTAAACTAAATTCTGGTAAAGAAACAAATGATTTGTGTCCAGTTCTCCCTGTGTATATCTATTGCAGAATCCCTTAATGCTTCTTTGAATCCTTCAATACGAGTTGAATTTATAAATCCATTTAGTTGAAGTTATCAGCTTGTCTGAACACCAATACAGGTGTTTCTGCTGGTTAAGATTGTTTTAAAAAATCGGTTTTCTTAAAGCTTCGTTAATAAAAACAAAAAATAAATAAATGAATAAATAAATAAAAATACCCCAAAAAGACGATCGATTATATGATCAAAAGCGCTTTGGAACAGAACTTAGAGCACCTCTTCCACTAATTATACCCCGACACTAAAAAAATATCAAGAAAACTAGGAAAAAATATTATAAAAAGAAAAGCTTCCTGGTCTTCGACCAAACATGTTTGAACATATATATACATATATATATACTGCATTTCGATTGAAGACCCTTGATAAAATATATCTTTCTGTGAAGCTTACACAAATATTTTCGCCTAGGGATATTGAGATACACACACGAATATATAAACATCCACAGACAGACTATTTCGTTGTATCTCAACTCTTCATTGTGACTAGACAGGATAGATCCCGAAACGAAACCCAGATGACTCTAACGCCAATCCGAGATTCTACCACTCGAGGAAACCAGCGAAAGCGAGGGAAATTTAAACGCTTACGTATCACATTTGTTTTCTTTACATATATCCGCATAACGGCTACTGAGAGCTCAATTCATTTGAAGAACCTTGCTTTACGCTAGTTGCAAGTATTACTTCCCTCGCTAGAAATCTCAACCCCTCAGGGGTAGGAGAGCACACACACACACACACACACACACACACACACACACACACACACATATATATATATATATATATATATATATATATATATATATATATATATATATTCGTGCATGTTCGGTCACAGATTTATATACTTCTTTAAAAACTTTGTAAACCCAATTTCGTACTGCAATTTCGAGCTCATTATTCAGTCGATTCATTCTCTTATATGCGTAATTAAATCATTGACTGTCAGAAGTTGAAAAAAATCACTTCTTTTACACAATTAATATTTACCTTTCTAGTAACGTGTTGTGGTTGCAAAGCTTGTCTCGTTTGCACTGACGAGTGACTTTGATAGTCAGTAAGTTCTCATATTTGAGGTCAAATACAAAGTCGTAGCTACGATTAGTATATATATATATATATATATATATATATATATAACTTGCATGAAAATATTCTCAACGCTTCTACAGCAGAGCCTGTACATAACCTAGAAAATATCAAATAGTGAAATCCGTTACTTTAAGTTTCCTGTGATATGCAAAATCATCAGAAATCTGTTTAGCTAGATAGATAGATAGATAGACAGATAGATAGACAGATAGATGAATCTCTTATTTTTCTTCTTTCAATATTTTTCTTCACTCTTTGTATTTTCCTCCTCTGGAACGCCGATTCCAAATGTTATCTAAATTATGTTCGATTGTTTCAGTTGTCTCCAATAAAATCATGACTCCCCACCTTCCTTTATTTTTCTAGCCTCATTTACTTCTTCCTTTTCTATTTTCCCTCTTTTCTCTTCTCCCTCCTTCTCATATATTTTCTTCCTTTCAACATATCCGGTACATTAAAACTCGATGGGATCGCGTACACAGATTCTTTTCACATGACTACATTGCTTTCATTGGCATCTGTTTCCCGCCAATCTGCCGCTGATTTGAGCAAGCAATCATTGATATGCGGCATTTAATGTACATTTCGATTGAACATCTATTCGCCAGGGTCGGAGAACATAAAAATCCTTCCATAGAGATGGGCAGTTGGAGCGAACTCTGCGACTCGATGCAATGCACTGTTATTCAGTCCCTTGCCACAAAACAGATCAACAAAGTAAAAGAAACAAAAAAATGTCATTAATTATTCTCCTGTACCAGAGTGATGGCTGTCATTTCTATACATTCACCTTTTGGCAAATGGTGACTCAGAAAAAAAAATAAATAGAATGCTTTCATCTTAAGCGAGACATTCCACCTACAAACATACTTTTCTAATCTTTAGTTCATTGAAGCCTTGAATATGCACTTACCTGAAAATCAAATTGTACTGTGGTTGAACAATATAATTCCTGTAATTTCGTAAAAGTATATAAAATTTAGTTATTATCTGACTGACGAATGTTGCTTCTACAATAAAAATAATTACATTTTTTTCAAAGTATTTTTCTCTTAAAATGCTTTGATTTCATCTAAATTTGATGGTTTATTGATTATGTTTTACGGCATATCAACCTTTATAGGTTATTTAATGCTAAATTCTATTAATACATGTATATCAAATATATGATATGTCAACAAATATAGGTAACAATTTTTACGCGAGCAATGACTCATTTCTTGGCTCAGATTTGAAAGGTTTCTAGTATAGCCATTTAAACTATTTGGAGTCTCACTAATTATATTAATGAAAATGATAACAAAGCAATTAATGGATCTTATACAAAAACAAGAACCGCGCAGTATTAAACATTTGCTACAACGATGATGATGATGATGATGACTTAGTTTACTTTGGTTTGGTTTGATTTCTTTATTTAATGGCATATCAACATACGTGGATTAATGCCAAATCCATTCTTGCAGAACAGTAGTGATGATGATGATGATGACGATGATGATGATGATGATGATGATAGTAGTGATGGTGGTGGTGGTGGTGGTGGTAGTGTTTTTAGTGAAGGCAAAAACAAACGTATATTTGAATAAGAAAAAACATGAAAACTGACAAAATATTATGTCCGCTTAAAACTTAACGGTTTTCTGTACGCTGGTCCTCCACAAAAGGCTTAAACCCGTGGGAATTCGAAATGTCATTGCGGAATTTTGACATGATTTCAACAGTGAGGAAGGTTAATCCTTTTGAGAAACGAGAAACAGATAACAAAAATGGATACAAGTGACATAGGCACACACATGTGCGTGAGCTCGAACTTATGCGCAGGCATTCGCGTAAGCCTATTCTGGCACACACACATGCACACAGATATAAGCAAGAAATTGAACAACTTATAGAGTTAATACTCAGACACTTATACATGTGAGTATTGGTCGAGACACTAGGACCAATTTTTCATCGTTCCTCACGATTTTTTGAATACTTTTACTTTTATATCCCTCTCTCTCTCTCTCTCTCTATCTCTCTCTCTCTCTCTCTATCTCTCTCTCTCTCTCTCTCTCTCAAAATATATATATATATATAGGCACACGTACACACACACACACACACACACACGAGGCAAATTCAATTAATATCAGCACTTTTATGATATTCTTCTAGTCTATTATGTGGTCTGACAAACACACACACACACACACACACACACACACACACACACACATATATATATATATATATATATATATATATATATATATATATATATATATATATATACTTGTAAATAATTCCATAATTTAAGTATAAAAATGCATTTATTTTATACTGAAAATCATCTCTGTTCTGGTGAATGCTCTTATTTCAACAGTGAATATTAATCACAACGTTTAATGTCATACAATAAAAAATTTATATCAAATTAGATAAATCACAATGTTTTTTTTTTATTCACTTTCGATATGTGTTAGTGATTGCATGATAGTACTAACTGGCGCATGAGCACGTATGTTATTGCTTTTTTTTTTTCATTATGCAGTCATGCATGCTTCCAATAGTATATGAGTGCGCTTGTGCATGTCTGGGTGTGTCTGTGTTCACATTGTCAATGAAAGTCAGTATGAATATACGGAACACATACATAGTTCTTTTGTTGTTGTTTTTTATTCACTGCTTAGATCACTCCTTGACTTGATGAGATTAAAAACATCCCCTATGAAAATTCTATTTTTACCCTTGACAACTATTATAATAATTTCCCCCAGTACTTGCATACAGAATTCAGCGCAAAATCAATAAAGAGACGGTCTAGAATTCTCTGCTTCATGCCTTCAAGCAAGACTTCTCACTCACAATTAAATTAATAGGAATAATTCAAAGATTTACAATGCCCGGAACTAATTATTTTGATTGGGCTCAATTAGCTTTCAGTAATGACTAAACAAGTTTTATTGTACACTTTGATGCTTGTTATATAACCTATAATTCAGAAACTAAATGCTAATAATCGAAAATATATTTTTAGATTCCAACAATTAAGCAGTATCCACCCTTAAAACGTATGGGTAATAAAATATCCATAATTAAAAGTAATGGACGTAGAATTATTTTTATTGCTTACTTACAAGTTACCCCCTGTTGACATCATGGATTTCGTACGGTGGGGGGCGTCTTCTAGTAACTTCGCAGATTTCAGACACCCTCAAAACCATTAAAACTTAATAGATATTTTTAAAGAATACTTGTTTATGATTTTGAAAACATTTTTAAACATTTTCTCAAAGTTTTTTTTTTTTTTTTTAGGTCGAGCGTCAGTTGAGATAAAATGAACTCTCTTTTAGCGCGAAACTTTGCTGTTATGGAGAATAACCATCAGCTTCTTTGAACGATTATCAAGAAAATATGGAAACATTATGAGACGAGCCTATTTTTACAACAAGTGAAACATGTCATAACTAAAAATCTAACTTGGCCGGATTTTCGATTACAGTTCTGAAAATTTCTAAGCATTACTAAAACAAATATCTGAAAGGTTGGTTGAAATCGGGCCGAAAATAAGAGAGATTTAATGGCATGGACTGATGGACATTTGGTCAATTATGATTATATATTAACATCAAAGTATCATTTAAAGATATTCCTCAGTCATTTATGAATGAGGACCAGTGAAACAAAGAAAAGCTGAGTAAATGATAACAAAAACTAAATTTTTATAGTGATAAAGAGTTTTTAAAGTCATTCACACTATTTGGATGAAGAATGGAGCACCAATGTACGACAAATTTTCCGAATAACACTGCTAAGGTTTTTCCTTCCATTAGACTGATTTCCCTCCGAAGTCTTGAGAGTTCGGTGTGCCCTGATATTTTTATCGTAACTTGTGAGATCGGAAAGAAGATATGGATATATTCCATTGATAGGCATCAAGTGAAACGCAGCTTCATTCAGAAACGCGTCAATTTTCTCTGACGATTACCATCAGCGCCTAAATGACGGGATTATTTACAAATTGACACTTTTGGGGTCAAGATTGTAAAATCAATCATGTTGCCGTGTACAATGCAGCAGGCTGGTTCAATAGAAATAAAATAATGGCAAATTGGATGAGAAAGATGATCCACTGGCAATTTGTAATAACCTAAAATTTGACAATACTGACAAATTGCATTTGCACAAACCAGACTCAGTCCTAAAAAAATGAAGCGCATAAAATTCCCCTAAACTTTGAGATACAAACGGATGAAGTAATACAGTAATATTTTTTTAAAATTCATCTACTGGGTTTTGCCGTTCAAGCAAAACGTAGAATAATAATGAAAGAAAGCAAAAAGATGAGCAAGATTCAAGCATTTGTCTGAGAGCCGAAAAAGATATGGAACATGAAGGTGATGCTGTGTACCATTCCGGATCTCAAACAGAAGGCTGTAGCGTTACTGCACTAAAAATGATGTTGTACCTTTACACACCAAATTCACCGTTGTAACCTCGCTATGGGAAAAGTGACGAACACACAGAAACTCAGTCTTTGTTCACTAACACAAAAGTTTATTCGCAACTACACGAATTAAGTAGCCATCGGGGAGAAAAAAACAGAGTATGAAAACTTAGTGGCCAGCGTTAGCTGGGATGAAAGTTACAACATGTCATGAAGAGAGAGAGAGAGAGAGAGAGAGAGAGAAAGCAAACACATACCCTTAATTTTTTTACTGTTTTTTTTTTTACATACTTGTAAGCTTGTTTCGTTTCCACTACTGCGCGTCTGATGTGAGACAACATTTTCGTCCGTCTTTACATTTTCGTGGCTGGTATTCAACTCTCGTCTTTTCCTCATCACGTCTCCCAGTCAACTCACTTTTAAACCCGAGTCGTCCCCTTACTTCTTTCTGGTCTCGGAGGGCGGAACATATCCGTTTTCGATGGTTCCACACCTGTGTAGGTGATTTTGGAGTCCCGTGACTAGCTGACCAACAACGTTTATTTTGTCCTGACTCAATTAGTTTAGCTAGCCGTTCAGTTGACTCCCTGTCAGCTTTTTCTTATTATTTTTCTTCTCACCCTCTCCCAAAATTAGCTTCCCGTTCTATTTCTAACTTCCACTTCCTATAAGTTATTCAATCATGTTACAGGTGATATCAATTAAAACTATCATAGGAAGAATCTTGACTGTTTGGACCACAGCACGGTCAAAATCAGCTAGAATAATTACAATTTTCCGGGAGACTTGCTGTCAATCAAACCCAGTGAAAACCACCAATTAAAATTGGTGCAAAAAAATCGCATCAGACAAATTATAGACGGATACAAACTTAGTAAATCGTAAGTAAAGGTCAATCACTTTATGCCCATGTTCGACGTCAAACTGTTTGCCACAAATGAGAAAGATTTGGAAACCCTAATACAAACTGTGAGAATATACTGTCATGACACAGGGATGGAATTAGGCATAGCAAACGCGCTATGCCAATAATGAGAAGGGGAAAACAACAAATGACGGAAGGAATAGAACTCCCAAATCAGAACGCTTGGAGAAAAGCAAACTTATAAATACTTAAGAAAATTGGAAGTGGACACATTCAAACAAGTGGAGATGAAAGAAAAAATAAAAAAGAGTATCTCAGGAGAATGCAAAAACTACTCGAAACCAAATTATATTGCAAGAACCTCATCAAAGGAATAAAAGATACTTGGGACCATTCCTGAAGTGAACTAGGGAAGAACTTCCACAAATGGACCAGAGAACAAGAAAAGTCATGATGATGTACAAGGTCTTATATCCCAGAGATAATATAGACTATATGAGTCAAGAAAAGAAGGAGATTAAAGATTTACAAGCATTAAAGATAGTATTGATGCATCGATACAACGACTCGAAAGCTACATAAAAAAATATACGGAGGAAGACTGATTATAGCCTCCAGACACAAAACTGACAACACGAGCATCAACGGAATAAAAATAACAACAAAGTAAAAATGGGAAGAAAACCAACTTTATGGACAATTCAAGCGATAAACAAGCGGAATCTCACACGAGAAAACTTGGACGTAGTTAAAAAAAAAAAAAGGGAAATTTCAAGAAAGAAAATGAATCTCTTCTAAAAGCAGCACAAAACAACGCCATAAGAACCAATATCATAGCAAGAAAAGACGCGCAACAACACAGCAAATGTTCGTTATGTAGTGACTGAGACGAAACGATCAAGCAAATAATAAGCTAATAGAACAAATCAGCACAAAAAGAGTATGACACTAGATACGACTGGTTGGGGAAAGTGATCCACTGGGAATTGTAGAGGAAAAAGAAATTTGTCCATACGAACTAATGGTATACATCAGTTTTCTGGGGTTTTTAGATACAAACGGATCACCTAATATCGACGAGACGACCAGACATAATTGTGAATTTTGCCGTCTCGGCAGACCACAGAGTAAAATTGAAAGAAAACGAAAAAGAGATAAGTGCCTGGACCTTGCTAGAGAACTGAAAAAACTATAGAACATGAAAATGACGGTAATACCAACTGTAATCGATGTACTCGGTACAGAGATCAAAGAGTTGGTAACGGGGCTGGAGAAATTAGAAATAAGAGCACGAGTGGAGAACATCCAAACTACAGCACTTTTAAGACCAGATTACTGGGAATAGTCCAAGAGACTTAAGGAGACTTGCTATCACTCGAACTCCAGTGGAAGACCAGAAGCTAACGCTGGTGTGGAAAACTCTCAGACAAGTAAAATACTTATAATGGCAATAGTTTTCCGACCAAGTGAATCACAAAGGAAATTCAAAAAAAGCGAAAAGAGATTTGTACATAGACCTTATCAGACAACTTAAAAAGCTACAAAATATGAACGTGACACTCATAACCGTTTCAATTGGTGCGATTGGAATGATTCGCAAAGGATTTGTAAAAAGTTTGGAAGGCTTGGAACTCAAAAGACAAGTCGAGACCATCCAAACTACAGCCTTGCTGTGGTCGGCCAGAATACAGGGAAGAGTACAAGAGACCTAAAGAGACTTGTTGTCACTGGAACTCTAGTGGAAGACTAGAAGCTAACGATGGTGCAGAAAACTCGCAAGAAGTGATATGATATTTCAAGAAACAAATTGTGGAAATTACTAATGAGATGATTTGGACATAGCGACGAAAGAAAAACATGAAGATAGACACAGAATCTCTGATGGCAGAAGATAAAATCCATAAAATCCTCTGAAACATTAAGATAGAGATGTATCACAAAATGCAGGCCAGAGGACCAGTCTTTGTAGTAATTAACAAGAAGGAAATAACTTCCCACCTCGTGGATTTTTCCGTTCCAACAGACCCCAAAGTGAAAATAAAAGAGGTCAAAAACCTTGATAAATATTTGGATCTTGCCAGAGAGCACAAATTATTGTCAAACATGAAGGTGGTTGTGAGACACATCGTAGTTAGTGCTGTTGGAAGTTGCCAATAACCTGGAAAAGAGACTTCGTGAATTAATGTTTTTAGTTTATTTACTACTAAATAATAATTTAAAAAATCGATGGTGATTATCCTGTAATTATGTTAATTCGATTATTTTTGCTATGGTTTGAATAAATGCGGGAATATAGTTAAAAGCAAGTCCAGAACAGCTTTTGGGCCTTTAAGTAGATATCAGAGAGCAGTATTTGTTCCTCCTTCTCAAGAAATATATAATGATATTATATCTTTTAGTTTATTTTAGCATACATAACTTCAAATATGTCAAACTAAGACCAAAGAAAAAATAATAATAAAACGATAAATAAAGATTAAATCAAGTATATATCAAAATAAGGTTTGTTTGCTTCATATTTGATTATTCGATTAATGTTCCAAAATTTATCAAATATTTTGTGAGTCTACCAACTGTTGTAGATGCTGTGAATTGTAGAAGATCCTGACGTAATAGAATAATTTGTAGTGCTAATTTAGGATCAGCATACTCGATTTAATCTAAATCATACAAGTTTATCCCAATAGCAAAAAACTTTAAGTTTGATACAATGCAAATCTTAACATCTTTTAAAACTATGACATATACTTTTTTACAAGTTAAATATTTAAGATTCGAGTTGAGAGTGTAAACATTTCATTTAGAAGTGAAGCATATCTTTTTCATCTAATACGACTACAACCCCACTTAGATATTTGATTTATTGAATGGTGGGATCAATAATAACTTCATTTATCCAAATATTTTACTTGACTGAACTAAACTTGGCAATTATCAAGTCTCTCAAATTATTAGTCGAAATGCTTTTAATTTTTATTCTATATCACTCGCATGCGTCATTCTGAAGTACTATGTTCACATAATGTCTAGTCAGCGGGACTTTGGAGACGTTGATTTTATCCCTTAAGGAATGGTAAAACTCCACCTTCCAAAATTTGAAAGTCTATACGAAGCTTTTTGTCATAGGTTAAAAACCTGGTTTCCTTTCAAAGTAATGAGAAATTCCGCTAAGAATGAATTTATTAATGTTTCATGTTTCCATGACAGCGGAATTTCTCATTACTCTATATTGACTCAAGGTTGCATAACGATGTGTGTGCTGTTTAACCCAATATTCTATAAAAACATATATACAAATATAGGCAAAATACCCATTAAGCTAATCATTATTTCCCCAAAACATATCAAGTCCATCCAATATTTAGCAGAAATAACAGGTTTTCATGCACAATTAACATGTAAAAAAGCATTAATCAAGTTGGTTAGTTGATTTCTTAGTTTGATGGTATATCAACCTTCGAGGGTTATTTAATGCCAAAGACATTGTTGGAGAACAACAAAGGTTCTGACAGCTGGTGGATAAGGAAGTCCATACCTTTCCTAAAGGGGCATTATAACATAATGACACATAATAGCGTGAATGCATTTCGAACTTACTTCATAGGATGTTCCAGTCAAGCATTTTAGCCATTACATCACGGGAACAACCCAATTATGAATTAACTTAACAAACAAAAACATGTTGGTCATTAAAAGAGATATGATGGCAGAGTTTCAAATCTTATCAAAAGAAGTGTTTCACTGGTGCTTTGATCAATGTAAAACTCACTAGAATAGGTGAATTGAGTGATAGAGGGCCATTGGAAACAGCTCACACTGTATTTTATGGATGGATATGTCGCTGATTATTCTTTTATCTACCTCTAGATTATTCGAATAATGGTCTTTAATGCGATTTGAACCAACTTATAATAAACTCCATCATCAATAACACAAGGTTGAAATTAAAAAGGCTTGGAAAAACTTTACGACGAAATGTTAACAGTTCTGATTATCAAATAAGTTTATTTCCGTATTTTACAAGTGAAAAATGTTTGCAGATTCTCTTTATAAAGTTAAAATAGTGATTTAATCGAAAACAATTTATCTGATCAGAGTAAATTAAAGATGTCTGAAATACTCGATTGAAAAGATTAGAAAGAGATATCGCTCTCTCTCTCTCTCTCTCTCTCTCTCTCTCTCTCAATTGAGTGGGGTCTTCAGCGATTCTCACATAATTTGTCTTAAAAACGTGTTTCTTGACCGAAACAAAAAATCTTGTATTACGCATGTGTACCTAATCAGAGATCAAAACCAACGAAAGATCAGACGTTGTAAATGAAGGAAATAATACGCTTTATTGTTGATAATAAGACGAGGATCAATTTTGATCTTGCTTTCAGCTGTGAGAATTCAAATTCAGTTTACTAATTATTCTCTTACCTTTTATATCTTTTTCGAGTGCACCAAAGTTTTTGAAAATGCAATTAGCAAGGTGAAAGCTGATAGATAGATAGATAGATAGATAGATAGATAGATGAGAGATGACTGAGACAGCCAGCTAGCTAGCTAGATAGACAGAGAGATAGAGACAGAGAGACAGAGAGAGACACACTCACACGCACACAGAGATACAGACTAAAGATCAATAAAGTTGAAAGAACCGACGTTGAGAACAGAGTGTAAATTGAAACAGATATATGCTGCCGTCTTGAAAATAAGACATGGATCAATATTGATCTTGCTTTCAGATAAGAGAATTCAAATTCGGTTTAGTGATTGTTCTCTTACCTGAAGAATAAATTTTTTTTCTTTTTTTTTTTGTTCTTTTCTCTCTCTTTTTTTCAAACACAAGGTTGTTGTTGTTATTGTTGTTGGTGGTGGTGGTGGTGTTGCTGCTGTGGTGGTTGTTTATTTTATTCGTTTTTTTTTTTTTCGGATTGCGGGTGGAAATGGAACTGTAGATGTAAATCTGGTAAAATAATAAGAAAACTTCGTCAAACCAATCAATGATGAATTTGCGATTTGTGCTACATTTCCGTAAAAATTTGGAGTCAGCGTTCACTCCACTTTTAAGAAAAAGAAAAAAAAAGCATATTGATGTTTGTCAAGTCTCAGTTATTTTTCTTTCTGGCTTGGTTTTATCTTTCCTAACTTATAAGTGAAAATAAACCTGTGATAACGCTTTGTGGAGGTTTTGAAATGTCATAGTGATTATCAGTTTTTGTTAATCCTTCTTATACCCGTCAGGGTTAAAGGATTTTGATTTTTAAAAAGTAAAACAAATATATAGATAAATCACATGCCGGGGAAGATATTGAAAGTTGCTGAAAGTATATAAATTGGATTAGGGCGATTCAAGTATAAAAACACGCGATTCCAAGATTTTTTTCTCTCTCTCTCTTCTTCCCCCAACAACCACATTTTTATAATATTCAAACATGGAAGAGTTGATGACAGTTTATTTGACGCATCTCATATTTGTTTAGCTTATTTCCTTTTTTTAAGTCTATCTAGCCGGTGTTTGTGGTATGTAATGTTTTATGTATTATTTTATGAGATATACTTCGCTCTAATCTCACCGTTTTTCTGTAAAGGTGAGTCTGAAATATTATTTTCTAAAGGAATTTAAATACTTAAATATAAGGTAGGAGCATTTATGAATCTGGCAGATTTGAACAGTCTAAGATAGAAATAATACCATATTGACAAAGACATGAGTTATTTTATAAGATATACTACGTATTAATCTTATGTTTTGTTTATAAAGGTGAGTCTAAAATATTCTTTTCTAAAGGAATGTAAACACTTGAATATAAGTTTGGCGCATTTAAGATTCTGACAAGAAGATTGTGGAACTATGTGCGCTAGATTAGGATCATGCTTCGTAAATGTTTCTCTATATGTGACTCTGACAATGACAGAATAGTTTATTGAATATTGCATACAGTTATACATATCTGCGCTTAACCTTATCAATAGATGCACGTATCTGAGAGTTTATTTGTGCATAAATATCCTTGTGAGCTTATTTTGTATGTTTGATAATACTTATCTCTTTGTGTATAGCTATATCTAATAGAATTAGTGAACATATGTGCATAAACATTGAACTTTGTGTATACATAGATACTGAATTCTACATATTTATCTTTGTATAAAACAAATAATGGCGTTAATGTTGGCAAATGTGAGTTTATATTTGTATTTGAACACCTTTGCATATTACTGTGTTTGTAAATTTTGCTCAACGTATGAATGATTTTGCATAGAGATGGATGGTAATAAGAAAAGAAAGTATCGTGCGATGAAAGACAAATAAATATCTGTTGAAAAGAGGTTCTTGTGAAGTGAAGTCCAAAGAAAAACAGGCACGAATACCCTGATTAAATAGATAGATAGATAGATTGATAGATAGATAGGTTAAAAGCATTGTTTCAATATATAACTAAATATTTACAACTGAATGTTACAATGTGTCCATCTTTGTGTTTACATGCGTAGATCTATTAACAGTGTCATATGCGTATGCATGTTCACGTACCTATATGTTAGTATATATGTGTGTCTTTAATGTGTGTGTGTGTGTGTGTGTGTGTGTGTGTGTGTGTGTGTGTGGGTGGGTGGGTGCGCGCGCGCGCCTAAGTTTTCATGTGCATCTCTTTCCGCTTCCTTGGTTTCTTTCAAATAACCTGCGTTCCAAAGAATCGGAAAAGATATTCCCAACATTCGGTTATCATTTTATCTTTGTTCAGATCTTCCTCTAACACTGACATCCAATAAGATCATCTCCTCTTCTACTTTTGCCAATTTTCTCCCGCTCTTTGATACCTTCTTTCATTTCAATCTCTCTCTCTCTCTCTCTCTCTCTCTCTCTCTCTCTCTCTCTCTCTCTCTTTTACCCTTCACCTTCTACTTCTCATTCATTTTCTTTGTATATTAAGGTATTATTTAATGTTCTTGGTGTTCTTTTACTGTTAATTTTGCTTTTATTATTTCACATTTTCCATTTTTTTTTAAGTCATCAATTTCTATTAAATAGAATTCACTTATATTTTCTTCCCTAAACAGATTTTTCATTCTGTCGACGGGGCTTAGAATACGCTGACTGTATCCTCTGAAGAGGTCTAAGACCCCACACAAAAAAGAGATTGTCCTGACAGTGACACGAGACAGTATCCTTTGCAGAGGGATAAAAAAACACCCCAAAACAGAGATTGTCCTAGCTATAACACTAGACTATATCCTCCGCAGAGGGATAATACCCAAACCACAAAAAAGAGATGGTCCTGGCAATGACACTAGACAGTATCCTTTGCAGAGGGATAAATCCCCTACCCACAAAAAGATAGAGTCCTGGCTATGACACCAAACTGTATTCTCTGTAGAGGAGTAAGACCCCAACAAAAAAAAAGAGATTGTCCTGACTATGACACTAGACTGTATCTGATGGTGAGGCTGTAGTTCTAGAAATCTGGTGTGTCGTAACTCTTCGTTACCCTTATTCCCTAATCCACACTGATCCAGAATGAACCTACAAGGGTATCATCTATGGGTCAAATATATATTTAGAAAGTATTCCTATTATTTCGGACTGTATGAAAAAACTTCTTAAGAGACTACTTCTACGCATAAAATAACCCTAAACGGGTTTGAGATAACGTTAAAATCAGTCACTCTCTCACTCATTGAATTTTTTCCCAAGTGCTGTCATCCAAATCGATCCGCTTCTTTTACCATTTACTCTCGCTAGTTTTATGGTTCCTTTTTTACTTCATTAGCATTCATAAAATAGCATTTTTAAAAGTATTCTTTTTGTTGTTTGTTGTTGGTATAATTGTCATTTTACCATTTTCAATTTTCAATTTCGTACTCCCTCCTTATATTTTTTCGTGTTTTTAAAAAGATTCAATTCATTTGACCCCTTATTTCCTTAGGTCGCACAATAGAAAATGTAGGTCCGACTAAGCTGCTTCCTCCTAGATTGATAAATAGGTACAAGTATCCTGGTTAGATAGATAGATAGATAGATAGATCTCCTTGGGTCTCATAGGTTTGACCCAGATCCTACCAGCAAATTGCTCAAATTGTGCATATTAGAAATATATGAGGACCTTTAGAGACCTTAGACCAAATTATTGGACTTACATTCCTATAATAAAATTAAACTCAGTCCGAAAAACTTAATTGGTAGTGGAAAGAAAAATTTCACTCATCTCAAAATATCGAGTTTATTATATCCATACATGGTTCCCTAACAGGTACTGCTACTCAGAGTTGACCTGATAGTAATAACAATTAATAGGAACTCTACATTCCCAAATTTTAAGAACTAGAGCCTCACCATCAAATGAAGGATACTTCTTTTGGGGATGGTCCTACCCCTTTGCAGGGCAACAAAACGTGACCTCTGTTTACATATATTGAAGTCGTAAGAAAGAATGTGTGATGAATGAAATGTATTTCTGGGTGAGCGCTTATATATATTTAGTGAGTGTTTTTTAACCAAAGTAACATTGATTAAAAAACATCTGAAGTTGCTAATTGGTTTTATCTCTTTTATTCAGTTGAAAACTAATTAAAATTTAGACTAATTAAAACCAAATTACGAAATGGCCACCAAACGTGCCAGAGATGTAATCTTGATTAATTCCAATTTAACTGAATAGAAGCAGAACACATTTTAATTATTACTTTAAAAAAATACAGGAACGATTATCTGATGGTCAGTCAAAAGTAATATCAGTCCTTTTTTAATTACATAAGATTTCATCGGAGAAAGTCCAAAAGTATATCAAAATGAACCCAAAGTCTCACTGCCCTGTTCGTGGGGCTTAGTATAGGCTAACTCTATCACCTGTAGAGAGGCCAGACCACCCCAGAAACACTGGATATCCTGGGTATGACACTAAAAGTAAGCTTCCCATCTGGATCTGCTTAAAAATTATGTGTATTCGTTTGGACCATGTAAGAAAAAAGCTCTTTAAAAATGTAGATATGAACATACAATGAGTGCAATTCTGTAACATTTAGACATAAAATAATTCTAGACGGTTTGATATACTGCTAATATCAATGAAGCCACCCAAGAAGGAAATGTAGTCTTCAACATAGTTTACTTTTTCACAATCTTGGTATTTCACCATTGAAGGAAAGCATATAATCCCGTCTTCAAGACTGTTTTTTCATGTGAGTGTTTCCTCTGGAAACGCATAATCATTGGAGAACTGTTGTCCTTTGGATGCCCCCTTCATTTACCCAAACGGATTCTAGATTGAATGAAGCAAGTTCTAGACATGAGCCATGATTACTTGCCTCGTCTTTAAGCTGCTATTTGGCCTTGTATTGTCATTCCACAAAGGCACATCACTCCTCATCAAATGGGAAAATGATAGCTTTTTAAGCAGTATTTAAGGGGTTTAAATTCAAAGTTTTACTTCTCTTTGACTGGTTACTATACAACGTTTAAACAGTCTAGTCTGCTAATATTTGCCGATACCTGGAGAGAGAATAGCTGGATTCATACGTTTACCAATGATATTCGCACTATGGGAAATCCAAACAGCCTTGTCCAGGTTTGAATTCGAGTCACCGCGGCAACTTCTAATAAACATAAACGTTACGCCACAGCACCTTATATATATATATATATATATATATATATATAGTCTAGAGATTGATTGTGTTTATCTTTAACAGTTGTGGTTGTAAAGTCCCCACTTTTCATGCCCAACTCATTTCAAAAAGTTGTGGAATATGGTCAGCGGGTCTGATTGTGGTTGCATCTGAAAAGAATTCAAAAGCCAATGACAGTCCTATTTTGGGTGCCGAAAAGAAGTTGAGAAATTCGTCTTATATTCAAAATACCTACGCCCATTTCATGTTGATTTCGTAACATATTTAGGGGTCTCATCTATGGGCGAAATAGATCTCATAGAAAATTATCTTGATGGCATATAACTTATTTAAGAATTGTTTCTTGAAACTTTTTATTTGCGCATAATAACCCTTAACTACTTGAAACTATTTAAATGATTGATAAAAAATAATAAAATTGTTCGGTCAGGATGACAACCAGCCAACTAGAAATGCTTACATTGATGGATCTAAATGCTACTCGCTTAAATTTTTAAAAATTATTTCCCGACAAAATTCCATAGAATCTTTAACCGAAAATATATCAACTTGATTTGATGATATTAATATATAAATCTTTTTCCGTCATTTGGATATTTTATAATTTGGATATTTCTTGGATAATAATTTGCTTACATCTGTGACAATAATTTGGATCTAATGCTCTAATAATTTGCTAATATCTCTTATAATAAATTTGATATATATTTTATGATAATTTGGATATTCCTTTTATAATAATTTGCGTATATATTTCATAATGATTTGGATTAAATTAGATAATAATCTGGATATATCTTTTAAAATAATGTTCACTATATGTAACATTTAAATAACAGCCTGAGAACACTGTAAAATCACTGAAAGTTCAACAATTTCTCACTTTTTACCTGGCTTTGACTTGTACTTCAGTTCGTCAACTACAAATTTTTATAACTGAAACGAAAAGGAGAAAGAAAACTATGAAACAGAAAATAAATTAAAAATGAATTATATTTGTAATGAGGTCATTTAATAGTTTATGAAAATTCAAACGCACATAATTATAAGACTTCATTGATGACTCAATATTAAAAATAAATACGTATTCATCTTCATGCGCGAATGAACGAGACTCTCCGTGATTTCATTGAAATAGATAGAACTTTTTCAGTTGACTTTAAATGTGAACGGAGACCACAGAAATTGCACTGGAAATTGCTTCATATATATATATATATATATACATATATATATGTATTGTTATCCACAGACTGTTTCGTTGTAATACAACTCTTCGGTGTGGCTAGACACGTAGGACGCTTGAAGCAGGGATCGAAACCCGCCCAACTTTAGGTTATACTTGGTATCAGACCACTCGGCCAACAAGCGTACCACTGCAGCTTAGGAAATTATAAGGTATTATGTAGCAACATCAGCTGCAGCATTCGTTTGTTTACATTTTATACCTTACCGGATTCCAGAGTGCTCGATTCGTTCGAAGAGCTTTGCATTATGCGAGCGGCAGCCGTAAATTCCTTCGCCAGAGTGCTCAACCACCATGATATATATATATATATATATATATATATATATATATATATATTATAACAGATATTTTTTATTTTTATTATAATCATCAATAATAATAATAATAAAATTATTATTATTACTATTATTGTAATTATTATTATCATTAATTTAATCCTTGAGAGCTTTTCACATCAACATTAGCCGATGGTTTTTCACTGGAGTTTGAGTGACTGCAAATCTCCTCAAGTCTCCAGGACTCTTTTCAGTATTCTGGCAGATCTCAACAAAGTTTGGAGAGTTTCCACTTGTCCCGTTATTTCTACGTCCTCCAGTCCTTGTAATAATCCTTTGGTGACTGTACCAAAAACACCAATTACAATCGGTGTAATCGTCATTTTCATGTTCCACAGTTTTTTCAAATACCTAGCAAGGTCCAGGAACTTATCCCTTTTTCGCATTCTTTCAATTTTTCTCGGTGGTCAGCCGGGACAGCAAAGTTCATAATCCTGCAAGTCTATCCGAGATTAGGTGTTCTGTTGTATGTCAAAATCCCAGAAGAGTTTGTGGGTGTCATTCTCCAGGACAGATTCTGGATTGTGCATATATCATTTGTGTGCATAGTCAATTTTAAATTTCTGGCACAATTCCCAGTATATCTCCTTGCCCACCCCGTCGTGTCTTGTCTTATACTCTTTCTGTACTAATTTGCTGCATTCGCTTATTATGTAATTGATCGTTTCGTATCTATCCCCACATAATCTATATCTGCTTTTTTGTTGCGTCTTATCTATTCTCGCTTTGATATGACTCGTCCTTATGGCGTTGTTTTGTGCTGCTATTAGACGAGATTCAGTTTCTCTTTTAAGGTTTCCTTTTCTTTGCCACGTCCACGTTTTCTCGTGTGAGAAATCACTTGGCGGTGATAAGCAAACTGATAGTCACCAACAGCAGTTGACTCGGTATCTACGCTATCTCGAACTTTCTCTCTTTTTCTCTATATATATTTAGAAAGAAGTGGGGAGAGAGACCTATTGTGAATTTTAATAATACATACATACATACATACATACATACATACATACATTAGTAAAGTAACTTTTGAATTGAATTTAAAAACAAATTTTAAAATAAATATTCAAATCCCAACTGGCAATTTTATGTATGCTTTATTGTAAGGCGATAAGAATATTTTCCAATTGCGATTTCCTTTATTTTTTATTCACTTAAACTATTACCTTTCAAGCCTTCCTCGGGGTTCCACTTGTCCCGTATATTAAAAATATTTTTTCTTTTCGCTTTTTCTTTTTTCTTTTTATCTCTTTTTGTCTTTCTTCACTCTTTCAGCCAGTGGCTAGGAGCCACAAACCCACATACTCACATACACACACATGCATTTATATATATATATATATATATATATATATATATATATATATATATATATGCGGGTGGAGTAAATAGATAAGAAATTCGTTGTTTCCTGATTAGTTTTCCAATAATAATAATAATAATAATAATAATAATAATAATGATAATAATAATACTGATATGCAGCAACCAGAATTGTTTAAGTCAGATTGCAATGAATGTATATCTTTCCCCAGAAAACAATAACAACAAAAACCTTGAAGCATAAGACCGGAATCTGTAATGATCCTCCCGGCTTAGAAGGTAGAATTCCTTGGAACACTTATCCGCTAGTGGATGGCGAGCGGGAAGTAGAAGCGAGGATTCTCCTTTGTAAAAGCGAATGACCAAATCCCATTGGATGTGCATCCGGAACTACAAAGCATGAACAGCAATCCTGTTGAATTGGTGTAGTGTACACTACACCACTAAGCCTAAGCCGAACTGAGAGCAAACACAAGCACAATATGGTGGCTGATCAATTTCATAAACAACATTGTCCAACCTGCATGTATGAACGCTTTTGCGTACTTCGAGTGAAATACGGGCTTATCCATGTGACCATAAACGAACGCATAAGAGCTGACTTTCGTGGCGCTAAACTCTTAAAGCTGTGGCATTTGGGGGAGCGCAGTTAACCTTGTTAGATTATCGATATTAAACAACGTTGAACTATGTTCATCTGAAAATAACAGTCTTTCTCACGTAAATGTCGACTCGTGTAAGGTCATGTAACTTATGATTTTGAAATTGGCTGCCATGTCGATGGGGCTTGGAATACACTATCACTTGTAGAGGTGTAATACTCCCCTAAAAAAGGGGATTGTCCAAGGTATGACACTAAACTTCATCGGAGGGTGAGGCTCCAGTTATGGAGTTCTGGGAAGTGTGAATTACTTCATAATTTCCTTCATTCCCAGATCCACTATGACCCGTGGTTATAGCACCATTTAGGGTACCATCTGTAAGCCAAATAGATAAATTTAAAATTTATTCCTTTTCGATAGGACCGTCTGCTAAAAAAGATCTCATTAGAACCAACTACACAAAAAATATAAATATGAACGTAGAATGAATGAGATTCCTTAACCTCTCCACATAAAAACCCCTTAACGAGTTGACATACCTTTAACATCAATCAATCAATCATTTGAAATTAGTCAGAATCAAACCAGAAAAGGTGAGAGTTATGCAGTAAAGAGGCCAACAACCGAATTTGTAATCGGGTTTAAAATGAAATAGTAGAAAAGTCCTCGAGGTTTGCCTTTTGACAAGTAACGCTAAACCTTTTTTAAATAAAAATTTCCTCAAAGGAATTCAAAGACTAATCACGTGATAGTCGTGTGTATAAATACAGATTTATTCGATTAAATCTCACTAGGTTGTATTATTTTTGCTGGGTCATGGTTATATCTATACAAGCATAATGATAATTTTTTGTAATATATAGATACATGCATTTTTCAATGTAAGTAAACACACGCTAAGAAATTCCTGTAAACATCTGGTTCTTCATTTCCATTTGTGCTTTCTCCACGTGCAAACGCCTCATAGCAACCTCTTGTTTTATCTTGTAAGTCGGATTAATCTTATAGTTTTATCTGTGTATAATCCATCTAAGGTTATTATCCTTATAATACCTACACGTGTGATTGCAAACGAAGATCCCAAAATTTCTAAGCAGTGTACCAACAATCAGTAAACATAAGTATCTACTGTTATTTTAGAATCTTACCTATAATATTAGCGAACCAACAATATAGAATTATTTCGGGATAATCTCATTGTTCCAATATTCATTCGTTTGCTTAGCAATAGAATGTGCCTCCCTCCAAAAATTTATCATTTCTTATTTACATAAAGGCCGCCGATTTTTAATGTTAAGCCGAATGTCAAGCAGTTCGTACAGTTAAATAAAACATACCAGCATTGTATTATTTCCACTCGAATATCATAAAATCAAAACGTAAATTATTATGTATTATTCATTACCAAACTCTGTAGCATCATAACCAAAATATAAATATTTAACACCTCTGCAACAAAAAATACAACGAAATAATCTGAGAATGTCCTTATCTTTAGACCATTATTTATTCATATTTTTGGTGATATCTTAAAGGTTTAAGTATTTGGTAATATACTATACCAAATGAAATATATTCTGGTTGTACAATGTGCCACTAGAAATGATAAAATCCTGGTGTCTTTGGTTTAGAAAAAAAAATTAACCTTTCATTTATTTTCTTATAATGTATTATAAAGAAATTTATGAGTGATTGTGTATTCATAAAATTTATATAATAACTATTTGAACAATAACTGAATTACAGTAGATGATATTCGTCCAAAGGAAAAAATCAAAATTCTTCTTATTAAAACGATTTCATTTCCGCTTTGAATATAATCGTTTTGTTTGTTCAGTTTTAAAACTTTACTTGGAAAAAAAAGAGCATAAGTATTCAAAATATATTTTATATTTTGAAAAAAATGCCCGATCATTTCAATTTAAAGCTGAAGAAGATCATAAAGAAAAAGGAAAAGAAAGTAACCATACAAACCAAATGATCAAACCGTTAAATTGAATCTATAAGAATTTTATGAAAAATTAGAATCATTTTTATTTCTTTTTCTCTTTTAATGTTGACATGATCATGTGACTATGTTGATAAAATCATACCATCATGTTAAAAAGCACAAAAAATTCTAAATTTTTTGAGTTTACAACTTAAAAACTAAAAAACCTGTAAGTAATGTATTTGAACAATCTTCATACACTTACGAAAAATGATCGAAACTAACATTAACCAAAATAAAGAAGGACTGTGAATGAAAACGTTGTCTTCAAAATGGTTTACTCTCATTGAATACATTTATTCCATGGGTCGAACTATCTTTAATTCAGTTCTTTTAATATTGCATGAAATTGCGATGTCAGTCTGGAATGAGCCGCCGCAGGCGTTAGCCTCCATGTCAATGCACACAAAACTGAATGTATGTGCTATAATCAAACAGACAACATTTCCACACTTGGCGGAACCTCTCTGAAACTGGTAGACAAGTTCACCTACCTAGGTAGCAGCATCTCATCAGCCGAAAAAGACATCGACACGCGGCTAACGAAGGCATGGACAGCTATCGATAGACTATCAGTCATATGGAGATCTGACCTGACCGATAAAATGAAACGCAGTTTCTTCCAGGCAGCGGTCGTATCGATACTACTGTATGGATGCAGTACTTGGACGCTAACTAAACGGCTGGAGAAGCTGGACGGCAATTACACAAGAATATTGCGAGCAATATTAAACAAGTCCTGGCGGCAACACCCAACAAGGCACCAACTATACGGCCACTTACCTACCATCACGAAAACTATCCAAGTTAGACGAACCAGACATGCAGGATACTGCTGGAGAAGCAGAGACGAGCTCATAATCGATGCATTCTTATGGACCCCACATATGGCCGGGCAAAAGCAGGACGACCAGCTCGAACATACATACAGCAGCTATGTGAGGATACAGAATGCAGTCCTGAAGACCTGCCGGAGGCGATGAACAATGGGGAAAAGTGGCGAGAGAGGGCCAGGGATAGCCATGCTAGCGGCACGACATGATGATGATGATGATGATGATGATGATGATGATGATGATGATGATGATTTCTTTTAATGGTCCTTTCGTTTTCAAATCATACCATTGAGTTGAATATTCAATTAATAAAGAAGAAAAGTTGCACCGAACTATGTCTGATTATTATAGAGAGTGTTGTATTTCACAATCCTGTTTCGCCAAAATTTACTGCCTAAAGAAATCGATAATTGGCATTGATTCATCTAAACATCATTTTGTTTTATCGTTGTTTAGCTGTGCACAAGTCTTCATTTAAACTGGAAATTTTAAAAATTAGAAACGAATACCTACATGTTTACGTATCTGTAAATCTTGTCATATGAAAAAAATTATGCTTCTTAAAATTGTCCAATAACATATATACCACGTGATTTTGTTAATCAAATTTAACATGAAATACTATTCTATTTCTACCTGAACATAAATAATTCCCCCATATTATAATACGAGCAGTGAGGAGAGTTTGTCTGTTCCTTATAAAGAGCTAAATGCTTTCATATAAATCTTCCAAACCTGAAATGCATTTTTATTGAATCCAAAGTTGGGTTTTAACCGAAATCGAAGAGATGTCTAACTAAATACTTTAGTATACAAGATATAACAAACTATTCAAAATTCAAATTGCTAGTCTCCGAGCAAAAACGATTAACGAATTATCTTTGTTGCAAATATAATCATTTCCATTTAATCAAACATTAAAAATAAGTTTTACAATTATCCGAACTGGGCATGTAAAATAAAAGCAAAACAATATTGTTTGGTTTGGTCTGACAATCCGTTTGAAAATCTAGTCTGGCATATTTTGAGCTTAAATAAATAAATAAAGAAGGTAATTCAATTTTACAATAATAAAGAACAATATTTGTTATTTTGTTTTCTTATTTTCATCTCATGGTTTTAAAGATTGCATCGTATAAATGCTTTCGCTCATGAGTAATGCACTCGAGAAGCCTCACCTGGAAATTCTGCTGTAATAACCGAATTATTTCTTCTGGTTTTGCAGCAATTTTCTTTTTCAAAGTTGAACCTGTCTCTTTGAAATTTCTAACCCACAACAATAGAATTTTCCTGCTTGTAACTCGTGCCAACTTAGTGCAAAAACCTTACAAAATTACCGTTTTGTTACAATAAGGTAACCATTTTTCAAATAAGTTTCAATAAAAATGCATAATGGTTACTATTCTACGAGGTCATGTAACCTGTAGTCGCAGACAAGCTTCCATGCTATTAAATATATATAAAAACTAATATATATATATATATATATATATATATATATATATATATAAGTCTGTGAGTTTTATATATAAATAGATAGACAGATCATTTTAGAAATAAAACAAAATATTTGCCAAAGATCTTAAAATTTGGCCAATCATTTTGCGACTGCTTACATAATGGCAGCTACAATAATGTGTAGCTATTTTAAAGATTAAAAAAAAAATACCGCTCAGGTTCTCACACAAAATATACTTAACTATTGAGGTAACATGAGAACTTAAAAAGCGTTAGCAAATATAAAACAAGAAGGCAATGAAAGTCACACACTTCACAGCTGGGGAATAAATTATTATTTTAGTTTTTACAGGTGAGCCATGAATTTGTTATAAAAGTCCATATCTACTATATAGACTTCGTCCTTTTTGAGACGTCAATGTAGTTCATAGTTTAAATATTTTTTAAGCAAGATTTTATGATATTTTATATACGATAGGCATAAAATCTCTGACCATGTTTTTGATCAGGTTATAATGTGGGTTCCATTTTTAAAAAAAGAAAAAAGTTAAAAATTCATTCAAACGTATCAATACTGTAGAGGATTACCATAGGTTCCTTCCTAATAACCATTCTTGAAGAATATATCAATAACAATGATGGCCAGTTATCGATCTGTGATAAGGTATACGCCCATATATGTACAAGCAGAGGTACCCAGCAATTCTTGTGGAAAAAAACAACTAAAAGGGAAATAATTAAATATTTCGGATATATTTTACCGATATTCCGACAATACAGAATTATGGACATGAAATGAATACAAAAAATAGTTTTAAGCATTACATGTCAGTGCTTATTCTTGATATCAGTCTCAATACTTTTTAATCACCAGATTTTATTTTTGTGAAACAAGATTGTTAAAGTACAACACCCTTCAAACTAAAGCAAAGAAAAAAAGTCAAGTTTGTCTGAAAATACACTTACCATCTAGAAATTACCGTAGAGTTACTTATTTTTAACTGTTCCATATTCATTTTTTGGTTACAGCTTTCAATGTTTAGTTTTAAATAACAACGAATAATATGCGTTTTTAATGCTGGTGATCCACTAGAAATCGTAACAACTTGCTATCTTGGGTTAGAAAAATAGCTTCTTATTTTAGAAAATGTCATGAGTCTGGTACTTATGCATATGTATGGATGTGTGTGTGTGTGTGTGTGTGTGTGTGTGTGTGTGTGTGTGTGTGTGTGTGTGTGTGTGTGTGTGTGTATTCGAGTGTACGATTTTCTTTTAATAGTTCGACGTCGAATCAACATATTGCAGTCATTTTATACTACAACTTTTACAATATAAAGTAATAGAAATCTTTCAGTGTGACTTAAAGAAATCATAAAAAAATACATGGCGTCATCTATTTATCAAAAAAAGCCCCAAATGTTCCTAAATAGGAAATGATAGGCATTTCAAAGTCTCCTGTGATGGACCATATTTAATATCAATACCAACAATTATCAGGCACGGAACGATAACTGTACGCCTATAACCAATTAATTCAAAGAATTAATCTATGAAAGACGCTGGCTGAAAATCGATTGAATGTAGGTGAAATGAAAAGTGAATTGCTCGATTTTGATATTCGACGAGGAATAAGGGAAGTCAATGTGAAATTCGTATTCGTGGTAGATGTTTAAAAAAGTTGTAGCTGTTACAGTAGGAAAGACTCTTATGAATTTTAAAATCACGTGTTTACTTTCTAGGTGTGCGTCAAAAAGATTCAAGTAAAAAGGTTTCCAACTCCGGTCATCCCTTTTTGAAGAGGTCTCACCGCTCTGCAATGAATACAGCCAGCGTATTTTAACTTTGACGACAGTTTAGTAGTAAACTAAATCAGTTTCCGATCGTATCATGGAATTCCTTAGTGTCAGTAGTACAGAACTTTACTCGGTTCTTATTGAGCTAAAAATATGCTAACAGCATATCAAATAACGGAATACTTGATATCTCTTAAAATGCACTTCTTGCATTCTCATATCGATTTTTCTTTCTCTAATAGTTCTGGATGCAGTGAGCATGGTGAGAAATTCCATCAAAACATATCTGAAATGGAAGTGATGTATCATAACCGGTTTAACCCAAAAATAGGGCGTGAATTCGACGGATTCTTTCACAGAATCCCCTCCACAACTCACAATCACAATCACAAGAGTTTCAAACATTTCTGAAGGTAATAAGGTTTTTCTTTGAATTTAATTAAACATGAATATACGATTGAACATGAATATACGATTTACAAATATTCAATTAATTTCTAAAATAGATAGTATATAAAATGCTAATACAAGATTAATTTATTTACCTTAAGCTTCAGGCTAATATCCAAATAGTATACGCATATATTTGTATATAACTAAATAATCTAACGTTCTCGAACAATTCTAAGTAGAGATTGAAACTAAATGAAGCTAAGTTATCTTACGTCGACATAGAGATAGAAGATTTCTGCATTACTTTCGATGTGACAGTAGATTCATGTATTGCAATACCGGGTTTACTGTATGGTCCTATTAATTGGAGGACTACACGAGTCTTCCAACTGGTTGCTTTGTCAATGCTTTCTGTGCTCTCGTTGAGTTTTTAAAGTGATCGACGCAACTTGGTCGGAGCATCTTGAGACGGGTCGGGAGGTTAATAGTGATAAGTTGCTGAAGAGGTTGGTAATTCCAAGAACGAAATACCTCTGCGGTAACAATAACTATGTGTTTTGTGACAATTTATTATATAACCGTATATAATAGTAAATAAATTGCTCACTTAGTGGGAAATAAAAGACACAGTGAGGAATTTGTTACGCATATTTTTCTTTATGCGAATTACGTGGTGCATTCAATAAGTTTCCAGACTTTTTTTTGTACAGGCATTTATAATTGTCATAAACTCTTGAAAATTCAGAATTTTACTGCTATACATCTTATGAGACGACTGACCAATTTTTATGATTTCAGCTTCAAAGGAACAGCTACAGCAGCAATTGGAATACACCCTACTAAAGCCTGGTTGTCACAGCTGGTGAATTTCAGAAATGCAATCTGGACATGAGGACACTTTAGAAGAACAATATGCAATAAAATTCTGTTTTAATCTAGCAAAAAATACTACAGAAACGTAAGGAATACTTCAGACTGCTTTTGGAGCATCTTGCATGAATTGAGCATCAGTTTTTGAGCGGCATAAAAGATTCAAGGAAGGCCGGGAGTCTGTGAGGGATGATGAGAGGTGTGGGAGGAGTAAGGAAGTCAATACACCAGAGTTGATTGGCCAAAGGGTTTAGGTTAGGGTTACTATGTTGAGGTTTTAAGGGAGTTCAGGAAGAGATTCCTAGGGAAGAGGCCAGCACTCTTCAAATCGGGTCAGTGGCATTTCCACGAGAACGATGCACCAGTCCACAACTCCATCCTTGTCACAGACTCTTTGACCAAGATGGGCATCAAGACAGTTCCTCACTCTCCCTGTGACTTTTTCTTATTCCGTAAGCTCAGAGGCTGTCGTTATGAGTCAATTGAGGAGATGAAAGAGGCTGTGATGAATGTCATTGACACGCTCACACAAGTGGACTTCCATGGAGCCTTCCAGAAATTGTTGGAACGGTATGATAAGCGCATTGCTGCCGGAGGAGATTACTTCGAAATGGACTAGAGTTTCGTGTGTGTACTATCAATAAAAGTGTCCATACGAAAACTTATTTAATGATCCTCATATATTTTCTGTGTTCAAGAAGGAGGAAGGTGACTCTGACTCAGTAAAAGAAAAAAATACAGGTCCATGAAAATTTAATCAAAAATATGTACCTGACCAAGATTCTAAAAGGACACAAAAGAAATGCAACCATTTCAAATCTTTAATGAAAAATAGTGATAAGAATAGAATGGATTCTGAAGACATAGGAATTAAAAAGACAAAAAAAGAAATAACCGTTGAAAAATCTAATGCCAGAGATATACCTAATCAAGACATGCCAAGAAAAGCTGTTCCTTCAGGAAAGAAAATGTTACGCAAGAATAACAAAGGTAAATGAGAAAATTAAAGTAGGAAAAAAACAGGGATCGAATTAAAATAAAAAAAGGTGAAGATATATTTTGTAAATTAGTGACAGGAAATAAATAAAAAGAAGTTTTAATTGATTCTGGATCGGAAGTTTCCCACCTAAAAACTATGAATGTTGTATAATTAGAGCTGGGTACTGAAAGTTTACAAGCTTGATACTGCTGTGACCCAAACCAATGGACAGGGAATGGTATATATCTGTAGGATGCACGTACCCCTTGAAATAGGGAAGATTATAACTTTGTCAAAGTTATATATAGAACATGACATGGATCGGGCTATGATATAGGGGGAAATTCTGCTAAAGAAAAAACAAAACTAGATTTTAATCGAAACCTATTGAAAATAAAGGAGGTAGAACTTTTACTTGGTAACGAGCTCAGTAGAAAACTCCCACCATTATATCCTGCACCGCTAAATTAGAACTCTTCAAAAAAGAGGAATGGAATATTGTACCGAGTCATTCCAACAAGAACGCTCTAAATCTCCTTGGAGTTCGATAGTAATAGAAAATAAAAAGAATCGGGGACATTACTTTTACATACGAAAAAAATGAATGAGGTAGCCATTACTAAGTCGAAATGGTTTAGTATTTTACCACAAATCTGAAACCCTATAAATATTTGTTAAAGATACTGAGACAAAAAATAATAAAGTCGCCGCTCTAAGGAAAATAGTAGCGAAGGATAGCATAGGTTTAGCTAAGATTAAATGTCTCGACATGTCGACATGGTGTCGACATGAGGAAAAAACTAAAGTAAGGAAAAGTGGCAGGAAAATTAAGGAGAAATATCTAGAGGGATTAAAGTTATTCCAGTGTATGATTTCCAATAGGCGACACGGTTTACGGGAACACCATTGTCTCGCCGCCACATGATCAGGCTGAAGAAAAATTCGAAATAGAAAATTTTTCTTGCTTTTGATCAACGTCACAACTCGTATCTAGATAGGAATATGAGAAATTTTGTTCTTCGATAGCAACAAGAAAATTTCTCCCCTTAACACTTCTATTAATTCCCAACGTACTAAGACCATTAGTCTAAGGGTATTATCAAACGATCTCAATGAGAGTGGGAAGTTGGAATATGTTGTTAAATAAGAATAGGTTCTTTCATAAATTATTTTAACAATTGCATTAGCTTAATAATTACTTTTATGATCATAATGTTTGTCATGTTTATACGAATTTGGTTGACAAAGCCTAAAAATAGGAGACCGAGCCATTTGTAAATGTCACTGACCAGCGGGAGATGACTCCAGGGAAAACCAAGGGAAAATTGTGTTGATTGGTGAGAAACCAGCGTGAGAGTCATCACTCGAGCCAGAGGGACCTATACAGTTGCCACCCGTCTAGAAATATCTCATCTAACGAATTGTGACCCGAAAACATAATTATTTTGAAAGAAAAAAGAAAGAATTATCAATCGGTGGTAAAAGAATATGACACAATGAGGATAACCATTGGCAAATAAAATTCATTAACGAGAAAAGAAGTATTTTTTGTGGAAGGTTGTTAGTCAGATGGAATTTTGTTAAAAAGTATATTAAAATCAAAATGTTGAATGAAGTTTAATTCTTCTGACTGAGTTTGTCAATCCAAGCAAATGTTAGTGGAGCTAAGGTGGTAATTTTATGAAAGCTGTCACTTATTCCAAGTGCAAATAGCGCTGCCTGGCCTCTCCAAAATCGCACTCAGCGAAATCAAAATATCAAAATGCCAGCGCTAGTTAAACGCGTGCTCGAGGTTTAATTTTTTCATCCTCACCTCGATCTTTGTGAATGACAGGTTGGTTCTCTTTGGCGGACTAATGAAATGTGATATGACATGATCCAAAATTGACTGACCAATCAGAATTGGATATAAAAACGCTCAATCCAATCAAGAAGTGGTCAAGAAAGTATTTGCTCCTCCCTTTGATCTCTGTGAAATGTAGCCCAGTCCTGATTGGCTGATCAATCAGAGGTGTTAGGTGTAGAAATTTCTTCGATAAAATATGGACTATGAAACTGTTTTAACGAGAGCAGAAATAAGAAAGTAAGGGCAAAAGGAGAAGCCAATCTCCCGCGAGAACAAGACCTTTGGCGCCAGATTAAGTCTTTACCGCTGGAAGAAAACTCTTTCCACTTTCGGACTCAGACCACCGATATTTCGGATTCTTGAAATGGCTCGACTTCTCCCCGCCAGTTCATGGCGCCACAAATGCACATTTATGGTGGACATAAAAAAGATGTTCATCTAAAATTATTTTCACCAATTCGGATTTTATCGATTTTGCAAACTTTTAGCCGAACTTCCAAATTATCATCACACTCACATACATACACACACGCCCACAACTCACATACACATATACGTACGAGTCTTAATCAAAATCTTAAACGAATTAAGCTTCAGTCTCGATACTTTTATACGATTATTATGTATTTCTATATATATTTGAAAAAAATGACGTGCTTGAAGAATTCTAAAATACTTACGGAGAATATATATATATATATATATATATATATATATATATATATATATATATATATAATTGTGTAAAAAATACTTAATAAAATTAAATGGTATACGAAAAGGTTTTAAAAAGTATTCGATGCAATTGTAGCATGTTTCAAACCAAAAATAGATGATGAGGATCCTGCTTTATGCGTTGAATAACTCCAAGATTCTCATGTCGCCACAGTCAGCTCACAGAACAATGAGGATTTATTTCCTCTGATGTTTATGATTACACATGAAGCACAGAGTAATGGATCAAATCACGACAGATCATAATTATATACATACACGTGAACACACACACACACATGTACGTGTGTTTGTGTGTGTGTTTACGTGTGAGTCATATTATATTTTTCTGTGTATGAAGAGTTTTAGAGATTTTTACTAAGACAAAGAAATCCTTTATGAGAGAAACCAGGGTCGGGATGAACCATTGTTTTAACTCAAAAAGAAATTACATTGAACATATACATAATAATTCTTTCATAAGGTCAAGTTCGTCTTAATCAGGCTACAAACTTTTCAGTCGACCCGATAACCTTCATGTATAAAACAGCAACCTAGGTGACATGGTTCCTAAGATTGGTGTTATTTTAAATTTATAGTCTTTCTATTTGTCTTCTAATAGGATAAAAGTGTTGGCTGTAAAATTTCTCTTCTCATTACCATTGAACAGGGAAAGTTGTCAAACGAAGGCATAATTCGAATCTCACCACACAACCACGACCCACCATTTTGACCAACCCGACCGACTCTAAACACACCCTCACCAGTTTTTCCGATTCATTTCAGTTTTTCCATCGTAACGCAACAAGGTCGATTGCGGCTCTACAGATAGTACTTCCCATCATTCCTTTCTTCCTCTTCCATTCGTTTTCTCAACTCTTCCAGCAGTTCCACTCACTATCCGTTCTTTCTTCTCTCTCCCCCTCGCTCTCTCTCTCTCTCTCTCTCTCTCTCTCTCACCTTCCTGATTTTCATTCATCTATTTGCTGGCCACCATCCAATATAAGTCTCACGTCTGTATCAATTTATCGGCTTTCGATCCTTTTTCACGCTTATTCGTTAGCCTGGCTTAAGCTTCCTCAATCCCGAACTCGACGGGCATTCAGAAACACTGACATGACCGTGTGTAGTCGCTTGTTCGCATACTCAATGTTATTACTTGAGATTAAAGCCAAACAGACAGAAGCAGAAGCATAGACCTACACCCACAACGGAGAAGAAAGAGAGAGAGCAGAGTAAAACAAGGAAAAGATAAACAGAGCCATCCGTACGACACATGTTAACACATACATAAAATATGTTTAAAAAATTGACAAATACGTATACATACTCACACAAAAGGGAAAATGAAAACAAGAGAGAACAAATATATATATATATATATATATATGCATATATATATATATATATATATATATATATATAGTGCACATAAGTATACGCCAACCAATTTTCATGATCCTCATTATAATCATCATTAATTCGAGTTGAGAGCACGGAGTTCTTAGACTATCGCTTGAGGTAGGTCTTGTAGACGGCATTCAATATCCACACTGAGTTGATGTAAGTCTTTGCTGGTCGATCAACACTGATACGTCCATGTATATGATTCCAGAAGAGAACGTCGCTTTTGGGTTCGACCTTATTTCTACAGCTGTGACCTGTATTACTTGTTCGTATTGCTTGTGAGATGGGAGGTAAGTGGCGATACGACTGTTGTTTTAGTGGGTATTATTTCCTGGATTTGTTCGAAACAGCACGTGGCATCCTTGTGTAGTAAACATTTAGCTTTTCGTCCATGCTTTTTGTTTGTATCTATATTGTAATATTGGTACTGTCACAGTCTTAGAAGAAATTCGGTTTTATTTTATCTGATAGATCAAATTCCCATATGATAAATAACCTGACAAAGTCAAAATCCCCACCTTCGCAAGACGTGTGTTGGCATCACTTTCGGTAGATGAGATACTACTGCTTTTGTATATGAACTGGTCTACTAATTTTAGAGACACGCCACTTAGTGTGAAAGTGGCTCTTTCATGTTTAAAACTCAGGACCATGATCTCTGCTTTATTAGCATTCACGTAGAGGCCAGCGTATCCTGATGCTTGCTCTAAGCTATGCATTAGGGATTCGGTTTTAACTGGAGTTTATGCAAGTAGCGCTAGATCATCTGTGTAGTTTGTGCCTGTCATCGTTTTAGCCGGATATCATCTAATTCTCTTTTTTTTACATAAATCCAGTTTTTATCATAAATATTGACATGTGAAGAACGTAATCTAGTAAATTATAAACGAATATGACGCTAATTTATAAGACTCCAGCGACAATGTTGAAGAAGTTGGCGTCGCCATCAGGTGAAAGAACCATTGCTTTCGCGTTTTCGTAAAGCATCATTATAGTGGTATAAGTTTCTTTGGGAAGACCATTTGCGCCATCTATCCTTTGTGTATGCAATCAAATACCTTGGAGAAATCTACGAACAATAGTGTTGCCACGAAATTTTTCCCGTACTCCTTTGATGATATGATCGATCATTTGAATCTGATTTTTCCATAGAATTTTCTCAAGTTTAGGTTAAATTGTGAAGCAGGGCATTCTAGACGTTAGCAGCAATAGAAGTAATAGTTGTGCCTCTGAAATTCTTGGTGGTTCAAAGGTCTCTTATATTTGGAAGAGGAGGACGCAACCTTTCGTCTATTTCTCTACTGTATTTTGTTCATAAACTTAGTTACATAATTGAAGAATTATGTCAGCAAATTTTCTCATCATCCTTACTTCAGGAGGTATTTTGTCGAGGCCGTCAAGTTATTGTTCCGTAAACTATCTTAGTTTGAGGTCTAGTTAGCTATGAATAAGTTTTTCGGTCGGTTTATAAGAGATTTATGGAGGGTTTTCAAGCAGATTCTTGAAATGTTCATTCCACTTCTGTCTTGGCTGGCAGTTTTTAGTTTTGCTCTCGGGATATTGTTCCTTCCGCTATCTTCATTTACTGTCTACCATACTAATCTTCATTGTCTAGCTTCAACATAATTTCTGATTTTATTGATTTGCCCTTGTAATTGTTATTTTCGGGATGTGTTAATAATTTTTCTCTTGAATTTCTTACGTTTCTGCGTGTTAAAATTTGTTGGGATTATTTTATTAAGTAAGGATACTTTTTCAGATTTTCTCGTTTTTTCAAACTACTAATGACTCCCATGTGACTCTACATTTGGCTTTTGATTTAATTGTATGAACTCAACTGCTGTGTTTATATGGCTGGTAACAAAGTTTTCATGTTCGTCGATCGGTGTATGTCTTTGATATGTCTCCTAAAGAGCATCAGACTTGTATCTTACAATTACCGATGTTGACTTCTAAAATCAATATTGGTAAGTGCAAACCAGTTATAACGCGAGGCTTTAACTATTTGTTTCTTATTCCTGCGTAGACTCAGACGTGTTTTTACTGAGATGATTTTGTGATCGGAAAATACTCCTACACAGTTCACAACGTTATTTATCTATTTCTTGTTTATGACTTAATACTCAAGCTGTGCTTTACAGTTATTTGGTTGTGGGTCCATAGTTTTCATCACTTTTGGGGGGGGATATAGTGTTTAGACATGCAAAATTGTTCTTAAAAGAAAAGATTTTCTTGATATTCACCATTTCTGTGGGACAAATTATGTAAGCAAAATCTAGTATTTTCGCCTTTTTCCATTTCAGTAGTCATGTCTCGTCGATGATTAGAACGTTGTGTTTGGGAATGTGTCAAGCGAGAGAAAATAGCTCGTTGTTGAATGTTGTAAAATCCGCTTCATCACTGGTATTGGTGGGACTGTAGCATAAGACGATTGTTACGCAGAAACATTCCCACACCTCTTATAATGGTATTGATGTAGTTTTTTCATGCAGATGCAGACACAAATTTCCATCCATTACCGCTATCATGGTATTTTATTTCCAGTTTACAATGATATCTAAGTTTATGCATGCATATCATGTCTCAGCAATTGCTGTAAGCTCGGATATCAGGATGTTATTTTTCTCATCAATAGATACAAGCTTTATTTCCAATTTTGTGTTGTATAGCAGAAAAAGACAACACCACTGACGTATAAAAATATAATCTGCTTCTTTTTTTTACTTTTATTACCTGAAATGAACGTCTGGGTAAAGTAAGTGAGAATCGGAGATAACTGGGATGCACACACACACTGGGGTGACGGTACGGTTTTTCTGTGAAACCTCTCTGCCTTCCTGTTTCGTTCTGCTTTCCTAAGACTGGTATAGGGCCACCTCAAGGCATTGAATCATCTAAGTTTTTCCGGATGCCGACACAATACTCGTGGTCACATCTCCCACTTACGCTTAGCACTTAGACCCACCTCCTGTCTAGCATGCCACCCATGCACCTTCCGCGGCACTTCCCTATGAGAAACTCCTGCGTTCTATTTACTTTAACCCGTTTTATATTCATCCTCCTTACTTTACGTCTACCATGATGTGTCCTGGTGTTTTTGGTGCTATTTGCTTTTGAGACTGGTGTAATATTCTCCTCTGTCAAAGAGTGTTATCCAGCGACCATCCGGGACAGGATATCTGAGTGCCTATGGAGGTGAGAAAATCAAGAAAGATCACTTGCTTTTTTCTTAACTTTTTACTTAGTTTAAGCCCAACTATCCTATTTTTAGCTTCTTCATGTGCGATTAGCTCATTATATCATTACCCTGAGGCAAAATTGTTCTTATGAAATAGATTTGGAGTTTTCTGTTGAAACTGAATTTTTTTTTATTTATTGGGGGATGGGGGATTAATTTCTACCCAGTTTCAGATTTGTTGTTTCTTTTTCCCCAAACGGGCCAATGGAAAGGGAATAAGATTTGTTAATATATTTACTGGGATTTTTTACGGGGATAAGGCAATGGTGCTTACTTCAAGTCATTAATAACGTATAATGAAATAAACAAATATATAAATATGGATATTCCTATCTTACATTATTTCATTCTAGTCAACGATCACATTTTTTGGGGAGGTTTATTTTTGATTTCTTCTCAGATTTAAACGTTTTTTTCTTTTGCTTTAAAACGGTCGGGGTAAAAAGAAAATATATCTATAACAAACAGTCGATAAGCGAAGTACATTTTAACTTCTAATATTCCCACAGAGAATAGAAGAATAAGTGCATTGCGATTTCTTCTAAACGAAAGATACCCAGTATTTCTATGTTTGGGATCAGCCAGATGATTTCTGCATTTTTGCTTCCTTAATTCTTACTGTTAGTGAGCTGTCAAGATTCAACACCACTTACTCTCCCTCTCTCTCTCTCTCTCTCTCTCTCTCTCTCTCTCTCTCTCTCTCTCTCTCTCTCTCTCTCTCTCTTTTGTATTCACACATTCACCCTCGGAACCAAATATGCATGCACACCCACATTATCATAAAAGGTAACATATCTTAACAATCTATTCATAAAATATGGATCTATGCTCAATTTTGAATGTCGACATGAATTTCACTGAATGCGGCGCAGTATATCAGATCACTAAAAGTTTAACTTTAGAGTTTTTTTCTACCTGTTATCAGGTTTTGTAGCCTTATAGCATACAAAAATAACTAAGGATTAAACTAGGCAAATAATATTACGGCAGTTTTCATCATTCCAGATGTCCATGAATTTCAAATAAAGTTCTAGACGTAGAATTTAATCAAATTCTTTGAAAATTATTTGAAAAGCTAAGTGTTCAGTGAATGTCACAACACTGTATTCGGTGGTGAAGCTTTGATACTTGAGCTCTGGATAATCTGGAGTCAACCTTTTCAGTTCTGGGGATCTGGGGACAGTTAAGTACACCTTAATAGCTCTTAGGCCCAGATCTACTCTGACTCGGAGTGATAGTACATAGTAGAGAAATATCTGTAGTTCAAATAGATTTGTTAAAAAATTATTTGTATTTGATAGAAATACTTGAAATTGTTAGCGGATGGTTTCTAACAGGAGTTTGAGTGACAGCAAGTCTTTTCAAGTCTCCAGGACTCTTCTCGGTATTCTGGCCGATCTTAGAAATGTTGGAATCTGAATGGTCTCTACTTGTTTTCTTATTTCCAAGTCTTTCAGTCCATTTATTAATCCTTTGGGGATTGTTCAAACTGCACAAATCACAAATGGTATCACCGTCACCCACCTGAAATAGAAATCAGTCATGAAATAATCCAACGTGCACTAAAACAGTCAAATCAATCAACCAACCAACTTTACAGCACCTATTATTTTTAGTCTACTCTCTATATATAATGAAAATTACGCAACGACAAAATAATATTTATTCTTCGTATGTACTTATATATATGCACATTGCATTCGAAAAGGAGATACTAATTTGTAAAATTCTTCTTGCTCATTCATCAAAACGCAAATAAATACAGTTACCTTATACGCTTGTGTATGGAACGGATTTAGAAGTCCCACGAAAATTGACGCCGACCCGGGCATGAGTAATATTCTAATCTGGTCCAAATTAAAAAAAAAATCGTAAAGACTAGCGATAACATTTACTTTCGAAAATTAATTCAGTAAAAGGATTTGTAGTTGACTTATACATGAGATCGACTTATACACCAATACATGCGTATGTTTGTTTGTGTTTACATGTGGGTGCGTCCGCAAGTAAATCTTTAAAAAATGTGGACTAACACGCATGGCTACCAAGAGTCAAGTATACATGAGTAACACAGAAATTTGCAATTAGAAGCGTTGACAGACACAAATTTCGCACGTAACATACTTTTACACAAATATATACATTCATGAGATAACGTGTACGTGAGCGATTATTTAATATATATATATATATATATATATATATATATATATATATATATATATATATCAACATGTGTGTTTGCTTGTAAGGGTGTGTATCAGTTCAGATGCATACGTTTATTTATACCTTTGCTAGAGGATGCTCGACGCCGTTCAGATTTAATTTGAAGCTGGCTCAGCTTGCGAAATTTGTTAGCGAGAACAGAGGGCCGAGCTGAATACTGAATACTCCACACGACTTGGCCGCCTCTTTATCTAATCTTCCGGGGAAATTATTCGCCAACCGATCTAGCCAAATGGAATCCATTTGAGGCGAAAACTGGTCGTAATTTGGAAATAAATCTCCAATTGGCGCTCTAATAGCAAACACTCTAATCTCTTTGCTCCCAAATTAAATGTTTAAAATCCAGTTGTGAGCTTGGATTAGCTCTAAATACGGGCGCGTCCCGATCGAGCCTCATTCACAGGCGGAATGGGGTCCAACAGTGCTGCGTCTATTGAATTTACATTGCTATGGGATGCGCCGATACGTGGGGAAAGGTGAGATGGAGAAAGAAAATGTGAAAAAGGGGAGACGAGAAGTAGAGATTGAGTGGGGAGAGAGAGAGAGAGCGAGAGGGAGAGAGTGAAAAAAAGCATTGATGATGACCGAGAAAATTGAAACTAAAGAGAAATAAAAAGAAATAGAATAAATTGCAAAGAGGGGATTTGTGAATTAAGCATGAAAGAAAGAATGACAGAAAAAAAGGGAAAAGACAAAAAATACTGAATGAATACTGAACAGATTGAAATAAAAATTGGAACAAATAAAGCAATGAAAAAAATAAAGTAAGAGAGATGGCGAAGTAAGGATGCAGTGTTAGGATGGTGAGAAGGGGTGCAGAATAAGGAGGGAGAGTCAAGAACGAATAAAGATAGAAGAAAAGTGCTCAGTAAAGACAGAACAAAAGAGAAATACAAAGAATAAGTGAGAGACAGAGAAAAAAAAACGCAACGAAGAGATGGAAAGAGGGATGGATCAGTCCTATTTCCATTTTAATTAAATTCTGATCACAGTAATCGCTTTTATTGAGTCATTATCGAAGCCATTCCTCCTTGTCAGGCGAGAGGAAGAAATTGAAATAAAACTCTCGGCACACGGCGTACAAGCGGCTGCAAAGGTATGGGGTAGTGAGGGAAAAACGTGGTAAGGACCAAAAGCGACTTAGCTTTACTGTGTTGCCGGTTATGTGCAAGGGCTTATCGGGGTGACGTGCCGAATGACGGCTTAGCGAGCAATCGCTTACTGCTTGCCCAGCCCACTACCACCTCTGCCCGTGACCATCGTCAGTTTCACCATAGCCAGTGTCGTATTATGGTGGTCCAAAGAAATCTTTCTCGTTCTTTTCACAGTCGTCGCCGTCACCGTCTTTTGCCATTGCTGGTTGATGCCGTTAGATATAATAGTTCAGTTTGGCATATTAGTACCGGTTTCTTTTAAACCGTCAATCTCTCTGAAAATAGATATTCTAGGAGTAAAAAATTATAACCAACGCTGCTTTTACCAATGCTTATTGCGTTAAGAAGCTATCATTCAGGAATATTTAGTAAATATTTTGAAAATTATATTTTTATCATATATATATATGAACTCTCACATGGATCTTGACGTATAAGAAGCCATCAGTTCGGATGAATAAATTGTTGGACTCGGTACAGAGATGATTAGTTTATAAAGGTGAATTTTTGTATAAAGAAGGATGGTGCACTAATGTGCCACAAATACTCCTGAGCACACACACACACACACACACACATACATATTTAAAGAGAGAAAGTGAGAGAGAGAAATTGAGATCGAGCGTGAAAGAGAGAGAGAGAGAGAGTATCATGCATAAATAAATAAGATTTTTTCAAATTAAAAATAAGATTATTTCAAAATAAAAACTTCTCTGATTATGTTATTTCTAGTCAAACATGCACAATCAATTGGATCGCGCTTTGTGAATCTATTATCGTCTTGTGAAATGGAATCGGCGTCTAAGGTCAAGTCATTTCACATCACACCAATGCTATTGAGAATGCCTGTGAATCTACCTATAATCTCACAAGGATAAATAGTCGGCCATACTGGGTTCTTTAGCTTTGGTAACACATGCACTCAAAGAGAAGGAAAAATAAATTCATATCAGCAGTACTTCGCTTATAAATTGAACTTGTATCGCATTCAGCCGGTTGTAGAAAAGAGTTGGATAAATACAGAAACGACAAACAAACATTATTAGACATTGTTTATAACCAAAATTTACAGCAGTTTTCTCCCCCCTCCCCTTATAAGCGTCTTTATCACCCCTGATGAGTATTAAAATGATTTCAGACGAATTCGTTTCGTTTGTTACATCTAAATTCTTGTTTTAATCAATATTTTAATAATTCTAATTTTAATCCTATTAATAAATAATGCATGTTAAATTAACATTACCTTTTTTAGTCACACAAATAAAGAATGAAATTTTATGAACAATAATTATTTTTGCCTTTATTGTAAATTTAATAACATCTATTGTTACATAATTTAGGAGCGATAGAAATCTGCATTCATATCTCTGTAGTCTATGTAAATATAATCCCGAACATAGTAGTTTTAAATTTACTGGAGATCAAGTATCAATAATGAGGTGTATGTTTGTTATAGAGGTGGTGGGGTTCATGAGACGTGGTCTGAGAGTCAAGGTGCGACAATCTGCAAAGATTTGGGGACTACTGCTTAATAGCATTAGAACTCCGTAACATACACGCACATACATACACACACACACACACACACACATATATATATATATATATATATATATATATATATATATATATATATTGGTCGTGAAAATTGGTTCCATTGCAGAATAATTCCATTGTTATCTCTCTCTCTCTCTCTCTCTATATATATATATATATATATATATATATATCTTGATTTTTCGCTTTTTCTCAATTTTTCCCCTTTTTCCTTATAACATCTTCTTTCTTTTTTTTCCAGATTACACGAGTGATTTTTAAAGTCTTTCAGTTGACCGATGCACGTGCGTTCTCAACTCACCAACACTTTGATATCTCGAATCCGGACAAGTAACAAAACTGAGCTATTCGAGAACCTTGACATTCAGCAGAGAAACTATGCTTGTATATCAAAACAATGACGGCATATAAAAATATCCAAATGTAAGAGCAGTGAAAACTAACGAATTTTCTCAAATCTCACTAAAAAATCATCATTATTATGATTTTTTTTTTATTCTTATTTTAATAATTTTTCATAGATCCTCACATCTTTAATGAGTTTATTTTTTTTTTTTACATATTAACTAGCTCGACAAATGAGATCTTCCATGCAACAGTGTCTTTTGTAGAAATCACATATCCAAACTTTATAAAAGATTCATTTTTCATTATTAGGAAGTATAAAATGACCAAATCAAATATTCTTTTGAATTATTAAATGCTATTAAGAACATATTACATTTACATACATTTTGTGCATATACATATACTTGACTGAGACACCTGATTTGGCGGTTAATGTCATTGAAAATGGATTCGAATTGTTGATTTCAAATCCTGGATCAAGCTGTTTGCTGAGTCATACTTTTTCATATCTGTTTGCTGATACAAGAAGAGGATCTAGTTGTTTGCCGATTCATGCTTTTTGATACCTATTTGCTGATTAAAGAAAAGAAGGATTTATACCTTTCCGAATTCTTCTCTTATTCGGCTCTACAGCCTTGATAAAGCAATCAATAAAAAAGAAAATTGTCAAACTTGAGCAGTGCCATTCGAAGATCTGTTGCACACTGGTGAACTAGGATTCTGTTTTCAACTTAACAAAGAAATGTTATTGGTTCTACACAGCTATTCATCTTTATTACAATAAAGGCAACTTGTTAAACTTCCGCTTTTACTTAATAGTTGTCATTAAATCGATGGATGGACATTGTTTATATATATAAATATATATATATATATATATATAGAGAGAGAGAGAGAGAGCTAGAGACACAGACAGACAGACAGAGATAGAGAGAGAGAAAGAGATAGATCGATAGACAGAGAGAGAGGTTCAAATAACTAATGACTAAAAGGTACTGACTTTACACAACGAATTTTCAACGTAATTTTTTTCTCTGCGAATGCACTTCAGTGGAGAACAGTCGCATTATACTATAAAAATTCCCCGACAAAAATTTGTCTAATAACTATGTGCCAGGCTACGATCTTATTGATCTACCTCAGTCTTTACAAAATTATAAGGTTTACGTTTATTTTCTTTATGGCATATCAATTCCTTATGGGTTATATAATGTCGAAATTTAATTCATTTCTAAATAAATTTTTAATGTTCCATAGGATTTTTGTTGTTGTTGTTGTTGTTGTCGTAGCTTTTGCTTAAAATCATTTGTTTATACATGTTTCTATATTTTAGGTCTTCTTTTCTAATACTGCTATTGTCAGCACATTTACATGTGTTTGATAACTATTTCTATTTTGTAATAATCAGTTTTTTTGCTCACAATTATATGGTTTCAAGTATTTTTGTCTAGCGAGTATTTTTATGTTTTCAAAAGACTAATGATAACAATGTTATAGCAAAAAATTATTGCTACAAATAGTTTTTTTATATCAATTATTTTCACAGTAATATGGTATCAAGTATTCTCGTCCAATACGAATAATTTTCAAATGTATTTACTTGTATCATAGATAGGATACTAACAGGTCCAACCACTCAGTGTCGGTGTGGACCAAGGAAAAATGGCAATGAAAGAGTAATCCACACTCTCCACAGCTCCAGGATTGAACTTTCACAGCTGTATGCAGTTTAGTGTCATACTCATAGATAGTATCTTAAAGTACTTATATATAAAATACTTTTCAGCAAAATATACAAATTATACATAAAATTTGAGCATTGTACTTCGAATGATGCCTTACTCGCGTCTTCAATTTTTTGTAGAAAAATTGTTAAGTTATTTTGTGCTCTTCTATTAAAAACTAAAAAAAGATGTAAGACAGAGAACGTGCAAAGAAATCTTTGAAATCTTTCTACAATCTGAATTCCTGAATTGAATTCATATTTGACAAAATGAAATAGGATTCAATTTCGTCGGGTTCTCGTTTTGACAACGGTTCATGATGATATGTATGCTTCTATTTTAGAAGTAAAGAGTTCTAATTTTGAACATTATAATTATCATCGTGGTAGATTGAATTTGGTTGAAAATGCAATGATGTTCAGAGCGAAAGTAGATTCGAAAATATGTCATTCAGTTGAAAATTTTACTGAAAATTGTTTTACTCATTAAGAATTTTTAAGTGTATTGTTTTCATACAAATTTCCTTAGGATATACTTTTTTCAGGGTTACACTTTTTATATAAATACAACAGGAATTTTAGAAAAAATATATATATAGTCTCCTATATCTATAAAGAGTAAGAGCACAATATCATTAGCAGAGTGTATGTGTCCAAGTGTGTCTAAGAATAATGTAGACATAGAGTCAACGGGATGGGTAAAAGCAATTTTTCGAATATGCATTCATCAAACCAAGTATTTTGGGGTTATGATTCGTTCTTTTTTATGAATTGCATGTTAGAAATGGGGAGGACACTCTAATTTGTGAGTAATTACAGGAAAGTCTGGTTTATCTCTTCAGCTTTACCGTATTACACTTTTGATTCGTTAATTTATCTTCTCTGCTAAACTCACTAACTGTTTCTTATGATATTATCATCATCGTTTATCCGGTTATTTTTCTACATTTATTTAACATTTGAATATCTTTTTTTTTTAGTTTTATCAACCTGTTATTCATTGCCTTGTCTGTTTCCATCCTTACCCAGTTATTCATTCCCTTCTCTCATTTCATCCTTTATCTGTTATTCATTCGCTGGTCTTATTCCCACCCTAATCTGTAATTCATTCCCTTGTCTCATTCCATCATTAATCTGTTATTCATTCCCTTGTCCCAGTCCATCCTTAATCTGCTATACATTCCATTGACTCAATCTATGGCTAATCTGCTATTTATTCCCTTTTCTTATTCCAATCTTAATCTGTTATTTATTCCCTTGTCTTATGCCATCCTTAATTTGTTAATTATTCCCTTGTCTTATTCGATACTTAATCTGTTATTGATTCCCTTGTCTAATTCCATACTTAATCGGTAATTTATCCCCTTGTCTTATTGCATCCTTAATATGTTATTCATTCCCTTAACTTACTCCATCCTTAATCTGTTATTAATTCCCTTGTCTCATCCCATCATTAATCTGTAATTTATTCCTTTGTCTTATTCCATCATTAATCTGTAATTCATTCCCTTGTCTCATTCCATCATTAATCTGTAATTCATTCCCTTGTCTCATTCCATAGTTAATCTGTAATTCATTCCCTTGTCTCATTGCATCATTAATCTGTAATTTATTCCCTTGTCTCATTCAATCATTAATCTGTAATTTATTCCCTTGTTTCATTTCATCGATAATCTGTAATTTATTCCCTTGTTTCGTTTCATCGTTAATCTGTACTTCATTCCCTTGTCTCATTCCACCTTTAATCTGTAATTCATTCCCTTGTCTCATTCCATCATTAATCTGTAATTCATTCCATTGTCTCATTCCATCGTTAATCTGTAATTCATTCCCTTTGTTGTATTTTGGCCTTTGACCCGGCCAAAAATGCCATTCCAAGGTGATGCACCGGAAGGAAATGACACATTCTAATGGCAGTTATGAGAGGAAATCGCGTGGGCGGAAAGTGGCTGATAAAATGGGACGAGGAAAAAAAATTCCCATGGTACACTCATAGACTGACGCACCGGAAGAGAGTGACCTGTGAACTGCATGACAGTTATTTCTGCTTGATGACGATCAAATTTGCGATTTCAAAGATTGTGTGGGTGATCGAGTGGGCGTTGAACTATTATATAACTCTGTCAAGACAGAATTTCGAGTAACAGTTGCAGTTACAGTTGGAGAGGGAGTTATAGACGAGATGTGGTAGGGAAAGCCACACCCGGCCGAGGGTCCCTCGGGAACTCCGATGGAGTTTGGGGACCAGAGAAGTTGCTGATAAGATGCAGTAAAGAAAACCAGCACCCAGCAAAGTGGACCCCAGGGTCTCCGGTTGAGCATCAGGAGAACAAGAAAGACACAACGTTGACGGCCATAAGAGTGGGGGTCAAAATATTTCAGTTCTGTTCGGTGTCCAGCTCCCTCTCACACGTAAACATTAAGTAACCCTTTTCGAACACTTACAATAAAGTGAGAGGTAAATATTTTGTTAAAGAAGTCTTCCTGCGTCTTTATTATTGTGTCGTTATGATGCTTGCAGATGACAATATAACACCTTGTCTCATTCCATCATTAATCTGTAATTTATTCCCTTGTCCCATTTCATCGTTAATCTGTTATTCATTCCCTTGTCTCATTCCATCATTAATCTGTAATTCATTCCCTTGTCTCATTCCATCATTAATCAGTAATTCATTCCCTTGTCTCATTCCATCGTTAATCTGTAATTTATTCCCTGGTCTCATTTTATCGTTAATCTGTAATTCATTCCCTCGTCTCTTTTCATCATTAATCTGGGATTCATTCCCTTGTCTCATTCCATCATTAATCTGTAATTCATTCCCTTGTCTCATTCCATCATTAATCAGTAATTCATTCCCTTGTCTCATTCCATCGTTAATCTGTAATTTATTCCCTGGTCTCATTTCATCGTTAATCTGTAATCCATTCCCTTGTCTCTTTTCATCATTAATCTGGGATTCATTCCCTTGTCTCATTCCATCATTAATCTGTAATTCATTCCCTTGTCTCATTCCATCATTAATCTGTAATTTATTCCCTTGTCTCATTTCATCGTTAATCTGTAATTCATTCCCTTGTCTCTTTTCATCATTAATCTGTAATTTATTCCCTTGTCTCTTTCCATCATTAATCTGTAATTCATTCCCTTGTCTCATTCCATCATTAATCTGTAATTTATTCCCTTGTCTCATTCCATCGTTAATCTGTAATTCATTCCCTTGACTCATTTTATCGTTAATCTGTAATTCATTCCCTTGTCTCATTCCATCATTAATCTGTAATTCATTCCCTTGTCTCATTCCATCAGAAATCTGTTATTCATTTCAGTTTCACATTCTAACCTTAATTTGTTAATCATTCCCTTGTCTCAATCCCTCCTTATTCTATGATTTATTCAATTGTTTTATTCAATCTTTTAACTGTTATTCATTCCGATGCATAATTCTATCCTTTATCTGTCATACATTCTCTTGTCTCATTCCATCCTTTATCTGTTATTTATTCACTTGTCTCATTCCATCCTTAATCTATTATTCAATTACTTGTCTTATTCTATTATTCATTTACTTGTCTTATTCTATACGAAATATGTATTCATTACCTAATATCATTCCATCCTTAATATGTTATTCATTCCCTTGATTCATTCCCTCCTTAATCTGTTATTCTTTCACTTGTCTCATTCCATCCTTAATCAGTTATTCATTCACTTATCTTATTCCATCCTTTATCTGTTATCCATTCTCTTGTCTTATTCCATCCTTAATCTGTTATTCATTCTCTTGTCTTATTCCATCCTTAATCTGTTATTCATTCACTTGTCTTATTCCATCCTTTATCTGTTATTCCTTCCCATGTCTCATTCCATCCTTAAACTGTTATTCATTCACTTTTTTTATTATATACTTAATCTCTAATTCATTCCCTTATCTCTTTCCATCGTTAATCTGTAATTCATTCCCTTATATCATTCCATCCTTAATCTGTTATTAATTTTCTTGTCTCATTCCATCCTTAACCAGTTATTCCTTCCCTTGTCTCATTTCATCCCAAATCTGTTATTCCTTCACTTGACTTATTTCATCCCTTATATGTTATTCATTAACTAGTCTCATTCCATCATTAATCTGTAATCCATTCCCTTATCTCATTTTATCTTTAATCTGTAATTCATTCCCTTATCTCATTCAATCCATAATCTGTTATTCATTCACTCGTCTCATTCCATCCTAAACGGTTATTAAATCCCTTGTCTTATTCCATCCTTCATCTGTTATACATTCTGTTGTCTCATTCAATCCTTAATTTGTTATTTATTCAATTCTCTTATTCCATTCTTAATCTGTTATTCATTCCCATGTCTCATCCCATCCTTAATTTGTTAATCCTTCCCTTGTCTCATTCCCTCCTTAATCTGTTATTCATTTACTTGTCTTATTCTATTCTTATCTTTTATTCATTCTCATGCCTCATTCTATCTTTAATTTGTTATTTATTCCCTTGTCTCACTCCTTCCTTAATGTGTTATTCATTCAATATTTGTTGATCATTCCCTTCTCTTATTCCATCCTCAATTTTTTATCCATTCCCTTATCTTATTTCATCCTAAATTTGTTATTCATTCTTTTGCTCAATTCTATCCTAAATTTGTTGTTTATTCACTTGTTTTATTCCATCATTAATCTGTTATTCATTGCCTTTTCTGTTTTCATCCTTAATGTGTTATTCTTTCCATTGTCTCATTCCATCCTTAATCTGTTATTTATTACCTTGTCTTATTCCTACCTTAATGTGATATTCATTCCCTTGTCTCATTCCCTCTTTAATCTATTATTCATTCCCTTGTTTTATTACATCCTTAATTTGTTATTCAATATCTCGTTCTATTCCATCGTTAATCTGTTATTCATCCCTTGTCTTATTCCATCCTTAATCTGCTATTCATTGCCTTGTCTGTTTCCATCCTTTATCTGTAATTCATTCCCTTGTCTCATTCCATCATTAATCTGTAATTTATTCTCTTGTAATTCTGTTATTCATTCCCTTGTCCCATTCCATCCTCAATTTGTTATTCATTCCCTTGTTTTATTCCATCCTCAAATTGTTATTTATTCACTTGTCTAATTCCCTCCTAAATTAGTTACTCATTTCTTTGTCTTATTCCATCCTAAATTTTTTGATCATTCCCTTGTCGTATTCCATCCTCAATTCTTTGTTCATTCCCTTGGCTTTTTTCATCCTCAATTTGTTGTTCATACCCCTCTCTTATTCCATTCTTAATTTGTTATTCATTCCCTTGTCTTATTCCATCCTTAATCTGTTATTCATTGCCTTGTCTGTTTCCATCCTCTATCTGTTATTCATTTCCTTGACCCATTCTCTTGTAAATCTGTTATTCCCTTGTCTTATTCCATCCTTTATCTCTAATTCATTCTCTTGTCTTATTTTTTCCTTAATATGTTATTCATATCCTTGTCTCATTCCCTTCTTAATCTGTTCTTCATTCCCTTGTCTTTTTCTTTCCTTAATCTGTTATTTATTCCCTTTTCTCATTCCATCCTTAATTTGTTATTGATTCCTTTGTCTGTTTCCATCCTTAATATGATATTCATTCCCTAGTCTATTCCCCTCCTTAATCTGTTAATCATTCTCCTGTTTTATTCCATCATTAATCTGTTATTGATTCCCTTTTCTTATTCCACCCTTAATCTGTTATTCATCCCTTGTCTTATTCCATCCTTAATCTGCTATTCATTTCCTTGTCTGTTTCCATCCTTTATCTGTTATTCATTCCCTTTTCTTATTCCATCCTTAACCTGCTATTCTTTCCCTTGTCTCATTCCCTCTTTAATCTTTTACTCATTCCCTTGTTTTATTCCATCCTTAATCAGTTATTCATTCCCCTCTTTTATTCCATCCTTAATTTGTTTATTACTTCTATTTCCTGTTTATTTTGTATATTTTGCAACCTGCTAATCATGGAAATAAATATATTTCACTTCTCCCCAAATAACATCCCTCCCCTAAAGCAACCAACTATAAGTTAATACTGATAGAGACAAATGGAAAATTTTATAAAAAATAATTAAATGAAAAACACATTTCAACTTAAACAACGATATAACACTAAAGCAACAAAAGCAAGAAAACAACCACAGTAACTCGAAGAATAAGATAATTTCGAGAAACACCTCTTCATGTTATTAAATATATTAAAAAATTTCAACAACGCAGACTCATACTAACTTGAACTAAAAGAGTATATGAATAAGATTTTTAAAAAAGTAACTTCTTTTTCCGAGCCAACAAAACGAGAAAAATATACAAATTAAAAAACTAAAACAACACAGTAAATTATTGCGTTAAAACATTACCAAAACATATACCCGTCAATACAGAACTAAACATTACCCTAAAAACAAGAGAAATAGGAAGCAAACTAATCATCGATAACTGCATAAACCAGTCAGTAATAACATAAGCAATCATAACACTAGAAGAACATTTTTAGAATCACCCTACAAGAAGATTAATAATTCTAGCAAAATAAGTAAAATATGTAAAATTATATTCTAATAAATTAATACCAAACGAAGGAAAACTAGGAATACTCCAATAAAAAAAAACAACACTTGAATAGCAATAAATTAGTTCTATACATAAAGAATTAAAACGAAATTGCTCATTATTAAAAACTTCTATCCCTCAATCTCAGAAAATATATAAGATAAAGCTATAGCTTTAGCTAAAAAAGGTATAAATATAATAACCAATTAAAAGTAATCAAACACACCTGAAAATCCCAACAACTAGATGACCAAACAACATGGACACAGAAAGGTAAACAAGGCACATTCAATGTAACGGTAGTAGCTAAGGTGGTTCAGAAACTTGTGAGCTAATAAGAACTTACATACGAACAAAATTTTTTGGAAACTAAAAACAAAAATGACGCAAACCTATAGAGAGATGACGGATTAATATTCCTGAGAAACTACAAAAGGCCAAAAAACTGATAAAATTTGAAAAACAACTCATGGAAACATTCAAACAAACAGGATTCGACATAAATATAAAAAAAGAACCTAAACGAAATAAACTTTTTAGATGTAATATTTACCCGAAAAAACGAATGAAACCAAACATTCAGAAACGATATGACACTTTACCTATTTACCTCCTCCAAACATGCATCCACCATGAAATAAATATCATAATTCATCAGTCATAGTCTGTCAAACAACTCACCAAATGAATACATTGTCATGAAAATAAGATTACGAAACAATACTAATAACTAATACTGGAAAGCAGTACTTATACAGACAAACTGACATACACTTCTCATCATCAACATGTCATGCCATCAGCATGGATATCCCTAACCCCCTCTTGTCACCAATCTCTATCGTCCATTGTTTCCGGCAGGTCTTCAGAGCTACATCCCGTATCGGCACAGAGCTGTTTTATGTAAGTTCGAGCTGGTCGTCCTGCCTTTGTTCGTCCATATAAAGGGGTCCACGGGAGTACATCACTACTTCTCCAGCAGTGTCCCGCATGTCTGGTTCGTCTAATTTGGATAGTTTTCGTGATGGTTGGTAGTTGGCAGTACAGTTGCTGCTTTGTGGGGTGCTGCCTGCAGGACCTTTCACTATAGCTCGCAGTATTCTTTTGTAGTTGCCGTCAAGTGTTTTCTCCATACGTTTGCTTAGCGTCCATGTAGTGCATCCATATATCAGTATTGACACGACCGCTGCTTGGAAGAAACTGCGTTTTATTTTATCAGTCAGGTCTGACTTCCATATGACTGATAGTCTACCGAAAGCTGTCCACGCCTTTGCTAGTCGCGTGTTGATGTCTGTCTCGGTTGATGAGACACTGCTTCTTTGTTAGGTGAACTTGTCAACTAGTTTCAACCGTTTAGTGTGGAGATGCCACCTCTTTGACATGGAGGCCAAAGCCTGCAGCTGCTCATTCCAGACTATATGGCTGGGATTCAGCTTAAGCGGGTGTATTTGCAAGAAGCGCTATGTCAACAGCGTACTCGGCGTCGGTAATTGTTTTTTGCGGTACAAGTCTCCTTGCAGTACACCCGCTACAATGTCGATGTAGTCTGTGTCTCCATCCGAGGAACGGACTTTTACTTTTGTTTTTCTATATAGCATCATTTTGGCTGCGACGGTTTCTTTGGGTAGACCGTAGGCGAGTAGTATTTGCTCCATCTTTCCTCTCTGTATGGAGTCAAAGGCCTTGGTGAAGGTGACAAATGATATTGTTGCCTCAAGGTTTTTTGCACGTACAGCTTCAAGAATTCGACGGATAGTCAAAATTTGTGACATCTTGGATCTATTCCTCTGAAAGCCATTTTGGTTCTTCCTAAGTATGTTCTCAATTTTGGGTTCTATGTAGTTGCGTAGTAAGTAAAGTTGGCAACCGTAGTCGAGGGCGACAAGAAGGCTCCTTTTTCAATAGCTACTACACCGATGTGTAAGTGAGGGTGCTACTCCTTTCCCTGGATTGCTCCACTTTACCCTCGATACGTACCTTATATTGCTGCGTGTTAAGCAAGGAGGTATCAAGTACCATTTTTAAAGTTTTTAGTATGAAGCGACCTGGGATTGAACCCAATGAGTCGGTTGTAGAGCATCGTATATCTTGGTCACTATGGATGTAAGGGTTATAGATCGGTAGTTCTTGGCTGATCCGAGGTCGCCCTTTTTAGAGAAGGGAAAGATCCATCCCTTCGTCCATCTGTATATTGGGTTTTGATTATATACGGCATTACAAGTGTCAGAGCAATATGTCGTCGAATTGCCCGGACTTCCATACTTCTGGAGGTAACACCCAGGAGTATGAAAAACATACACTCCTAGTAGTAGAAAAAAATGAAGTAGAAATCCACAATAAGATGAAAACATAAGAACAAACGAAGGAAAATATTCATAAAGATGTAAAACAAACAGTTCCCTACATCAACGCACTACACAAAATATTTAATCGGAATAAAACGAGGAAGTACTTCAAATAATCAAAGAGCACAATAAGAAAATCTGTAATACACCACAAACAGCAAAAAACAAAAACACCTACAATTGCAAAATAAAAAATGAAATCAAATAAGATAAAATTAAGGAAGAATAAAAAACAAAATAAATGGATAAACAAAAAACAAAAAGTGAAGAATATGAATAAATAAATAAAATGAATAAATTAATAAGAGCGAAAATAAATGAAAAACAAATCATTGAAATAATTGTATAAATATCATAGAAATTGAGAAACTCTAAACGAAACATTGTAAAGTATATAAATTAGGAAACCAGATTGGTAACACAATATAGCAGCATAGATAAGCAAAGCCTAAACGAATGACCTACACACTTGACCAGACATCTCCTCTCCTAGTATATAACATAACAAGACACCGACTCTAAGCCAAAACCGCTAAGTCTCATCAACCGATATATACTCCGCACCTCCGCACCGCTGACTTTATGTCTTCGCTATGCTGATTTATATATATATATATATATATATATATATATATATATATATATAATCACTTATTGCATGTCTTTTTTTTTATGAAATATTGAGAGAACGTCTTCGAGCTGACAAAGAAAAGAAGCAGAAGGTACCCCGCAAAAACAATTACCGACGCCGACTACGCCGATGACATAGCGATACTGGCAAATACACCCAACCAAGCCGAAACACTCTGCATAGTTTGGAACGAGCAGCCGCAGGCATAGGCCTCTATGTCAATGCACACAAAACGGAATATATGAGCTATAATCAAACGAGGGACTTCTCCACTCTAAACGGAACCCCTCTTAAACTAGTAGACAAATTCACTTACCTAGGAAGCAGCGTCTCATCAACCGAAAAGGATATCGACACGAGGTTAACGAAAGCATGGACAGCTATCAATAGGCTATCGATTATATGGAAATCAGGCCTAACCAATAAAATGAAACGCAGTTTCTTCCAAGCAGCGGTCGCATCGATACTGCTATATGGATGCACTACATGGGCTCTAACAAAACGGCTGGAGAAGAAGCAAGACGGCAATTACACAAGAATGCTGCTAGCAATCTTGAACAAGTCCTGGCGGCAAAACCCCACAAGACACCAAATGTACGGCCACCTGCCTCCTATCACGAAAACTATTCAAGTTAGACGAACCAGACATGCAATACACTGCTGGAGAAGCAGGGACGAACTCATAATTGATGTACTCTTATGGACCCCAACACATGGCCGAGCAAAAGCAGGATGACCAGCACGAATATACATTCAGCAACTATGTCAGGATACGGGATGTAGTCCAGAAGACCTGCCAGAGGCGATGAAAGATAGGGAAAAGTGTTGAGAGAGGGTCAGGGATATCCGTGCTACCAGCACGACATGATGATGATGATGATGATGAATATTATAAAAAGTATATTTATAAAATCTATGTATTTATAAAATGTAAAAAAACACCACACATTTATTAAAAATTATCATATCAGATACGTGATTATATTTTATGAAAAATGCCTCATATGTTAGGTCGCTGTTACACTCAAAATGTTTCAGTTTTCACATGGATCCAATAAATCTGTTTACTAAATCTGTACATTGAGCAGTTTTACCTTCTACAGAGATCAGATAAACAAACTTTTCCCAGCGGTTAATATACGAGGAATGTTCTAAAAGTACTGCTTCGATTTCATTTTCTAGAAACTATAAAAAATACAGGTAGCATTATAATCATTTGATAACACGAGTTTTCAACCCCATTTTTTGTCTATGTAGGCATAATTGTTAAATATACACGAAAAGGCTGCATCCAGCGATGAACATAGTGAATGCAATGAAAACAAGACTGCATGGTACCAGTGTTGAATATGGTGAAGGCAATGAACAAAAGGTTATGTGATGATTTCTTATAAACATGTACCGCTCCAATGACTATCATTTTTATTCCGACACGCAATGAGGACATCGTATCTCGGCAATGGTGATGATACTGACCTGAAAATTGTCACCTTCCGTTTCGTAGTTGTTTGTCTGATCCCGACAGACTCACATTCACAGTTTTTTTTTTCCATTGAGGGGAGTGGAGTACCCCAGATATAAACTATGCGATATTTCAACATTGCTAATATTGATTCTAATCAACTAAACCGACATTCAGCTCCGTACACAATTTTCCTTTGGTAATTCACCGATTCACTCGGATGAGATAATCAAAACTCTTTTCATATTCGGGCGTTGTCCGCAGTGCAAAGCCATTTGAAACGAGATTTGTCCCTCACATCACTGTCTTCACTATTGAAATCCATTACCTATCTCCAAACTTTGCTCATATCCTTTTTTTATTTTTTGTCTTCGTAAACATTCACAAAGTATCATTGAATCTCCACAAAATATCTCTTGTTTCTTGGTACATAAACGACATATTGCCTACCTACCGCTCAGCTACAGCTTATAACAAAGCAAACAAAAATATAGCAAGAAACCTCAACATCTACTGCCATACCACCCTTTACATTAAGAGCTAGCATAAAAAACCTGGAGGCATTATTTTCAGAATTCCCACCGCAGCTACGTTGTTTCATGTTTTAGCAATATTTAAGACACTATGCTCTAAATAAATTACTGTTGAAAAATATAGTTACAATGCATATTGGAAAATCTTTGTACGGTTTCGATTGGTTCTTTATTATTATTATCATTATTATAATCATTATCATAATGATTATTATTATTATTATCATTATTATTATTTGTGCTGACTAAAGAAGAAAAACAAGATGAACGGCAATCTGAATGTCTATCACTCAAACCGTCAACAACACAGATTTTAATGACTTGACCTTTCTCTCTCTTTTTAAAAGTTGACGGGCTTTGTGAGTTGTTTTCTTGGCAATCAATTAATTGATGTCCTTCAATCTTCCATTTATATCTGTATTACTTGGCATGCCCACGTCTTCTAAACCAGTGACGGGAACGATGACGCCATTGTTCCTGGCCTTATTGAATCTCTAATGGATAAGATCCTTTTATACAATTGCCACTAAAGATTATAACCAGCTTTCTTGAATTCCCGAGAGAGGGTATCCTCTGGCTTCAGCCTGGTACAACTGATGATGAATACTGGAGCTAGATGCAACTGAACTGATGGATCACAGAAAGAACGAAGACAAGAAAGAAAATTTTTAAAATAGCAATTAATTATTCTAAAATTAGAGTAATCGTTGATTTCCAATTGTATTGTCAGTCGTATCACTGCAAGAACAATGTAAGCCTACATAAATAATTGCGAAAAATGCATCACCATATTCAAATACGCATTCAAATACGGTTCATATTAGTAACATCTGATAGATTATCTATTCTTAAATTTTGTCTGTCTTTCTTCAGTAGAGAGGCACATGGTTATTAAACGCATTTATGGTATAGTTCCCATGTTTATTATTCAATATTCTTTATTTTATCAGGCCGGCCTTTCTATTGGTTTTCTAGTCGCCATTTTATATGTAAAAGAAAATTCTTTGCCTCTTCTCGAGATATTGTAGAAGTCCATGAAAATGAACTACTAAACGTTAAAACCATCAAAATACCCTCGATTCCTTAAAGAAAAGTTACAGAAATATCTTATGTCTTCCTTTTGGTCATGTGACTTTATTTAGCTAGTCAATCAGTGCACATCCGTGATACCAAATTATTAGTTTTCTTATTTCATTCACTTCGGAAATTGACTCAAAACGTTTCATCTCTCATCTGTTACTAGACTTGTAGCCTAATAACTGTGTTCAAACAAATCACGAAAATTAAATATGAATATATACGGGAAATCATAAAATTGCTTATCAATTATAATATTTAAGAATAGTTACGTCTCGCTATATTCTTTATAAATCATTAAAATTAGTTATTATGTAAAACGATTCAATGGTTTTAAGTAAGATTTTATTTGGCATTAAGTACCCAAACAAGAGTTTCCATGCCGTAAATTCAACCAACAATATACTTATTTAAAGTCTCTAATATTTTTATATAAGTATTTACTTAAAAGAAAAGGTATAAATTAAACTATAAAAAAATAATGGCTTTTAAAAGACTTAATTCGGCATTAAATAATCCCACAAGGTTTGACATATCGTAAAACCAACCAACCAACAAACAAACAAACAAACTTTCAACTTAAAGTCTCTCTTATTTTCTTTATACATATATATATATATATATATATATATATATATATATATATATATATGTCTATTTAAATGAAAAGTTATGAATCCTAGTGTTACCCACTTCAACACAGCAATAAGTAAATAGTAGGGCACACTGGGTTCTTTTAACTCAGTTTGTTAACCGGTCTAAAATAAGGAAAACTCTTAATTTGGATCAGTTGTACTCTTCATAAAAATTGACTTCGTGTCACATCCTTCTTGTGGCAGAGGGGCTAAATAAATACATGTTTACTTAAATATACATATGTTCATTTTCGCTATAAAACAGAATTTTCATCAGCGTTTGTCATCGTGTGCTTTTCAAAAATGATTGATACGATGTATAAACATAAGAAAACTTTCATTCCTAAAGTTGGGGAACACCGAGATTAATTCCAAATAATTTCGTCGTATAGATATTACTTACATTAAACTGCCATGACCAAGGAAAATTTGGGAAGCAAGCTTCATATTACAACACACGCCTTTTTTCCCCCAATTCTGCTGCATTTCCTCCCGAATGTTTTTTCTTTCAATGAAAATTCTGCTTTTTATTCTCACAATAATCCTCACATTCTTCTAAGGGTAAACTAAATATTATCTTTGAAAAGATCAAGGATAACTTGAAGTAATCTATAGTTTGAAATATTGACCAATGGTTATGTATTCAGCTCCACCAACAGCGCAGGTCAGCCGGGTTTATTATTGATTATTTGTCATTCTAGATCCAGATAGAACAGAACAAAATATGAATAATGTAAAGTTTTATTTTCCTTCAAAAAAACTATTGTTATATCATTAAAATATTTATTAACTTTCAATGCAAAATAACTAATTAAGCTTTGAATAATAACTCACACAGTGTAATAGTCAATAGCTAGGCTGGCAGGCTATTCTGAGTGTGTTCAATTCTCACTGGTTGCCCAATGTTTCTGATCTTATGCAAAACTAGGCTCAACTTAAATGACAACAAATTCAAAATTGTTTACAAACGATCTAACAATCCGGGAAAAGTTCAAATATTTACCTAGATAAATACCTTTAGTATCACTCACTGAAAATGAAAACTATTTCTACCCAGAACTCTGAACTGTTTTTCACAAACTAATATTAACATCATTTAAAAATCTACTCTCTAAATCTTTTTTTGTGAATTTATCTTTTTAGTAACAATCACTGTTGATGAAAGGGCACTCATAAGTGAACAGTTATCCTTGCAGGAAATAAATTCGGTGACCCGAGTTCGAATCACGGACGTTCGTTATTCACTTCACGTTAATGGCCTTGAAAAACAGCTATGATTAAATAGTAGTGTAGTCTAGGTTCTTAGTAATATATTCAATCCAGGAGAAAGAAAAACACTGAGACGCTATGCCAAAATTTAAAGTGTTTTAAATATCAATATGAACTCGCATAAATCGATACTGGACATTTCGTTTACGTTCGTATCAGTTTCTATGCTTAGAGTCGACTCATGACTGCGACCTTTAAGCTCAACACGTGGGGTATTGCATGTCTTTCAACTTTGCACAACTTACTAATGAGAAACGACACATTTATACTTGGCATTTATTCAATGTTACAACAAGGTGCAAATCAATTCGCTATGATACTACATGTACTGGACAGCCTATCAGTCACACGTGCGATAAAGTTTGGGTCTTGGCTCGAATAGTAAAAAGGTACACGGAACTGTTTTAATAAATACGAAAATAAAAAATCAAGACTTTGTTGTTGTTCAGTAAACTTTTACCCTTTAACCCATCCTATTTTAGCGAAAACTAAAAATCAGATTCTACTTTTTTAGGGCGAATACATGTAAACAGCCAGAAAAAATATCCGCAAAAAATAAATTTTGAAGAAAGCTCCAATATTTTCGAATTTAAGAATGGGGATCACTATGTAATATAAATTTGACGTAAAATGATCACCCACTTCAGGACCAGCAAGCGTTTCTGACGACCAGAGATAGCGGTGATGGGACGTGTAACCAATTTTTTTTCTATTTGTTTTTTTTTTTTTGTAGGGAAATCAGGTAGAGAAGGTGGAGGTTTAACTAAGCTTATTTGGAGTGTGGATTTTTTTTTCGCTAAATAAGAAAAAGGGGTGGAAACAATATGAAGTTTGTTTTTTTTTTCTTTTCTTCTGAAACGGGGGAGGTTTTTTTTTTATTCAAAGTCTTTTCATCACTTATAAAAAAAGAACCCCCCCCACCTCGTTTCCACTTCTTTTTTTTTATTTAGCGACAAAAAATCTCCACCTTCTCCATCTGATTTCCCTACAAAAAATGAAGAAAAAAAATTGGGTTACACATCCCTTCGCCGCTATCTCTGGTCGTCAGTAATACTTGCTGGTCCAGAAGTGGGAGGCGAAAACCATTTCTTTTATAACTGCACCAATGATGGTGGGTTTAATAAGCCCATGTGGCTTATAAGCCCTCAAATACAGTAGTTATTTGGAGATAGAGGTTACTTCGACATTGTTGCAGGTGTACTGCAATGAGACACATTAACCCCATACCTCTTTATCATCTGTCAAGAGTACGTGCTTAGAACATCTACCGATAAAATCAAAGAAAACGGTTTCAAGCTAACAAAGGAAAAAAACAGACGGTACCCCGCACAAACAGTTACCGACGCCGACTACGCCGATGACCGCGCTTCTGGCAAATACACCCACCCTAGCCAGATCCCTGCTACATAGTCTGGAACGAGCCACTGCAGGCTTCGGCCTCCATGCAAATGCACACAAGACGGAATATATGTGCTTTAATCAAGCAAGTAACATCTCTACACTAAACGGTAGCTCTCTGAAACTAGTAGACAAGTTCACCTACCTAGGAAGTAATGTCTCATCAACCGAGACAGACATCAACACGCGACTAGCAAAGGCGTGGACAGCTTTCGATAGACTATCGGTCATATGGAGGTGCCCGTGGTGTAGTCGTTATCGTCGTAGGAAATGGACACGGCGACACGAGTTCAAATCCTGGACGAGACTGATTGCATTTCACATAGCACTAATACCCTTGGGGAAGGTATGAATCCAATTATTCTCCCTCCAGCTATGGGTAAATAGTAGGACAGACTAGGTTCTTCAGCCTTGGTTAGGCAACTAGTCTAGGAGAAGGAAAAATCTGAATTCAAACCTGCTAAATTCCGCTTAAAAATTGACCTTGTGTCATATCCTGCCCGAGCGGAGGGGTTGGTAAATAGTATCGGTCAGGTGGAAGTCAGACCTGGCCGTTAAAATAAGACGCAGTTTCTTCCAAGCAGCGGTCGTGTCGATAATGGATGCACTACATGGACGCTAAGCAAACGTATGGAGAAAACGCTTGACGGCATCTACAAAAGAATGGTGCGAGCAATATTGAAAATACCAGGAGGCAGCACTCCACAAATCAGCAGCTGTACGGACACCAACCACCCATCACGAAAACTATCCAAATTAGACGAACCAGACATGCGGGACACTGCTGGAGAAGTAGGGATGAGCTCATAATTGATATACTCCTGTGGACCCCTTCATATGAACGAGCAAAGGCAGGACGGCCAACTCGAACCTACCTACAGCAGCTCTGTGCCGATACGGGATGAATCCCTGAAGACCAGCCGGAAGCAATGGACGATAAGGAGGGGTGGCGAGGGATATCCGTGCTGATAGTGCGACATGATAATGATAATGATGATTCTGTTCCTACATTAACCTTTACACGAAGCGCACCTCTACATGAACTAAAGTGACCCTCTACACTGTTTAAGAGGTCAAGACTTGAAATGTAGACACAGTAAAACTAATAGAAAGATGTAAAAAAATCCTATCTTGTCTCATTTTAGTAAAAAATGTATCTTTTGCTAACTTTGTTTTGTTATGAACTTAATACCTCTGATGTGAGATATAGACGGTTTAATGAGCATAGACAATATAAAATATAACGCCGATCCCGCCGATAAATGCTGCAACTTTTATTTAGTGACCTGTCCGAAGACAAGAATATGGCTATGGGTGATGAACATATACGACACTCTAAACTGAACCCAAAAGTCTGAAAACTTTGGTTTCCATATTTAATCGTAGTCCCATGAAAGTAACACGTGATATTTTGTAAGTGTGACGTGGAGTCACATGTGCGTACACCAAAAATAGTTCTAATCCCTGTGAACACTGTAAATCTGATGGGGGAAAGATTTCAAGAATGCATTGACAGGGATATGAACAGATAGAGATTGTCAGAAATAATTATATCTTAAAGGGACTTCTATAAGAAGAGTTAAGAAGAGTTAAAATTTTGTAAATTAACACACACACACACACACACACACATACAGTGTGTGATCAAGAATTATTGAAACTAAATCATTAATCTTTTTTATATTAAAAAGAGATGATGTCTAGACGTCCAAATAGATGTCAAGATGGGTTTGTACCAAGTTTCAATATTTTTATCAGTATCTTTACACTTTAGGATTTATAATTTTTCATGAAACACAAGATTGTGCCAGTGCAGCACTCCATCCAAACCAGTGTAAACTTCACATAACTATGTCGGTTTGCTCAAACAGAATATACATTTGACCAGTAAGTTTAACGATGTAGAAGACATTAGATATACGACGCTGCAGCTTCATGACAAATGAAAAGAAGAATTTCACATGCGGTTCTGTATAAAGAAAACATGCTGGAACAAGTGTATAGGATACCAAAGGAAATATTCGATATTTCTTTAAAAACATCGCATATATATATATATATATATATATATATATATATATATATATATATATATATGTGTGTGTGTGTGTGTGTGTGTGAGAGAGAGAGAGAGAGAGAGAGAGAGAGAGAGAGAGAGAGAGAGAGCGTAGATTGATTGATAGATTAAATGGTCTCACCTATTTATAAATTCTGATTTTGGAGAATGGACTTTCTCATTTTTGTTTTTGTTTTGTTTTTTGTGATAAAAAGCATTATTAAATTTCTATAATCATCGTGATAATATGCCAGCCATAGAAGTTATTCTTTCAGCAAGAGATGTAAAATAATCAGAAAGCTTTTATTGCTTACTTCAAATTAACAATCCATACATATCAACAAAAGAATGACTTAAACATTAAGAGATTGCAGAAAACAGAGAATAATAAAACTTTCAGTCGAAAAGATAATGTTTCTATTTACCTGGATTTAAACACATTTGAGCAATGAATAAAGAATTTAACAGTTGCAACCGTCTTCATCTTACAAGCTGAACATGCGTTTGTTTTTAACAAACCTTGTATATATATAAAAACTATGTAAGAAAAGTACTGTTTTAGTTTTGATAAATTAGATAATGTAAGAAAAAGTTATTTTAATTGTCTCTAACAATAAGTGATTAACCTATGTTACGGTAAGATACAACTAACTCTTAGATAATCTCAAATGTCAATATATATATATATATATATATATACACACACAAACCCTTTAAAATTTTCCAATAAACGCTATTAACGTTATTAGGGTGATATAATAAATATTATGATAATTTATTGCTTAAAGTATTATTTAGCATTTGCAACTGTTCGGTTTATTGAGTGATTGAATGAATTTTATGGCATGTCAAGCTGTCAAAAATTATTTTATGGCAAAAGTTTAGGGAATCATATACATTAGCGTTCCTATTTAAATTAGTTTGTGCAGTTGCTTCTGAAGATTTTTTTTATTTTGTTTTGTTTTCTTTGCATATAGTCCAATCGAATTAGAATAATGTTTAAACAGATCTATTTGATCCATAGATGGGATCCTAACAAGAACAACTACTCCGGATCAGAGTGGACCTGGAAGTAATGGCTATAACAGAATTCTCCACACAGCACATATCTCTGAAACGGGAGCATTACCATTAAGTGAAAATTAGTCTCAAAATTAAGAGACACGTTTTTGTTTAGTACTGTCCCTTTGCAGTGTATTCTTAGCCCCACCAACAGAAGAATCATTCAGTGTAAATATTTTTTGAATTAACAAATTGACTTTTAAAATGATCCACCGCGATCGAATTGCTGATCTTTTAATCAACATAAACGGATACAACCTATTCGATGGCAAAAAAGTGTAAGAGCGAAATCATATACACTTACCACCTTTAAACTTTACGAGTCATACTGACACACAGATAAAAATTCAACGCCATCGCCATTCGACGTCATCACACGAACTACTATACTCTAACTGAAACTTAAGACATCATCTCTAAGCAATTCGTCCTCTACTTTCTCTGTGTGTAGGAAAGAACGCAGATAAGCCATATGGTGACAAGGGCAGGGTCCGTTCTGCTTGAGTACAACTCGGAAAGACAGGTTTAATTTTAAGTAGTGTGCATGTCATTATCGGAGATATCACGGGCCAATATTAAAACGCACACCAAGCCAAGAGTGGCATGAGGGAATGGTTGTGATTGTGAGAAAGCTTCCAAAGAGCAGTGAAATGAGGAGAAGTTGTTATCTTGCTAGTAGTGGTGAATGAGGCTGTCGTTTGTGGAAGGAGGGCTGGGGAGAAGAGAAGATAGGCGACAAGGAAAGTCGTCAGTCGGGAAGACCGGCGGCTAAACCACTCGCCAGCGCTGTGTGTTAGCACGGTCATTACGACTTGCTTCAATTTATCGCTTGATTTCGTCCATAAAAATAACGATGACCGCTCGTCTTATTAATGGTGCATATATGAGCCGATGCCTGTAAATATGACCCCAACGACATTTCCGTTTAATTTTGGGCACACGGCGCAAGGATTTACACCGAGTGGACCGTGACGTTAGGTTGGCGGCGTAAAGCAAGTATGGTGATACAGGGAGGGTTTAGCAAAATGAGAAGGAGAAAAAATTGTTGTTGTTGTTGGATAAGGGTGAGGTGGTTAGTGAAGGAAAAAAAGCATGGGTTAGGTTAAAATGAAGTGAGCTACTTTTCAGAGATAAAAGAAGATAAAAGGCAAAGAAAAGAGATTTAAATGGAATAAAAAGATACATGTAAGAAGATACAAATAAAGAAAAACATGGAAATTAAAAAATAACACTTTTTAAAATTCTTTTCTCACCTTTGATAGATCAAGTTTTCTGCAAGACTTATGTTGCACAATTACTGAAATTGGCTTCCCAATTTTATCAGACATGAACAAATCTTTGCATGCCATAACCGTTAAAATATTTTCGCATCATTGTTAGTAAAAATGTTTGCCACGTATTCCACTTTTGTTTCTATTGAGATAAGATGATCAAGGTACACATCATTTCACTGGATGACAGCTGTGTTAAACATAGTTGCGTAACTCATGCCATTTTCACGGCTGTTGAAATGCCTTATTCACAGCTTAACGGTTTGGTCCATATGAACGTTCAGTAAGCATCGATGAATGTCAGTGAGCACATTTTTACTCCATTTGGAATATGAAATAAAATAAAGATATGGATTATTATCACGAAGGTTCAACCACGAATACTATACAGCCAACATTCATCTTTTATGCTGTGGGCCAGCATGATAAAATATAATAAATTGCTTACGGTGATACCTTCTAATAAGCATGACATTCGAGCTCTTGTGCATAACTGACAAAAATGCATAGCCAGTTATAGAAATATAATTTTTTAGCCGCAAGGTTTTTATACCCAACTATAATTGTATTGTTGTATATGCTGTAGTTTCAGATGAAATGAATGAAAGGCATTCCATGCCTTTGGAAATAACGATGGATAAAAATGAGAGAAATATTGTTACAAAAAGAGACCAATGAAACAATTAAAAATTAAAAATAAAAACAAGGGACAAAAATATCAGGTGTATACAACTTATAAAATTAAAGCGAAATTAGCATTACCAAAGCTGGGATGAGGTCTAGATAAGTTACAAGTATCACCGTTAGTGTGTGAAGAAGTTGACGTTGGTGATACATTTCAATTTGCACTAATCAAACTGGTTGAGATAATAATCGTATGAGATTTTCTTGGCTTATTAAAATGAGAGTTGGTCAACGGGAATGATGTAGAATCTCCCGGGTATTTGGTGTAACCAGTGCTGCTGGAATTAATTTGTTCGTTTGGTATATTAGTCATTTTCTTTTTCATGAAAAAGATTTTTCTCTTTTTTCTCTTTCCTTTTTTTTTTTTTTTTTCTTTTTTTTTTTTTCTTTTTCGGATTATACACCTGATGGGTGGTGAAGAATTTATCTATTGAAACTTTGCTTTGAAAACAGCCACAATAGGAAGGAAAGGTTCAGTTTTCTGAACAATATCTGCAGCAAACATTAATTTCGTAAAACGAATGAAGTAATTGAGAAAGAATTAAAATTCAATGGTTTTCAGAAAACTGCGTACAGAAAGATGTCAGATCAAGGTAGGAGTCTGGGCAACATCAAATTAGTATTGGTTGACTCTATCTCTTGCAGAAGGGTAATACGCCTCTTTGGATATGACATTAAACTGTACATAGAATGCGTTGACTCAATCACTTACAAAGGGATATTAAGCCTCCTTGGATATGACATTAAACTGTACATAGAATACATTAACTCTGTCTCTTACAGAGGTATAAGACCCCCTCAAAAAGGGTTGTCCTATGTATGATACTTCATTGGATCTGAAGATAAGGAGCCAGTTTTAGAAATCTTGGGAATGTTGATTATCCCTTCACTGCCATTATTCCTAGGTTCACACTGACTCAAAGTGACATTATCTGTTTGGATCCAATCAATAGGTCAAATAAATCCGTTTAAAAGTTGTCTGTTTACCACAAAAAATAATTGACAAAAAATAACGTTGTGAGAAAATATCTGAGAAAAATTCCTTCAAACAAATAATTTTAATTTAAAAATTTTTTCATTACAGTTTTTTTCTTTGTGCCAATGGAGAGAAAAAAAACAGAACAAGAGACTCTCCACCTGAAAAAAATCAGAGAAAGTACAGGCTGAAACGTTGAGTGAAATAAAAACAAGTTCAAAGAGTTTTTTTCTTATAATTGAACTATTTCATTGATCTATGTTCAGTTATCTGAATAATTCTCTAAAATTTAATTACCCTTTTCAAAACGATGGAAAAATGTAGTTGTAATAGCGAACATTCATTTGATCAACAACTTATGATTTGCGTATATTCAAGCAAACGATATAAGTCTAAATGTAGATGTCTGGGTTAAAGTTCTATTTATACAACATACAAGATATTATAAGAAAGGTGATAAACTCATCTTAATGTCAGCAAGTAGTTCTTGGTTTAATATTATGCTGAATAATATAATACAAAAATAGCGAAATATTAATAAAAAAAATAAAGAATGACAATGATTGGGGCAGCTTTCACATAAAAAGAATATTGGGCGGAAATGGGTGGGACTCGAGAAGCAATAAAAAATAATAAAAGTTTTAGAAGAAAAGAAAAGAAAGAAAAAAGAAAGTGCTTGTTTCAAATTGGACAAGGTGAGGCATCGTAAACGAAAATGAATTATAAAAATGACGAATCGAACAAAATGGCAGAGAAAGAAAATTATATAAAAGCAAAATGATTCAGGAACCAAGGAATCTATACAAATAACTGTAAAGTGTTTTTTGTCTGTCCTCTACAGACGGTCAAATGAATTTGTGTAGAAGTAACAAAATTTGGTGACCATTCTCCCTGGAACGAAAGGAAAATTCTAGCGTAAGATAATTTTGTTCCTAAAGAGAAAAGGAAGTGTTTTAACGAGAGAAATCATTAATAATAAATCTACGTTGCAGCAAAATGTAAATTCCTTTTAAAAGGGTTGGCAATAGGCACAATTCTTTTTTTGCCGATTAAAACACAAAAAAAGTAAACGTCCCGCTCATAAATGGAGGGTGCTGTTTCAATTTTGAGCGAAAAACATTATTTTTATTGTTTTGGGAGTTCACACGTTTACATGGATGCACACTTATATACACATGCCCATATATGGGTTTTTAAGAGCATAGAGGGTTTAACGTTTGTTCGAATGCATTTGACTCCACATATTGATATATCTTAAGCTAGTCTGTGTGTAAAATGATTAGAGACTCCGGTTGATCGGGAATTGTTTCCTTGTGATATTTGCTGGTCCACCACGAGACGGTGGAAAAGCAAGGAGCATATATGAAAAGGGAGAAACGAATTGAAAGCTAAGAGTGGTATAACAGCAGACGCCCAGGATAAAAATAGAAACGCATCAGCAGCGAATCGGCCACGGGTTCTGATGGGTTTAAAAAACCCAAACGGAAAAGCCGTTGGTGGGAGTAGAGGTGGGATAGAAAACAGGTAAACCGATAGTTTGCTGCCGGATGCGATGATCTAAAAACTGACAGATGAAGACCAGCCACGACAACGTGAAGACAGCCGAAAATTGCGGCCCCGATTTTGGCGTAAGCTCCAAAAAGGGGTCTCACACCCACACGCAAAGCTGTGAAGACGACACCAACGAACAAGCACGTGTTAAAAGTGCAACGGAGAAAAAGGAAGTTAATATCAAGGTCTGTGTCTGCTCTCTTTCTCCTCGAGACATTTTGATTCTCTTTGTCTAGCTAACGTAGTCGACTCAGTTCACACTCTGTTTCTCTTTTCTCTACGATTACTAAAATGTGTAATTGTGAATGAATTTTTGTATTAGCGAACCAAGACGGGGTTTTTGAGTGTTCGTCACTTTTTCTCACGGCGAGGTTACAACAGAGGTTCGACTGGCACTTAAGTATAGCACTACACATATAAACTTGTTCGATTCATGTTGGTGCAAATATCTAAGCGTAGTGGTAGCAGTACCAACGTCTATGGCGACCGTATCCGCTGAAACTTCCATTTGAACACCGTAGCGTTGCAAAATTCTAAGTGCGCCGTGTTTTATGTGTAACGGTACATGTGTGTGCATATTTTTGCATGTGTATATGAGAACTTAGACTCTGTTTAATGTTGGTGGAAATCGATCTATCAAGTTTTTCTTCTTTTATTTGGAGACATGAGTAGAGATCGATCTGGCATATTGGCATTCACTTTCCCCTTTGATGCATTCATAAGGTGTTTTTAAACAAAAAATATTCTGTTATATAGCAATTTAATGTTACTTTTATGTAAAGAGATTCTCTTGTTCTAATATATTGCAGTTAGAGCATTTGATTACAGTGAAAAGATTATTTAAATTGCAGCTTAAATTCCTATTCATAATGAATGTTGTTCATTGGTTTTCGGAGGTATAGGATTTTCCTCTATTATTATTTTACATATTCAATATCTTTCATTTTTACATTTTGAGACATCAGCGTTACAAATTTCAGTTCTTAAACCTTCATCAGGTCAAGCAAGTTGCGAAGTTTTTTCATCTCAAAACATTTTCATACTGACAAATTTATTCCAATCTCTTATAATATATATATATATATATATATATATATATATATATATATATATATATATATATATATATATCGTTAGCGTCCAGGTAATGCATCCATGCAACAGTAATACCGACACGGCCAAAGCTTGGAAGAATTCCTGTTTTATTTTATCAGAGATATTATATCTCCAAACGATTGTCAATCTGTCAATGGCTGTCCGCACGTTCCCAATATATATATGTTGACATTGCGTCCACTAGATGAGATATTGCTGCTGAAATATAAGAACAGGTATTCTAAATTCAGAGGTTTGCTACTGAAAGTTAAAACGGCTCCTTCTTGTTTGAATATAATAGACAAAAAGCTAAATGGGAAGAACATGAAAATAATGCGCGCTGTTTCGAACAAATTCTGGAAAACAGCAGCTAAACAGCTACTGACCTCCCATCTCACAAACTATCCAAATAAGGCGAATAAGACATGCTGGAAAAGTAAAGACGATTTCATAAGCAACGTTCTCTAATGAACTCCAGGACCATGAAATACCAGTGTTGGCCATCTAGCTAGAACTTACATACATTTGCTTGGTAAGGACACTATGGAGTCAAGAGGACCTACCAGGAGCGATGGAAGTAAAGGATGGTGATAAAGAGTCAATGAATTCCCTACTATGTGCATGACTTAAATTTATATATACATATATATATATATATATATATATATATATATATATATATATATATATATATATGTGTGTGTGTGTGTGTGTGTGTGTGTGTGTGTGTGTGAACATAGTGAAAATTTTAGTAAAAGACAGATTATATTGTATACTAGATAATTAAATAAAATGTCCAATAGAGTTTCCTTCATTTCCAGGATTTGCCTATTACTTATGTGATTAATAAATTTTATTTGAATCAAAATAAACATTAATAGAGCACTGTCTTTCTCAATATCTCAAAATGCATTTAACAATGGCGCTCTATAAAAGATACAAATCCTCCGACTCCTTCCGTTGTTCTCAGTAAACATAACCACTTTATTGTCGGTCATCTTGAGTTTTCCTCAAGCAGCAACCTGCTCGGCCGTCTGTTAAGATGGGTTCATTGGCAAGTCTCGCGGAAATCTCGGGTCAGTTAACGGAGTTTTATTAGCTTGTCAATCAACAGACATGGTTGCAAGGCGATTAGCTAGAGTAAAGCCTTGGGAGATAATGAAGGAAGAAGCGAAGAATATTAAGAAAGTAAAGGAAATCATTGGTAAAATAGAAAAAAGCAAAGATGAAAAAAAGAGGAAGCAAAATAAAGGGAAAGAGAAATTTACTGGAACAAGAGGGAAACGAAAGAAGGATAAAAAGAAAAGAATATGAAGTAATATAGAAAAGAAGACTGAACAAAAAGAAAATATGAAGTTGAGGGGGAAAAAGTGGGTGAAGATAAAAGAATGGAGGGAGGGAAGAAAGAAAGGAAGGAAGGGAAAAATAAAGATAGATAAAAAGAAAATTGAAAAGAAGAATGAAAAAGGAAATGAGAAAACAGAAAAAAAGAGAAGGAAGGTAAAAGTAAAAAAAAAATGAAGAAAATAGAAGTAAAAGGGAAAAGGAAAATAAGTATGGGAAGAAGGAAAAGATAATAATAATAATAATAATAATAATAATAATAATAATAATAATAATAATAAAGAGAACTTGCAAAATTATAGACTTTGCTGTCCTGGCTGACCGCAAAATAAAACTGAAAGAAAGTAAACAGAAGGATAAGTACCTCAACCTTGCCAGGGAATTGAAAAAATTATGGAGCATTAAGGTGAAAATTTTCTCTCGTCTGAATGAAGAAGAATTATTAAAGGGAGCGAAGGACTAGGAGTTTGGAGGACGAGTGGAGACCATCCAAATTACTGCATTATTAATAATGGCCAGAATCCTGAGAAGAGTCCTGGAGACTTGAGGAGATTTGCTGTCACTCAAACTCCAGTGAAAAACCATCAGCTAAAACTGATGTAAAAACTCTCAAGGAGTAAATAATAATAATAATAATAATAATAATAATAATAATAAGAAGAAGAAGAAGAAGAAGAAGAAGAAGAAGAAGAAGAAAGAGAGTAAAGATGAAGGAAGGAAAAAGAAAAGAGAAGTTTAAGAAAGAAAAAAGAAAAGGTGATGGAAGATAAAAAGAAAAGGAAAATGAAGGGGATAAAAGTAAAAGACAAAAAAGAAAAGAAGAGGTGACATAAAAACAGTAGAAGGGAAAAGAAAAGATGGAAAAATAAAAAAGAGGTAAAAGTAAAGAAAAAGATGGTAAAACGGAGGAAGGGTTGAAAAGATAATGGAAAAAAAGAAGGAGACAAAAGAATCGAAGGAAAAATAAAAGAAAGAGAATAAAAAGAAAACAAGGATTAAAAACAAAAAGAAAAATAAAGTAGATGGAGAAAAAAGAGAAGGTGGAAAAGAAAAAAAAATGAAAAAAGAAAGAAAAAGAAAAAAAGCAGGAAAAAAGTGAAAAAGATAAAAAGAAGGAAGAAGAATAAAGCAGTAGAAAAAAAGGCGAAAAAAAGAAAAGAAGGGAGAAAAAAGAAAAGAAGGGAGAAAAAGAAAAAACGGAATAAAAAATAAAAAATAATAGAAAATTCTGACGAGAGAAAAAAGATCAAAAATATAATAGCGTGAGAGACTTTAATGAAACTAAATCATCTCGTTATTTTTCTTGTTCTTCTTGGAGGAAAAAGATATGAGAAAATGAAGTCAGTCATCTACCGCTTTTTGGTCTCTTTAGTTTTTGTTTTTTCGTGCAATTCTTATTTACAGCTGCCCGACTAAACCCGTTTCAGCTGGTTTTGAATTCAAGGTTTTCATTCACCTAGATTAGTTGCCCATCCAAAATTCAGTCTGTCCCACTATTTTAACCATTGTAAGAAGGAGTATTATTACATTTAGTGACATTAGTGAAACAAATAATTTTCTTTCAATATATTATTACAATATTTGGTGGGGGTTAGTGTGAACTCAATGCAAACAGCCCCAGGTTTGATTTGAACTCTGCTTGCTGATTCCCCATTCCACCTCAATAACTACTATGCCACTTGCACCACCCATTAAGCATCTAATTCTGCTAATCAAACTTACGTTCCGGTGTAATTACAGTTTTCTATTGTAGCTTTCTGATACCTTATAGCAAGGCGTCCACAAGACAACTATATCAATGATTAAGTAGCGTTTATTTGTGTATTCTTTAAAGATGGTCAAATGGTTTGCTCTAAAAGTTGTTTTGCTACCAAAATTGATTTGATTTATTGATTCTAACAACAACCAGTCTAGAGTTATTTCAAGCCTAGAGGTTAAGGAATTGCATTCATTGTACGTTCATGTTTACATTGTTTGTGTAGTTGTTTTAAAAGATTTTGTTTAATAGCCTTTGTAGGTTATTGATACCAATGGCATCCTTGTAAAAGAACAGCAGTGATACGATTTAACCAATTGCTAGGGGTGTTAAGGGGAATCACACCTTTCCCATGGGGCATTAGTCCGAAGTGAACGTAATAGTGCAAGTGGAGATCGAACTTGTTTATTTCGAGGAAACAGTTCAGAACTTTAACCATTAAGCCATGTGGACACTACATTTTGTTCCTTAAAAGATTTTTTAACGATCCTATCAAATAGGATTAATTGTTAAACAGAACTGTTTAACCCATAAACGGCACCTTAAAAGGTTGTTATTACTCCATGTCTGAGTGGACCTAAAAATAAAAGCAATGAAGATGTATTTCTCGTCTCTAGAACTAGATACCAAAATTGATATGCATACTTATCAGACTCAGACGAGGATTTTGATATTTTTTTCTATTTCTGTAGAAAGAAGGATTCTTATAAAGAAGAGTTCTTTAATAATAAACAATAATCTCGAAGATACTGTGTTGTAACACTTCATAAATAATCGTACAAAATTTAGATTTTAAAATTTCGGAAGAAACAAATTACTGAATTATTTGTCTGGGTGAAATAATGAATCATTTGTTAGGCATCAAACTGTTTAATCATCTTCAGCGGACAGAAAAACGATGTGCAATCATTTATACAGATATTCTGTTTATTTATTTGAAGTTTATATGTGTATATGTCTATGTACTGAATTCTTTTGTGATTATAAAGTAGGAAGCTTCAGTTATGTTTCAATAAAAAATATGTCACTCCAAGACTAACAGAATCAGTTACATTTGAGTTTTGAAAAAAACACTTGAACGTAAAATCAGCAAAGTTAAATTAATATAGAGAACATTCTATATCAACCATACAACTACATATTTTACTAGGATATATTTACTCAACCCTTTCCCACCTCCAGGCAGGATGCAACTCAAAATCAATTTTGAGCTGAGTATTACTTCAATTTTCCTTTTCCTTGACCGGTTATTTAATTCAGGATAAAACGCCCTGCCTATCCGACTATTTGAGAAAGGAAGAGTTGGAGGAATATCTTTTACAAAGCCGGGAAGTGAAACGTAAGCAGCTTCCTGCAGAATTTGCACTCGTGTCGCTGAGTTCATTTTTTAAGACGTAATCGTTACGCGACGCGCCTCCATAGTTTACAAGTATATTCCAGGCGTCCATGATAAAATCTAAGCAACAATAGCATTAATTGTACTGCCATTAGAATTTCTTTGATAAAGTATGGTTCATTATAAATCACTAGAATAATTCCCGCCACAAATGACAAGATTACGAGGTGCCTTCAATAAGTTTCCAGACTTTTTTTTCGTATGGGCACTTTTATTGAGAGTACACACATGAAACTCTAGTCCCCTTCGAAGTCATCTCCTCCGGCTGCAATGCACTTGTTCTACCGTTCCAACAACTTCTGCAAGGCCTCATGGAAGTCCTTTTGTGTGAGCGTGTCAATGACCTTCGTCACAGCCTCTTTCTTCTCCTCAATTGTCTCATAACCACAGACTCTGAGCTTAGGGAATAACCAAAAGTCGCAGGGAGCAAGATCTCGACTATAGGGAGACTGAGGAACTGTCTTGATGCCCATCTTGGTCAAATAGTCTGTGACAAGGATGGAGTTGTGGACTGGTGCATTGTCCTGGTGGAAATGCCACTGAGCCCATTTGAAGAGTGCTGGCCTCTTCCGACGGAATCTCTTCCTGAACTCCCTTAAAACCTCAACATAGTATTCCTTGTTAACTGTATGTCTAATAGGAACCCAGTGCATGTAGATCATGCCAGTGCTGTCAAATAGAGGGATCATCAAAAGTTTGTGGTTGGATTTGCTCTGTCTGGACTTCTTGGATCTGGAAGAGCCAGCATGCTTCCACTGGGAACTCTTGGTCTCTGGGTATAGCAGTAGATCCAGCTTTCATCGCAGGTCACCAGAGTATCAAGATCTGCGGGATCTGAATTGATCAGCTCGACCATCTCCCTACTGTCATGACAACATCTTTCTTTCTGGTCTTCTCTGAGCAACCTTGGGACAAACTTCCCGCAAATCTTCCGCATCTTCAGTTCCTCGCGAATAATTGTGTCCAGTTCCCACACTAACATCAAAGTGAGCACTTATTGTCTCTATAGACACACGACGTTCCTTATCCATGAAATCCTTTATTTGGGCAATCAACCCTGGTGTTCTGACTTTCTTACTCCTCCCACACCTCTCATCATCTCTCACAGACTCCCTGCCTTCCTTGAATCTCTTATGCCACTCAAAAACTGATGCTCGATTCATGTAACATGCTCCAAAAGCAGTCTGAAGCATTCCTTATCCTTCTGCGGCATTTTTTCTAAGTTTAAAACAGAATTTTATTGCATATCGTTCTTCTAACGTGTCGTCACGTCCAGATTGCATTTTTGAAATTCACTAGCTGTCACAATCAGGCTTAGTTGGGTGTATTTCAATTGCTGCTGTAGCTGTTCATCTAAACCTGAAATCATAAAAAATTGGTCAGTCATCTCATAAGATGTATAGCAATAACATACTGAATTTTCAAGAGTCTACAATCTTCTTTAATTCCTGTACCAAAAAAGTCTGGAATCTTATTGAAGGCACCTCGTATGTACATATGCAACGACATTTTGGTCTGTTCGTGGATTCAAAATGGTGATATCAGCAGTGTTGGTAATTTGAGAAGGAGGAGTATCAGTCAACTGAAATACTTTCATATTATTCGAGTAAACAAAATAAATAGATTAAATTGAAATGAAAGGGTAACTTAAAAAGAGAAATAACAAGCAAAGACTGAAATGTAAATGTTATGGACAGAGAAGAAAATAAAGAAAGTGAAATAAGAGTTTATGTTTTCAAGTTAATAATCATTGTCATTCGTAAACAGTTTGCAGTAAATTAACTATTAGAAATATGCAGAATAGTTTCTTTACCTTTAAAAACTGAATTTTTATTCTCATGAAAATGCAACTGAATTTATTCTTTTTATTTTAATTTTTCTTCTCTCTCCCCCTCTCTCTCTCTCTCTCTCTCTCTCTCTCTCTCTCTATATATATATATATATATATATATATATATATATATATATAATGAAGAAAGATAAAATTTCAACCCAGTCTTTTCGGGTTGTTGAATACGCTGCGCCACGACAGAGAATTTAGGCCTCTCCCCCTCAAGGAGGCCACTGGTTGTCCGTGAATGGCTACTCGTCATCATCATCATCATCATATCGCGCTGGTAGCACGGATATCCCTGGCCCTCTCTCGCCACTCCTCCCTATCGTTCATTGCCCAAGGCAGGTCTTCAGGACAGCATCCCGTATCCTCACTTAGCTGCTGAATGTATGTTCGTGCTGGTCGTCCTGCTTTTGCACGGCCATGTGTGGGGGTCCATAAGAGTACATCTCTTATGAGTTCGTCCCTGCTTCTCCAGCAGTGTCCTGTCAGAAAGTGAACATAATAGCGTGACTGGAATTCGAACTCGCTTACTTCGAGGCGGCAGTTTTTTGGCAAAAAGTACCCAACTCTATTTTTGTTTAAAGTTTCTAGAAGGCAGTGGTTGAGGCTCACTTGCACTAAGATATCTAGACTTGAAACCCTTTAAAAAAAAAGATTAGTATTAAATAGACATATTAGTGATCACAATACTTGAAATCATTAAACTGTGTGCAAACGAATTAATAATGTTGAATATAATTAATAAAGTTTGATAGCAACATTTGAAATCATTTAATATCCTGGATATAATATTAATCTGATGAGGAAACTCCATTCTTAGAGTTTGGAGAATGTGTAGTACCAGTTCATTAGTGTTATTTTTAGGCCCGCCCTAAACCGATGTCAGAGTATCTGTAGGGTCACAACTATGTTGATTATGTTTTGTAATTTAATATTCAATTAATTTATTTGGGGTTGAATGGAAATTAAATTTCATTTCAAGGGTTCGACATTAAGCAAAACATCTGAGAAACCCTTTTATGGACAGTTTCTTCAAGAAGACTCGATGACATAAACAATTTTACCAATTTTAAAGAGAATAATATAAACGACGACTAATTCTTTATTATCTGGTTCATTGATTATTTTCCTAATTGTATTGTATGTGCGATTGACGATCTCAATGCCTCACTTATTATAACAAAATTAATATATTTCATTTGTGTATCTCGTCTGTATTTTCAAAAAAGAACGCTGTGAAGTTTTGCATTTATTTCTAAGATTATATATATATATATATATATATGGGAAATATATATATATATATATTCATGGGGAAAAAAAATACATATATATATTCATGGGGAAAAAAACAGCCATGCGGCTGTCAAAGCCTTAATCAGGAGATGACTCTGAGGTCAGGCATATTTTTGAGGTCAAACTAAAATTAGGATCAACCCAAAACGCAACAGGAGTATCTTACAATAGCACAAGATTTTCTTGATTTTTTGTCACTTTTTGAGAATATCAGGTCAAAATTTAGCCTCATCGTGTAAATTTTTCTTGTATTCCCTATTTTCCAGCAATGTCATTACATTGAATGCAAACGAGAATATCATCATCATCATAGTAATTATCATGTTGCGCAGCTAGCATGCATCTCCCTGACCCTCTCTCGCCACCCGTCTCTACTGTCCATTGCTCCCGGGATTTCTTCAAGGCTACATTCTGTATCGGCACAGAGCTGTTGTATATAAGTTTTAGCTGGTCGTCCTGCCTTTGTTCGTCCATATGAAGGGGTCTACAGGAGTATATCGCTAATGAGTTCGTCCTTACTTCTCCAGCGGTGTCCTGTATGTCTGGTTCGCCTAACTTTGATAGTTTTCATGATGAGTGGTAAGTGGCCGTATAGCTGTTGTTTTGTGGGGTGTTACATCCAGGACCTGTTCAATATGGCTCGCAGCATTCTTGGGTAATTGCCGTGAAGCTTGATCTCAATACGTTTAATTAGCGTCTATGTAGTGCATCCATATAGCAGTATCGACACGACTGCTGCTTGGAAAAATGGCGTTTTATTTAATCGGTCAGGTATAACTTCCATGTGACCGAAAGTCTATCGTTAGCTGTCCAGGCATTTGCTAGTCGCGTGTTGATGTCTATCTCGGTTGCGGTTGATGAGACACTGCTTCTTTGGTAGGTGAACTTGTCTACTAGTTTCGGAGAACTACCATTTAGTGTGGAGATGTCGCCTCTTAGATTAAACAACATGTATTCCATCTTGTCAGCGTTGACATGAAGGCCTATACCAGCCGTTACCAAAAACAGTAATATTCTAGATTGTTAAGCTGAGGAGGGGTTTCTCCAAGCAATCGTTTGGGTATGTTCTATTTTCCTTCAAAATATTTCTTATCACTTATTTCCGGGCCGTGTTATCATTTGAACCTCCCCTAGACCATATTACCAAGTTAGCATAAAAATAGAATGCCTATAAGGATGGAATGAATTTTTTTTTAAAAGTAACAGTGGACTTTTACTAAGTTAAAATTTAATACAGGCAGGAGGGGGAAAGTTTTTTCTTCGAAAGCCAAGGGAAGCAGCATGGTGGACATAAAGGCGGACAAACCCTATTACGGTTCAACGCCATTCCTAACCAGGTTCCGGTCATCCGAATCCCACGGGACAACGGCCAGAATCAAATAGTTCGATCGGGGAACAACAGCTGCTCATCTATTAGGGTAGCTTCAACAAATGAGAATAAAAACACAGCCATTAAAAGATTACCATAATTTCCGTGAAATCCTTCTAAAATTCCAATTAATCACCAAATGTAATCAGATCAATCAACCAGGTGTGATCAAAATAATAAAAAAAGTTTTGTTAACTTAATTAAGTTAAAACTTTAGAAAATTCAAAGTGTAAACATAAAACATTTTTTCTCGGAAGAAAAACTCACATTATCAAAGCGTAACACAGGATATCTATAACCCTGCAACAATAAAAATCTACAAATGTTTTTCTACTCAGTCTTGTCACTGGATAATAAGGTTAGGGTTTACAGGATGGAGTGTATTAAACGAGTCACACCAGCGTATATTAATGGAAATCATGGGCAGCAGCATGTTGGATGTGACGTTAGGCGATTCATTAGAAGCTGGGTGGAAGGACCTCTTAGATCAATGGCGGGGGGGATCAAAAACTATTGTTTCTCGTCTATAAAGGTGGTGTCTATTGACGAGAAAAAACAGCCCAAGGAAGATTACCATGACTCAAATTCAACCCGTATGTCCAAACTAGATTGTCCTTTACACGAGTAAAAAAGGGCCACCTTCTGCAGAGGTTGAACCTTTGGTTCAAGTGTCTAAAAAATCAGCTACAGAGCAGAAACCAAAATAACTTAGATTCAAGAATATTGTCAACATAGAGGCATTTATGGTTATCCCTTAAACATAATAATCTGGCAACCTGGGTTGACAGCATCTACAGCCGAGGATAATGAAGATATCATATGCGTAAAAGAACATAGATACTTCCATGGCAAACTGGAAATAAAATACCATGATACCAGGTAATGGATGGAGATTTTTCTAAAAATTTACATTGAAAAACTCCATCACTGCCACTATAGGAGATGAGGGAATGCGTCTATCGATATGCCATGAAAACACTGAATAGCATAGAGAGAATGCAAACGAGAATTATGTGTGCTTCATTTTATTACAATCCCTGAACAACAATTGTCTCTTGCTGCAGTCCCACCAATGCCAGTAATGAAATAGATGTTACTACGATCTACAACGAACTATCTTCCCTTGTTTGACATATTCCCAAACACAGTGTTCTAATCCATGGCAGAGACATGAATACTCACATAGGCAGGGACGGAAATTTAAAGAAATCTGTGACACACCTCGCCAAAGAGAATTGGTGATAATCGAGTAGATTTTTCACTCGATAATTGGCTAAGCTCCAAAAAACGGAAGAAAAAACTAAAAGCATACACTTACCCAAAAAACTCTAAAGCACAGATAGATCATATATTGATAAACGAGAAATGAATAGATAGCACTATGAAATGTGAGGTATATATTTATCTTTTAGTATCTTCCGATCACAGAAAAAAACATCTTTAGTTAATAAAATAACCTCCCAAGAAGCTCTGAAACTCAAGAGAGTCCAGTTATTTTCTTGATTTTTTTGTTTAATGATATGTTAACGATCGGGGTTTACTTAATGCCACAACTTTTCTGGTAGAAGAACAGCAGTGATACTATTTTCCCCTATTGCTGGGGAGTTAAGGGGGTTTTACTAGTTTAGCCTAGTGTATTAATCTGAAAGTAATAGCTTGACTAGAGATCGAACTACCTTACTTTGAGGCCACAATCCAGCACTTTAGCCATTACGTCAAGGAGACTCGCCAAGAAAGTTTAGAGGGAACTAACACATAACAAAAAGAACAATTAGAATACATTTAAGGTTAAATCAATGAAATCAGAAATTCGATAGATGATAGAAAATCATGATGAACATGGTAAAGAGTAAATGAATTCAGCAGAAAGAAGATACTAACATATGCCGGACAAAAGTATGAAATGCTATTGACAGGTTATCGGACATATGGAAATCTGATCGATCTAATGAAATAAATCGGGATTTCTTCCAAGCTATGGCTGAGGCTGTGTCAATACTACTATATGGATTCACCACTTCCACGCAGACGAAACGCTTGGAGAAAAGTAAAAAGTAAAGTTGGCGACCATAGTCGAGGGTGACCCGAAGGCTCCCTTTTCGATAGCTACTACACCAAGGTGTAGGGGAGGGCGCAACTCCTTTCCCTGGATTTCTCCACTTTACCCTTGATCCCTACCTTATAATGTTAAGCAAGGAGACATCAAGTACCATTTTTAAAGTCTTTGGTATGACTCGACCTGGGATTGAACCCAGGTCTCCCGGGCCATTGGGGAACACTCTGCTACGTGCTGTTTTAAACAAATCCTGGATGCAACACCCCACAAAACAACGGTTGTACGGGTAACTATGTCCCATGAAACCATCCAAGTAAGACAAACAGGACATTTGATAAACTGCTGGAGACGTTAGAAGTCCACAAGAGATCATATGAGACTCTTATAAATGAACGCACCAGTTTTAGACGACAATCTGAGACATACATACATCAACCCTGTGCGGACACTGGATGTAGTCTAGATGACCTACCAGGAGGGATGGATGATAGGGACGGAAGGCAAGAGCGACAGTCAGGGAACTCAGTGTTGTGACCGTGACTTGATGATGATCATGATTAAGTCTCGGACATTTTCATCAAATGTTTCTTTAAAACATAACACGAAGTATCATAAAACAGGCCGTACATAAACTCGAGTTTGATGTTATTTTAAGCTACACACTAAAGCCAAAACATTTCACCAAAGTTTAACGACATCACATACCACAACAAAATTAAAATAAATCGGCCGTAAAACTGGCCAAAAAGTCAAAATTCTTGAAGAGATTATTTGCTTTTCTTAAGCCTCATTACCATTTTCCGGTAACCACTCCTCTACGCCAGAGAATTATCATGGACGATCCTGATGACTTTCTGACTAACCACAGCTACGCTTTAACGAAAATGAACTTCCATCAAGGCTATTAGCCTTGGTGGAAATATATTTTCTACACTCCTATAATACCATTTCTACTGTTTAAGGAATGTTTGCTTAAGTTAAAAACTGTGATTTCGTTTTCCACTCTGTTCAGTAAATTCCTTTGTAATGTATTCACAGAATGGGGTTTTTAAGATGATTGAAAAACCGTAGGGTTCCAGAAATAAACAAGCAGAATTTTCGATCAGAAAGATGTGCCCTCTACATGTCTTTACCCGCCCCGCCCCCCGACGAACTGCATGCGACTCAAGGTCAATTTTTTGGCGGTGTTCAACAGATTTAAATATCTTTCTCATTGACTGATAGCGATATCAAGGTTAAAGAGACCCGTGTGCCCAACTATTTACCCATAGCTGGAAGGAGAATAATTTGATTCATACGTTTCCCTAGCATATTAGCACTAGGGAAATACAAACAACTGCAATCAGGATTTGAACTCTATTCACTGTGCCCATTTCCTATGACGATAATGATGACACCACAAGCATCGAATGCACCTACTGCACTAATATATTAGACTAGCTATCCATCTACAACGAGTAAGAAGACCAGGCTGGAATCGAAGATAATATGCAACAAATGCGTATCGAAAATCCATTCAAAAAGCAAAGATTTGATTTAGTTCAATCAGGCATATAACAGTATCTTCTATTATAGATAAGTATTTTATTTTTAAAATAGTTAGGCCAAAACAAATCCTGGAAGCAACACACTAGAGAATAGTAACTCTACGGCCTCCCGTTTCACAAAACAAACAAGACGAAAGACATGCTGGGTACTGCTGCAGTAGAATGGATGGACTGATTAACAACATTCGCCTATGGACACACTCGTATTGGCCGCCCAGCAAAAACTTACTACGTTCAATTTTCTTTTAAAAAAGGTCATTTTCTTCTGAATAAAATTATTATATATGAAATATTATACAATCAAAACGGATATTATTAGATATCCTTAAATACTATATTTCACATTAAACTATATATATATATATATATATATATATATATATATATATATATATGATAATAATAAAGATATATTAGATATATATTTATTTATTATTATCATATAATAGCTCTGTCCTAGATATTGAGCACCCTCCATATCATATTGCACTTGGTTCGATACAAACCCACAAAGTGACTTAGTGACAACCAACGCTGTTATAATATATATATATATATATACATATATATATATATATATATATATATATATATATATATATATATAATTTCGCTTTTTTTTCTGTTAAAACGAATTAAAAAATGATTTAAGCTATTATTTAAGGTTAAATTTTCGTTTTATTTGAAAGATAGGGACATCATAATGATCAGTCTTAAAATTAAAATAACATTACATATCTAATTAATTTTAATACATTTTAAAGATTTAAATTCTATAAAAATATGACTGTTTTACTCAACTCAACGTTTCATGTATTGAAAAGTGTTATCAAAATTCTAAAATGTGTTTAAAAAGTTTTTGAAGAAAATTAGTAACTGTAAGCATTAATAAACATATTTAATGGAAAATATTACTTACTCGTTGATGACTATATCCCTTAGTTTTTGCTTTTTTTTGGGGGGGGGCTTTTTTTCCCTCAGATTTTTAGTTGAATATTCAACTCATATGCAAGGGAATATCTCGAAATTGTTTTAAATGTTTTCTTAAAACATCTTTTATATCTTATATAGAAATATCTATCTAAAAAAACAGCCCCCAATTTCTTGCTTTGAAATTAATATTTTTCGATTTGTAAAAGTATTCTTTGCTTAAGAACATTTGTATTTAGTCAGTGACTGGAGGAAAGTAAGCCAAAATTTAATGTAAATTTTAAGCCCATTGTTTTATATATATATATATATATATATATATATATATATATATATATATATATATATATATATATGTGTGTGTGTGTGTGTGTGTGTGTGTGTGTGTGTGTGTGTGTGTGTGTGTGTGTGTGTGTGTGTGTGTGTGTGTGTGTGTGTGAAAATCTTAAAAATAGTTAAAAAAATTACGTTCAATGGGAATACAAATCACATGATTTATCTTTTTATTTCAAATTGAACAAAGTTTGAACCTTTGAAATTTTTCGCCACTTTTCATGGGTTAAGTTTACATATATTTACAAACCTAATGAGAATTGTACAAATATATTGTTACGGATTGTCAATGTTTCATCTCAAAGAATAAAAACGATTGATAAAATCAATTAAAATTTAGTTTGAAAGCTCGCTTTAGAGGCAAAAATATTTGGAGTTTATGTCACTGAAGTAATAATTTATTGGTAGATTTCAGCGATAGACTATTAAAAGGTAATAGCATATATACGTTGAATCTTTTAATGTTGGGATTCGTGACTATAAAAAATTCCTTACATCTACCAGCGTCTTTGCAGATGGGAATTAGATCTTTCAAGTCATATATCAAATACAGTAACATGGATTATTGGAAGTCATATAGTTCATTCTCTAACTTATTACTCATAATTCGCAGGAGAAATTATTGTTTGTGTTTTAATATATATATATATATATATATATATATATATATATATATATATATATGTATATATATATATATATATATATATATATATATATATATATATATATATATATATATATATATATATATATATATATATATATGCTGTCTATTTAGGCAGCAGATACTGTTGTAGGCATATTTTATGGGAAATAATAAATAAGGATTTGATATTTACTTTTTTATTCGTCTTTTTTTGTTGGCTAGCGAGATATCGTAACTGTGGTTGAACGCCGTTTAAAAGCTTCAAATTGTGACATCTGACACGCCAACAAGACGAATAAAAACCAAAACATCAAATCTATCAGTCATTTTCAACAAAATAGACCAACAATATATATATATATATATATATATATATATATATATATATATATATAGAAAGAGAGAGAGAGAGAGAGAAAGAGAGAGAGAGAGAGAGATAGACGGACAGATAGACAGACAGAAGTAATCCAAAGTAAGCGTTAAAAATAAAAATCAAAGAGCTCCAATGCTCGTGAGCAAAGTGGTATAAAAACTAAGATGAGATTACTTACATACAATATTATCACTTTTTCGCTGTAACTTTCATAAGTTTTGGATGTCAAAGTGAATTTACACCCATCAAACAAGTCTGTGACTTTCGGAGACAAATTCAATTGTATGATGACAATATCAAGTCCAAATATATATGTGTGTGTGTGTGTGTCTATGTATGTGTCTATGTGTGTGTCTATGTGTGTGTCTATGTATGTGTGTTTCTAAATGCAATTTAATTTTGAGAAAAAGGTTCACAATTATCCTTGATGAGGGGGGGGCAAACTTGAAATTCCGGAAAACTAATCAGCCAACCATTTCACTGCAAAGTGGGACACGAATTTAAAGAGAACAAAACAGAAAGTAATTAATCTTTCAAATTAGAATAAAAACTAAGAAAATAAAAAAAATTGAGAGGGACTTTAGCTCATATCTCTTTTACCCCGGGGTGCCGGACAAAATTGATTCAGACTAATTTCATAATTTTTATTATTTTAGTACATCATAAAGTTTCGGCTGTGCATTTCCCGGCCATTTCCTGGAATTGTTTTGAAATTTTAAAAAAAAGTCTTTCTCTAATTCATAAGTTGGCGATCTGAGTCGAGGGTGACCCAAAGGCTCCCTTTTCGATAGCTACTACACTGAAGTGTAAGGGAGGGCGCTACTCCATTCCCTGGATTGCTCCACTTTATCCTTGATCCTTACCATACAATGCTGAGTGTTAAGCAAGGCGGCATCAAGTACCATTTTTTGAGTCTTATTCATACAAGACAATAAAAACAAAAGTTTTATACTACAGAAATAAAAAGTAAAATGAAATAGAATTAAATGAAATGAACGCGTGCCCATAGACTCAGGATTAATAGCCATTTAAATTCAAACAAGTAAGAATAAAAATTGATTATATATATTTCAGATAATTACGTGTTATAAAGAAATTTAGAGGAAAAAGATGGTGAAACAAGATTGAGAAAAAAAGAACAGTAAACCTTGGATTTATAGCTTTAAGGTCAGTGTGAGTGATCTCACAGCCGGGCAGATGGTCAAGTAAGGACACCTGCGCTGTTAATATTCACACCCTTCCATGCGGAACTTTTTTGCTACGTTCCCATCTTCAAGGGGATGAGGGCTGGTACATTACTACTTGGAAATGGACCGTGACATTGCTATTCGCTAAATCTTCTTTTTCTTTTACTTTTTTCTTCTTTTTCTTTTTTTTTTTTTGTCTCACTCTAAACCTAATTTACATTGCTGATCTTTCTAATGCGACTGAGAGTAGGAAAAAGGGAAATGTTTCTTGTTTTGAGAATTACATTTGAAATGAGACCTGAAATATACCCATCCGGCAAAAACAAGAGAAAAACTTTATTGAAATAAGCTTGAATTCACGGAAATCTAAAATAAAACTCGCACGCACATGGTCACACATATACATATATTTATTCGAACACGCCTTCTCTCTATATCTCTCTCTCTCTCTCTTTCTCTATCTATCTACCTATCTCTCTATCTCACACACATATATATATAATGAGTATGATATATCATCATCATCATCATCATCATGTCACGCAGCTCATCCGGATTTCCCTGACTCTGTCTCTTACTATTCGTCCCTTTCATCCATCGATCCTGTCAGGTCTTCTAGACAACATTCTATGTCTGTACCGAGCTGTTGTAGATAAGTTCTAGTTGGTCGGCCAACACTTGCACGTCCATGTGAAGGAGTCCATGGGAGAACATTGCTTACGAGTTCGTCCTTAACTCCCCAGCATTGTCCTACATTTTTTTTCCGCCTTATTTGGATGGTTTTAGAGATAGGATGTAGGTGGCCGTATAGCTGTTGTATTGTTGGGTGTTGCTTCCAGGATTTATTTGATATAGCTCATAACATTCTTGCACAGTTGCCGTCAAGCTCTTTCTCGGTACGCTTAGTCAGCATTCAAATAGGAGAATTGACTCGACCGCTGCTTGGAAAAAATGCATTTTAATTTAACGGATAAGTCTGATTTCCATATGATCGAAAACCTATCGATAGCAGTTCATGCATTCGCTAGTCGCATATCGGTGTCACTTTCAGTAGATGCCTGCTCCAGATTATGCAGCAGGGATTCGGCTCGGGTTGGTGCATCTGCTGGACGTACTATGTCATCTGCATAGTCTGCGTCTGTAATAGTTTGTGCGATGAAACATTTACTTCTTGCCTTATTTAGTGTAAAGCTATTTTCTTTCATGAGATCTATTGAGATTCGAAGTTCTTAGTCTCGGCAGATTATGAACAGATATGGGGCAAATGAACCCCCTTGCAGAACACCAGCAACAATGTCAAAGAAGTCTGTGTCACCATCCACTGAGTGAATTTTTACTTTGTGTTTTTATAGAGCATCATTTATGGCTGTGACTATAAGCTTGAAGTATTTGCTCCATCTTCCCTTTGAATACTGATTTAAAAGCCTGGGAGAAATCTACAAATTACGGTGTCACCTCGAATCTGTGATGTGGATCGGTTTCTCCCCAAATCATTTGATTCTTTCAAAGAATTTTCTCCATTTCTGTTCGATGCAGTTGAGTAGTTGAACATTATAAATCTTAGCCGCTATGAAAGTAAAGTAAAGTAAGTAAAGTAGGCGATCGTAGTCGAGGGTGACCCGAAGGCTCCCTTTTCGATAGCTACTACACCAAGGTGTAGGGGAGGGCGCAACTGGATTGCTCCACTTTACCCTTGATCCGTACCTTGTAATGCTGAGTGTTAAGCAAGGAGGCATCAAGTACCATTTTTTGAGTCTTTGGTATGACTCGATCTGGGATCGAACCCAGGTCTCCCAGGCTATTGGCGAACACACTAACCGCTAGGCCAATGTCCGGTAAAAGCTATGAAAGTAAAGGGTGTTATACCTCAGTAGATCTTGGCAATTCCAAGATCCCCTTTTTTTTTGGGGGGGGAGGATGCAGACTTTTATTCATCTCTCTGTTGTGTTCTAGTTATATTCCGCGTTACAATATCGGAGCTGTAGGTCGTCGAATTTCCTTGTCTTCCATACTTCTCGTGGTAATTCATCAAGACCGGCAGCTTTCCTGTTTTTGATTTTTGTTAGTATAACGTAAAATATCACTCATAAGAAGAAGCTAAAACCTAAATACATATAATACATATAATCACAACCTTCCCTCACCCCAAGTCTTGGTGACGGGGGAGCCAAACTGAAAATTATAAAATTAAGTAAGAATAATAATAATTGTGACGAAACGATTAATCATATAACAAGTGAATGCAGCAAACTATTTCAAAAGGAGTATAAGACTAGACACAACAAGGTGAGGAAGGGGATCCACTGGGAATTGTGCAAGGAACTGAAATTTCATCATACTACCAAATGGTATGTGCATAAACCAGAATCCTTCCTGGAGAAAGAGATGCATGAAATTCTCTGGGATTTTGAGATACAAACTGTTCACTTAATCCCATCCAGAGGACTTGACCTAGTGATAACAAGAAAAAAAAAAGAGAATTTGTTTAGAGAATTTTGCCATAGCAACGAATCATTAAAGTGAAAACCAAAGAAAACGAAAAGAGAGACAAATATTTAAACCTTACCAGAGAATTAAGAAAGCTGTGGACCATGAGAGTGATGGTGATACCAGTTGTAATTGGCTCACTTGGAGTGATCCCTAAAGATTTAGAAAGAGGACCTGAAGAGCTGAAAATCGATAGACGTATCGAGACCTTCCAAACCGCAACATGAATGCTGAGAAGACTCCTGGAGATCGAAGGAGACTTGCTGTCACTCAGATTCCAATCAAAGTCTATCAGCTGACGCTGCGGTGAAAAACTCGCTTTGGAGTAGAATAATAATAATAATAATAATAATAATAATAATAATAATAATAATAATAATAATAATAATAGTAGTAGTAGTCCTTAGTAAAATACACGTTCAGGTAACAAGTAATTGGAACACAGTTACAAGGTTTAAAGTATTCCTATCCAATGATAATAATTTTCGAACAGATATATTTGATTGGTACTACTGCTCCTGATCAGAGTAGAACCACAGTAGGGAATGTATCCAGTGTTATCTAAACCCCACCGACAGAGAATAGAAAAATAAGATGGAAATAGATGGAGATGTTTTAAAGATGCAACCAGGAAAAGGAAAACATGAAAATCAATTACGACGGACAATAAGAAAAAAGAATGAAGAAATTAACGTAAAAGAGTTAAAACTTATATCCTTCTATTCTTCTTCGGCTTCTTTTTCAATAGATTTTTTCCAAAAATTATTTGTTTCATGAATGTCTTTATTTATTTGTAATATTTATTCAGTTGATAATCTTGACTCATCAAATGAAAGTGAGAATAATGCAGACAAAATAGAGATCAACCGATTAGAGCAATATTTACAGACAAAAGAAAGGACCACCGTATTTTTTATGTCACAAATTATCGCCCGACCATGAAATACCCCCTCCAAACCACCTGCTGAGTAACGGCAATCCTTTACCTCAACGCTGCACCATTTTTTTCTATATTAAAAACATTGTGATGCACTCTTAATTATGGTTCAACAACGTCATATTTTTGAACAGGACAAATGCTGTCACTTCGGTGGTGGTCTCTGCCTTCTTTCGTAGAGTTTACCAACATTCATAGTTGTAGTAGTAGGAGTAGTAGTCGTAGAGTTTTACTTCGAGAATCAGTCAACTTTTGCTTTAGATTAAATTATAGCAAGTCTCCTAAATGTTTCTTTTTGGCTACTCGCTAATTTAAGCAATAATATTGATTGGGTTGTTCCAGTATTTAAAACAGTCTCTTCAGTACAAAACTTTTAGACAATGATCGAACAATTTTTGAACTTTCACTTTCCACATGTTTTCTAATATTCTTGTTTGTTCCATTCTTCAGCTTTTCACTCTGTTTCGTTCTCACTGTGATATGTTTGAAGAGTGACAATGGACTCTGGAATAATTGTAACCAAAATTTGACTTCACACTACCCAGCGCTTCAAACTTGTAGCTTCATCACCTGATACACTCCCGTGTCAAAGCCAGGACAAGACTGACAATAAAAAATAAATTCAAATAATGACACAAGTTGATTGGGGTTTTTTTTACGAATTCACTATCATTTTTTGCTAAAAAAAAGAACTGATCTTGTGTGAAAACCTGCTTGTGTAAAATGGTTGAGTAGATAGATATATTTGCTAAGAATTATACCAGCCGTAATCATTAGTAGAGTTCTTCTTATCTAATATTAAAACCTTTCAAATCAATTTGAACCCTTAATGGGATCCTGACCGTTAGTATCCCTGATGGTCAGAGTGGATTTGGAAGTAATGGTAACGAAGATATGACTCCACTCTCCTAGACCTTCAGTTCTGACGTCTCACAGCTGAATCGTGTCATACCCAAGACACACTTAAGGGGACGTCTTACCATTCTGCCACATATATATTTGGCGTATTCTAATCCCCAATAACAGGAGGGAAAAGTTCATTGTGAAACATTTTCTTTGTCAGAAGTAAACACCGAATCTTTTTTTAAGGTTGCTCATATCTTTTGTTCACCACTGTATAGTGGACAGTTCAGATTTGACAGCACCATTGTGTGGCTTTCTTATATTTTTGGCTTTTCGAAAAATGAGGACTGCAACTGACGGCTGAAAGCGTAAATAGAAGAATGAGATCATCGGTTAGTAAAGTTTAGAAAAAGCCTTTAATTTTCAACGCAGGTGTTTGGCAAGAAAGCAACAGACAACCAAGTGTGGCCGAGGAATGTTCGGTTAGATTAAGAACCCTATAATACAATGCATATTGGCAATTATAACGGATTATTTTCCCGTTAAAGGTATTTTTCTTTGATAAGCAGGAATTACCTTTAGACAGTTTGGTTTAAGTAGCGGTTGTTGAAAATAAAAGACCAATCTGTTTGCTAAGTCATTATGTATTCGTGCTGTTATGTATATGTATATACTAAATGACGTTCTCGTCTACGCTAGATATGAGGGAATGACTTGAATCACAACTAGTTATATTAACAGTAAAACGATAATCATTGAAAAAACAAACGGACCGCGGTTTCATGTGTGCCTTGACTCGCTTTATCCACGGTATTGGCTTACGAAAGAGCAAATGTATGTACATAATCTATAATTGAAGGATTTTAGATATTCATATTTATTTAACTCAAGAAAGCTTTAAACGTTAACGTTTTTGATTCCTCATAGACAAAGGGAACTTCTCATCAGGTGGAAGTCAATAGCAATATATTGATAGGTTATATGCATAAAACCGTTAATCTGCTGACTAGTTTAATACAAAACATCCAATCTATCTATCTAACTATCTATTGATACCTTTCTATATGTCCAACTATACATCCAACTATCTCACTCTGTTGATAACTATGTACCTATCTAAGCCTGGCTTACCGGTTGGCTAAAACAATGGCATATTCCTTCACACATCTTGTAGTCAGTAATCTAATATAAAATTATCAAGTTAATTTTATTACTAATGATGAATTGGTAAATGTTGTTTCCGTCTAACTGATATATATATATGTATATATATATATATATATATATATATATATATATATATATATATATATATATACTGCTGAAAATTCCAAGAACTTTGTGAAAAATCAGTGTTTGTAAACTTACTGATGGCATCTTCAGACAAAATATTTTCGATTAACTTTTCAGCACAGTCAAAAACTTTTATAAATTGAACTGAACTACAACAAACAATTTTTGTCTAGATATTAGCAATTGGAGGGAGTCAATGATATTACACAACGCAAATCTGTTTTTTCAAAACAATAACTCTGTATTTATTATTACTATTAACGAAAGTTTGCTTAATTTCAGACACATAAAATACCAGTTTATAAGGTTTATTAATGTGTATTCTTGTCAAAACTTTTCAACATCTTCAAAGTCTCATATTTCTAGTGTGACTTTATTCACTTTCTGTGCTTTTAACTAGTAGTAAAGATGAATTTCTCCATAGACTTTCAAGTCAATTAAACTTTACAAATCATCCTCTCAATCTCTCTATGACCGGGCTACATAGTCGTTGAGTTATTGGTACATTTCTCCCTAAATCTTGCAATACTCAATGCATGACAAAATATCTATCTATCTATCTATCTATCTATGACCGGCTTGCTAAATAGTCGTGTTATTTACGTATTTTTCCCTTGATTCTGCAATCTAGAATTCAACACAAAATTTACTTCCTACCAATCATTCTGGCAAATATATATATATATATATATATATATATATATATATATACAAGCAGTTTAAGGATGTATATATATATATCCCTAAGCTGCTTGTTTGCCGAGGTAGTGGCGTATTTCTTCCCCGTTTTTCCAGTGTGTAATTATATTCAAAGTATCATACAGAGATGGATAAGTCGTATGTGTAAAAATCGCTTTACTTTTTCCTTTTCCTTCACAGTTTTTTTTTCTATTTCTCCCAATCTTCATTCTTCCTCAACGACGGAGTTACAGTTTCCTTGGATTTTCCTGCTTATTCCTCATTCAAAACATTTTTTTCTAAGCCTTTCTTCTTTTTCTTGTTTTATCCACTTCTTTTACCTTCCTTAATTCCTTCCACACTCTGGTCTTTTATCTTTTTCTACATTTTTCTTGAACAATCTTTTTTTTTCTGAACTTATCTCCTTTCTCTCTCATTCTCTTCTTATTACTCGGCTTTCATTTTTGTCTTTCTATATCGCTCTATATTTTTGCTTTTCTTTCATTCTGTTTTTCCTTTTTCTTTTCTTTTTTTTTAACCTTCATTCACATTCATATGTTTCTTCTATCTTCGTTTTTTCTTGTATTTTTAAACTTTTTGTTGTTGTTGTTGTTGTTGTTGTTGTTGTTTATCTCTCCGTGGATCTTCTTAATGCTTTACTTCTTTCCTTATTCTTTCTTTACGTTCTTGTTTTTCTTTCTCTCCCCTCCACATCGTCTTCTCTTCTATCTCTTATGCCGAAGCAAACACCTCAACGTGGGCTTCCAATTGTAAATGTTGCTACAGTCTGCCCTCTATTTAACGCCTATCAGATTTCAAAGAATTTGCTTTGCTCACCGAATTAAGTGGCTAATGTCCCATAACTCCAATTGGCGCAGATAGTTTTAAAATAGGCTTATTTTCTCGTTAAATGCCGTTAGCAGATTCATTGCAATGTAACCAACAAATCCACTCCGCCAACCCCCATTACTTTACTAACAACAATACCACACCCCAACGAATAGAATTAATGGAAAGTTTCAAAATTGTTTTTCATTTATGATGAGCGACAGTGTTTTTAACAACATAAAGAATGAAGCGAAAACCACTTTCGAGAGAAGGTAAAAAACAAATGATACCAATGATAGTTTTTAGTGGAATTTGAAAGATTTTTTTCTTTTTTCAGCGAATGAGGGTTATATTGAATAGCGGCCATATAGAAATTCTTAAAGTTTTTTGGCCTACAGCAGAGAAAAACAGCAGACAGAAGTTTGACAGCCATGGTGACATCTGTTAAAACTGCTGGAAAGAAAAAAAGGTTAAGTAGGAAATCTGGTTGTTCCCCCGCCGATCCCTCCACTTCCACCAGCGCCGTAATCGATTCTAGGGAAGTCGAGAATTCCGAGAGCCCCCTCTCCCCTGAGTTGACCAACACTCCCTTAATTATAAACGCCGTTAAAAACAAGTGTTCAAATGTTTTCGCCGATACGACCGAAATCTATTTACGGGCTTCCTTGAAGCGGGGTCTGCGATAACTTTTCCTCCAAAGTTCCTGTTTAGGAGTAAATTTTCATTTCTTTTAGTCTTATTTTTTTTCCGAAGATTTCACTGTTCTTCTTTCTTTTCTTCTTTGTTTATTAAAATATATTTAATATATTCTTGCTTTCTGTCAGAGGTTTTCATTTTCTTAACTCGCTGAAGTACCTGTCCATATCGGATAAGAATTCATTACTTGAATCACTGCTAAAACCTGTCAATGGGATTTAGAATACGCTAACTGTATCCCCTGCAGAGAAATAAGGCCTTCCATTCCATAAAAAAGGGTGTCCTAAATATGGTATTAAAATGCTGGTGAGACTTCAGTTATGGAGCTCTGGGGTGTGTGAAATGCATCTTCACTGCCCTTATTCCTAAGTTCACTCTGACCTGTAGCGGTAGTATTTATCAGAATCCCTTCTACGGATTAAATAGTCCTGTTTGCAAATTATTTGTTATAGATCAGAATACCTGATCTCTTATAACTATGTTCTAAAATTCTGAAGATGCAATACAAAAATGTAAATATAAACATATGCAATTCCCTGACTTCTAGGCATAAAATAACCCTTGACGGGCATACTGTCGTCAAAATCAATCAATCATAATATATTCCCACTTTGTTCTTAAGCTTAGTTTAAAGGTCTGAGTCACTCCGTGAGAATCAAACTATTTGACAGTTGTCTGCTATCTCGTTTACACTGTACAAAACGCCCATAACAGAAAAGAGAGTTGCCAATTTTTATATTAAATCTAATTTTATTCTGTAAATGACACGTAGTTTTATAGAGATTTTTTTTAAAAATATGAATGACTTTAATCGATCCTCTCTGTTTAGTTTTGTAAGAAATATTGTAATGCGATTATTTTACATATTCATTTCGATTAACCGATAAGTCTAATTAATAATGTTTAATCGAATGTGAGTATTTGATCTCGAAAACTAAACTCATTGAGTTAACGGTGGATAAATGAAATCCTTCCTTATTTGGGAATGCAGCCAAATTAATACTGATACAAAATTTCACACAAAAGGCAAATCAACTGAAAAATAGATGAGTGGATAGATACAAAGAAAACGGCTTCGAGTTGACAAAGAAAAGAAGCAGAAGTTACCCCGCCAAAACAATTACCGACGCTGTTGGATGTATTCTGGCAAATACATCCAACCAAGCAGAAACACTACTGCATAGCTTGGAACGAGCCGCCACAGGCATTGGCCTCCATGTCAATGCACACAAAACTGAATACATGAGCTTTAATCAAACAGGCGACATTTCCACACTAGACGGAAGCTCTCTGAAACTAGTAGACAAGTTCACCTACATAGGAAGCAGTGTCTCATCAACCGAAAAAGACATCGACACGCGGCTAACGAAGCATGGATAGCTATCGATAAGCTATCGGAAGTCAGACCTGACCGATAAAATAAAACGCAGTTTCTTCCAAGCAGCGGCCGTATCGATACTGCTATAGGAATGCACAATTTGGACGCTAACAAAACGGCTGGAGAAATAGCTAGACGGTAATTACACAAGAATGCAGCGAGCAATATTGAAAATGCCTGGAGGCAACACTCCACAAAGCACCAACTATACGGCCACCAACCTCCCATCACGAAAACTATCCAAGTTAGACGAACCAGACATGCAGGGCACTGCTGGAGAAGCAGGGACGAGCTCATAAATGATGTACTCCTATGGACCCCCACATATGGCCGAGCAAAAGCAGGACGGTCAGCTCGAACATACATACAGCAGCTCTGTGAGGATACGGAGTGTAGCCCTGATGACCTGCCAGAGGCGATGAACGATAGGGAGAAGTGGCGAGAGAAGGTCAGGGATATCCGTGCTAGCGGCATTACATGATGATGATGATGATGAGTTGATAAAAGTTATCATTAGGCGGGCATTGATCTTACTCGAAATAAATGTAACACATAGCATGATATTTTTTACGTCTTGATTTTTGTGCGCCCGGAAAAAAACGTCATCGGAAAAAACATGGAAAAAGCTTTTAACTTTGGTTTCTGTCGAGAATTTTTTAGTTCGAATTTTTGCTAAATTTTTGTAAGACGGTTAAATTAATAATTTCCAAAATGGGTCATATGCCTCCTCTGGAGTCGGTCGAAAAATCTAAAGGAGTGATGTTTAAAAAAGCGTTTGTAAAGGGGCAATTAGGAGGCATACAAATCAAGGATTCTTTTAATACAAAATTTCAATGAAAAATAAATCATTAACACCAAATGTTTATTCTTTATAACGAATTCAATTAACACGAAAAAATTGTGAATGATATGAGTTAGATTTCGATTTAATTAGTAACCATCACCTGTTATCAGGAACAGGAAATATATCTACTTGTTTTGCCAGCCCTTTCGGCACGGCTTAGAATACGAAAAAAAAGGTATGTCCTGAGTATGACACTAAATTGTATCACGTGGTGAGACCTCAGTTCTGAAGCTCTGGGATGTGTAAAGTACTCTTCCTTGCCATTATTCCAAGGCCCACTCGAACCTCGAGTGATAGTACCTGTTAGGTTCCTACCTATTGACCAAATTGATATGATGGAAAATTAGTGATAGGAATACTTGAAACCATATAACCGTGTGCAAAAACTTTTAAGAAACTAAACCAAAAAATAAATATAAATGCACACTGTACGAGATTATCTAACCGCTAGAAATAAAATAATTCATGATGGGATGACACACAGTTAAAATCAATCAGTTGTTATCGATTTAAGTTGAGATAGTCTTAGATTAGCCTCGGAATTTGATGGGGGACGGGAATTAATACATGTAAAAATAAACGATTGAAAATGTAGAAAATGAAACTACGAAGGAAATGTAAATTTGGTGAATGAATGCAGATTTTATTTTATAAGTTTGTGATACATTTCTTTGTTTCAAGACAAATTCTTATTAAGCATAAGCTTTTCCTAGACTCTTTCACGGAAAATATAAAACAGTCTCGAATGTCTTACATGTTCATTTTGATGTGAGAATGTCCGTAATTGATGTTTTCTTCTGGTACTTGATGTGTGTCCGTTTTTGAAGTAGAGTCGTCATGATTTATGTCCTTTCATATAGACGGTTGGGTAAGAAAAAAAACTTCCACAGCGTCTGTTCCAGTTTTCTTCAGTGTTGTCTTTTTAAGGACGTTGGTAGTTTCTAATATGTGGCCGTTTGCTTGGTTTAGTAGCCTATTGTGAAAAAAATACAAACGTTACCTTCCATAACGAATACCAAAAGAGTCATTTCTTTCCATGAAATGTATTTTATAAAAACTTTAGAAGAGTTCCACTGGCAAGGATGATGATTGTGTTTTAAATCATTTTCTTTTTTATTTTATTTTGTAAAAATTTTCCATACAATAGTTTTATTTTTTATATAAAAGAATAACTGATGAAAATTTCCTATTTTGTAAAAATGTAATTATACTCTATCAAACTATTTTTCATTAGTAAGAAAGGTAGGGTTAACACCATGGAATGATAATTTTATATGAATGCTTGTTGCTTTAAGGCAAATTTACATTAAAAAATTCATTTGAATAATAAAAAAAATATATAAAATATATGTATATAATAATTAAATAATGTATATCAAAATATTTGCATAAAGACAAATTTGTTGGCGATTTGCATCTCGATTTTAAATATTGACCAAAATCATGAATCTGATTTCGATAAAATTTTCTGTACTTATTCATTGATGAATGAATTCATTTTTAGATAGAATATATTGTAAAAACATTTAGAAAATAAAAACACTAAAGAATTTACCCCCTTAATAATACTAGAAGTATCTAATCGTATAAAATACGGTACATATAGCGTTACGGTTATGGCGTGTTCAGGTTATTATGGTTGGATATGGAATCTGTGACCAAGTTTAAATCTTGAACAATCATTTTGTGTTTAACTTTGAGCTAATACGCTAAGAAATGAATTCGTCTGTTCTCAACCTTAGCTATGGATTGATTGTAGAACAAACTGAGTCCTTTAGCTTTAGTTAGGCAACCAGTCACTGAAAAAGAAAATTCATTCAAATCAGTTTTCGCTTAAAAAATGATCTTGTGCTAAATTCTCTCCATGGCAAAGGAGTCGGGCAAATACGAACATATAGTTTGTAAGATTGTTAGAATTAAAATTAAAGACAGAATTGATTTTATTAGCGTTTAATATAAATATTCCTATTTAAAGGAATCCTGGATTGTTTTATAGTCTATTTATAACTAGTTTCTGCTTTGCTTATATTGAGCAAGGCGTACAGAAGCTGCCTTTTAGTTCGTTTATTCTAAAATCCCCAAAGAAAAAAATATTTTGAATAAATAATTAATTCTAATTTCCAGAATCGAACAGGTAGCATTACCTTATTCTTTAAAGAGTTTTTTTTTCCGGGAGACCATTGAGTTGAAGTGAATTTCCTCTTAACCGCTCAATGCCTCTGATAGAGAGAGTCTTAGTGCATATGAGGAAAAAGAAAGAGAGAGAGATCTATTTGCTTCTTTTAACTACTACCATGAGTGTGGTCAAGAGATGGCGAACCTTTTACAATGAGTTGGGGAACGGTAAGTCATAGAGGATGAAAAATAAAATCATCCCCACGCAAAAAAAAAACCCAGACTGAACCAGATTTTATAGATTAGTTTAGAATCGTTTAAAGGCATGGCTAACAATTTCTGAAAGTTTGATTATAATCGGGCCAAAAATAGTGAAGTCACTGTTGTAGAGAAGGACGGACGGACATTTAGTGAATTATAATAAGATTATTTTATTATTTTCGACCCTTTTCACACAAATTGTAACTTGTAATTTCCCCTGAAGACTCAGATCTTCCCCTGATCACCAGTTACCCTCGTGTCTTTTCTAAGTTCTTTGGGATTGACTTAGGCCTTTTAATCATATTATTTTACTCCTAGCAACGTTTTTCAGATCAGTTGTAACTGGTGACCTTTGCACAAGTCTGAGTGACAGCAAGTCTTCTCAGCTCCCTGATTCTTCTTCAGTATTCAAACCGATTGGTAAGCTGGCCAATTTTAATTCTTCTTTGTTTTTACACTTCTTCCATCCTCATTTCCAGGTTCTTCGGGACTGTATCACTGTCACCGCCATATCCCACAAATTTTTAAAAACTTTTTATCAACTTTCAAATATTTCTCCAGTTTTTCGCTTGTCTCTGTGATCTTCTTGAACGGTAAAATCCACGAACTAAATATTCATTTCTTTGTGTTGATTACAAAGTCTGGTCTTTTGACCAAGGTGAAGCGATAAGTTTTTATCAAAAAATTCCAAAGAATTATTATTATAGTTATTATTATTAGATTTTATCCCAATAGCTCCGGCTTTCGTCTGAAATTATAGAATCAACGTGTTTTCGTTACCAAGTCGCAGATAAATGTCCGAACGTTTATTCTGACATTGATAAAATGGTTTGAAATGATTAGACTTCAGATACAAAGGAAATAATCTCATTTTCACGTCTTCAATGACGAAACCTCAAAATATGATCGCCAACTTTTTTGAATTAGTTAAGGACCTAATACTAAGAAAGTATGCGTTCGTTATGTCTAATGTAGAATATTTGAACTTGTATTCAAAGAAGAAAGATCCCAAAAAGGTATTTACTGATCAAGTGATTTTAACGGCATGTTAACCAGTCTAGGTTTATTCTATGCCAAAGATTAGGGAATCGCGTTTATTGTACGTTCATATTTACATTTTTTGTGCACTTGTTTCTGAAGTTTTTTTTCCTTTTTGTGCACGGTCTTGTCAAATACTAATAATTTGTAGATTGATTTATTTGACAGATAGATTGGATCTTAACAAGTGCCATCACTTTCGGTTAGAGCGCGGACCAGAGATTAATTGCAATGAAAGGGGACTGCAGACATTACAGATCTCTTGAACTAGAACCTCATCATCAGGTACAATTTTGTGTCATAGCCTTTTAGGAAATTGCTGGATTAAAACAATAAGTTAAGCTAACCTATCACAAAACAAGGGTTCTATTTAGTATTATACTTACATTGTAAATCGAACCCTAGTTAAAAACATTAAACTTTTTGGAATTTTCAAAAGACAGAGACAAAACACATGCTCCGTGGTCCCATTAGTAACCACAGAAAAGATGGTAATCTTATATGTAGGCGTTCTTGAGTTATGAGAGAAGAGACAGACGGATTAAAAAAAAAACATTTGGTGAATTATAGATTTACTTTTCAAATTCCTCTTTTTCCTAAATTTTTTAAAATTTTAATTTATGTTGCTTTTTTGTGCTTTTTTTTGTCATTTGCTCTTGCACTTCTCATTTGTTTGTCTTTTTTACAAACTTATTTACTTTCCTTTCTTTTTATTTTCCCTCTCTTTCATCCTTTTTTATTTTCATTCTTTAACTTTCATTCACTTCACTTATTCTTTTCTTTTTCTTTTTTATTATATCTATTCCTTTTCCCTCATTTCATTTTTTTACCAACATTTCCCTTCAATTATTCTTCGATTTGTCTTTTCAGTCTGTTATATCTATTCTTTAAATTTTTTAACCTTCAACGGAACAACATTTTGGAGGCGAAGGAAAGTCGATTACCTATTTTGTTTTTATGCTTGTTGTCAAGCCATAAGTCACATGATCGTTTTTCCTTGCAGTTATTCAGAGAGCGACTGCTGAACATGAGGCAGAGAGATTTAAAAGCGGATATTTACGCCGCTTTGGTATTTTGAATCAGAACACAATACAGTAAATGGACTGACCGTGCTAAAAAACATTGGCCCAACTAGGAGGCTAATAATTTGAGCTCGTCAAATTTTTCCACGTTTAACGTCATAACAACCAAAATAGCCAATCTATTTACCAATGCTTATTTGATAAATGGACAGGTTGCCATTTATTTATGTTATTTCAATAGAAGACGAAAGAAAAAACATGAAAACTTCTTATTCGCAATCTGCTATAATCTATCTTGATTTTGTCTCCATTATCACAAATTTCATTGAATCACAAATTACACTAAAATGTTTCCAACAGCTTCATGGTATCGAAGCTTCTAACTTTTGCCGTGTCGATGGGGATCAAAATACGCTGACTGTATCCTCTGCAGCTGAGTAAGACCCCTAAAAATGCGATCTTCTGGGTATGACATTCACCTGTATCTGTTGGTGAAACTCCGATTCTTGAGTTCTGAGAGGACTTTGGAGTATCCCTTCATTGTTATTACAACCAGGTTCACTCCGTTTGAGTGGAATACTTGGAAATACTAAAGAGTACGCAATATATTTGTGTCAAGAATAGTTACTTGAATAGTTTACTCAGGATTATAAATGCTTGCAAATTATTGGAGTTTGATAAAAATAACTGATATCATATAACCATGCGCAAAACCACGTAAAAAATTGAAATATAAACTTCTACTATATGCAATTTTTTGGCCACTTTCCATACCCCAGAATGGGTATTTTGCTGATAAAATCAAATTAATGGGATCTAAATTAGGATCTCCTTTAGTATTTATTCATTCGGATACATTTTCTATTATATATATACGAGGTGCATACGATAAGTTTCCAGATTTTTTCGTATGGACACTTTTATTGATAGTACACACATGAAACTCTAGCCCCCTTCGAAGTAATCTCCTCTGGTTACAATGGTTGTACTGTTCCATAAACTTCTGGAAAGCCCCATGGAAGTCCTCTTCTGTGAGCATGTCAATGAACTTCGTCACAGCCTCTTACATCTCCTCTATTGCCTCAAAACGACAGCCTCTGAGCTTAGGGAATAACCAAAAGTCACAGGCAGCAAGGTCTGGACAAGAGGAAGGGTGGGGAACTGTCTTGATGCCCATCTTGCTCAAATAGTCTGTGACAATGATGGGGTTGTGGACTTGTGCATTGTCCTGGTAGAAATGCCACTGACCCGATTTGAAGAGTGTTGGTCTCTTCCGACGGAATCTCTTCCTGAACTCCCTTAAAACCTCAACATAGTATTCCTTGTTAACTGTCAGTCCAGTAGGAACCCAGTGCATGCAGATCATGCCAGTGCTGTCAAAAAAAGGGATCATCAAAAGTTTGTGGATGGATTTGCTCTGTCTGGCCTTCTTGAGTCTAGAAGAGCCAGCATGTTTCCACTGGGAACTCTGTCTCTTGATCTCTGGGTCATAGCAGTAGATTCAGCTTTCATCGCATGGCATTTTTTCCAAGTTTAAAACAGAATTTTATTGCATATCGTTCTTTTAAATTCCATATTGCATTTTTGAAACTCACCAGCTGTGACATTCAGGCTTTAGTAGGGTGTATTCCAATTGCTGCTGGAGCTGTTCATTTGAACCTGAAAGCATAAAAATTGGTTAGTCGTCTCATAAGATGTATAGCAATAAAATACAGAATTTTCAAGAGACTATGACAAATTTAAATGCCTGTACAAAAAAGTCTGGAAACTTATTGAATTCACAACGTATATATGTGTGTATGTGTGTGTGTGTGTATGTGTATAAGGTCAGTTGAAAACACCACAGGCTGACCAAAGTTCTCTCATAGAGTGTAACAAAAATTGGTATATTATTCGATGTAAACTCCTTGTGGCTGACACATAAGCCATTTTAAGGTAAATAACGTTTCTTTATAGAGTTCATTATTTAAAAAATGACTAAAATGTGTTTTTCGTGTTCTTTAAGGTTTAGTGTCTTTCTCAGGTTAATTTACCTAGTTTTACGATTTTGTCTTTAATTAAGTCACTTTTAATGATTCTTGATAAATTCGAGCGGTTTATTAATCTTATTCATTTATCGTCTGCAAATTCATCGTATCAAATCTATTTCTCATACGATATTGAGTTTCTCCACCCTAAACCTTTAGCCCTTTTTATTAGATTCTTAAAAGCAATGATTAAGTCATGAATTCAGACGCAAATAATGTACTTGCGATAAATTTACCATACGATGAATTTACTGACGATGAATTTACCATGATAAATTTACTAGATACAATATTTAAGGCATTAGAGCGGCTTAACATAAAATATTGGGTTACAGCACGGCCTTTGGAACCTATCAATGGCCTAGTGTGGGCTATGACTATATATTTATATCGTATATACTATTATATCTGTCTATCATCAAATTCTTTTTTTTAGATTTTCAAATTTGACTGAAAACCTGTGCAACTCATTATAAAGTAATGATGTATAGACATCTAGACTTTGTCTACATAAATCATCACTAATTCTCGATACTTTCTGATCAGCAATTTTTGGCAGAATCTAAGATTGTGCATGTGTATCAGTCTTCCTAATCACCATCTATATCAAACAGCAACTTTTTCTTTCTTTCTTTCTAAATTAAAAATTCTTCTCAAGGATAAAAGATTTGAGTAAGAAGAAGATATTGAAAGAATATAAAAGTGTAGCTTCACAAAATATTAAAAGCGGAATTTCTTGCGTAGGTACCAAGTATTTTCAAATGTATCGAAACTGAAGCTGTATTTAACAAAACAGAAATTATCAATGAATGAAACCTTAACTTTCGTCAAAATACTTGATTGGCTTTAAAGACGTTTAATCCAGCGAGTTTTCTGTTGGTCGAAATACCTCTGAAACTTTTTTTTAATATATTGAGTGCAATTAAGACTTTGTATTTCTTTTTATGTCCTCAAATCTTAAGTCTAAGTTTAATTTTCAATTTGAGAAACAAAAAAGTCGCACGTATCTCCGTCTGGTGAGAATGGATGGTGCAGCATTTGCATAATCCAGAGCTTCACCAAAAACCACTAATTAAAAGGTATCATAATACTGAAAAAAGTATTACGAATAAGCACTTACTCCTCTAGACTGTTATTTGGACATGATCACTTTATTATGTAAATGTACCAGTGGCCACCAGTCTTCATTTAAATTTTAGATATAAAAGAAAAACAGATAATTTGTAAGGACATCTATTTTAAAACGCCTTCCTTACAACTAATTATAAAGAGTGTACGTTCCCACATGTATGCAACCAACCCCACAATTCTCACCTTGTCACAAAATTTTCCAATAGACTTAACTAGATTCCTTCTGTACGTAGTTCTGTTCAGATATAGTCGTACGTCGTGTTGGAGTCTATGACTTCCTCGAGGGTATTTGCATCAAGTTGCACTAATTTTTCGTATTCATGCATAAAATGTTTTATGATCCCTTAGGAGCGTGTATGTATTTTTGTAAATTATATGTTGCTTGTTTATCACTGCACATGGTTTCTATATAGTTTCATTTCTGAGGAAACTCAGTAAAGTTTTTAAAAAATTATAATTTCTTAATCTGAGCCTAGAAACTACTTAAATTCAACTCGAAGTAATGAATGCGTATATATATATATATATATATATATATATATATATATATATATATATATATATATATATATATATATATATATAAGCTTATGCAACTATATGTAATTAGAAATCTTTATAAGTATACTAGGTTATCTAATCCCTCTTTTTTCTTTCTATCTATTTATCTATCTATATATCTCTCTTGCTCTTGCACTTTGATTTTTTTTTCTTTCTCATACCATGACTCTCTCTACTTTTTCCTTGTCTATGTCACTCACTTTTTAAATTTCTCATTCCTTGAAACTTATATTTTTTTCTTCTCGAGTTTTCATTTTTCTTTCCTATAACGACTGTATATTTGGATTTATCAAATATATGGCCATTCTATAGACATCAAATTCAAAACTTTTTCTATATTATAGATAATCTGAGACGCTAATTCTATATCAAGACAATCTGAGACGCCACTTACTATTATTATTGCATATATTATATTATCATCAATACTATTCAGCAGTCAATTTTTTTTCGAGGTTTATAATGACGGATACAAGTATTGAAATTCTGATTGTTTTCAGACCTTATCTAAAACTGGACCACAAAGCTACTAAAGCTGCTCACAGAAAGGGAGAAGCTGAAAGAAACGAGATAATACCAAACCGTATTTCCCAAAACTGATTTAGGCTTGTCCTTTGAAATAAAGACTGGACTTAAACAGCCATTAGTTGTCGATTAATCAAGTGGCCAGTGAGTGCTTCTATATTATTAATTGGGAAAACTGTATTTGTTTCTTTTCAATAGACGGTCGAATGTTTTGATGCAGAACTTGATGTAGAAATGTAGTATGCATGTTATGCATGTTATTGGATGTAAGCGGAAAAACATCCTTCGTTGTTGATGAAGAGAAAGTGGCAAATAATGAAGAAAACTAAACAGAAAACCATGTTGCTGCAATGGGAAATAATCATACAGAATTCAAATTTCTAAATTTTAACCGAAATGAATTAACTTATTACTCGTCTTGCTATTATGATTATTCGCATATAATTAGACATCACTATTAAGGTTTATTGACCGGACCATTGGCCAAATGAGTAGAGTGTTCACCAATGGTCCGGGAGACCGAGGTTCAATCCCAGGTCTAGTCATACCGAAGACTCAAAAAATGCTACTTGATGCTGCCTTGTTTAACACTCAGCATTATAAGGTACGTATCAAGGATAAAGTGGAGCAATCCAGGGAATGGAGTAGCACCCTCCCCACTACACCTCGGTGTAGTAGCTATTGAAAAGGGAGCCTTCGGGTCACCCTCGAATACGGTCGCCAACTTTACTTATTTAGGTTTATAGGTAATTCTTCACGCTGAAGAAGTAATCTATTTACATTGCGTTACAACCATTTTATCGAGCCAACTTTCTATCAGTTAAAATACTTCTGAATCTGTCATAGGGTACAAAGTTACAATTCCTCAAATCTTTCCGTTGAATTGAATTTTCAGCTTCGAACAAAAGAAAAAGTTACACGGAATAAGGTCGGATAGACATCGAGAACACCGATCAAAAATTATTACGAATTGGCACTGACTTGTACTGAATGCGGACATGACATCCTAACTTTATCAAGTGAGTTATTTATCGGTACACATTTCTTTCTTTTTTTTTTCAAAAATTAAATTTCAAAATATATAAGATATCGATAAATCTCTTCTTTTTCACTAACTTTAAAATATCATCTACGAAATTTCGTAATTGTTACGCAACGACTTTTGCCTATGCATAAATACATGTGTGTGTATATATATATCTGTATCATAATATGTTTAACTGCATAAGAATATTGATGCTTATATCAATAAACGTTGGTACATCAATAAGTCAGTAGGTTGATAAGAAAAAATAAATTATTTAGTATTACGATATTTATTTTTTAATACTATCTTCTTTTTTGTTAATGTACTTAATCAAGCAGTGTTTATTAATCACCTAGTTTGAACATTATACAGTCAAAGACATAGATAAAAAAAAAAAAACCTTGAATAACTCTGTGATAGATTTTGAACTTATCGATTCACCCTCATAGATAGATAGAGCTCAGTTAGAGTAGCGTAGTCATAGAGTCAACGGCGCTTGGGGCTGTAAATTTCTTGCCAATGGGATCATCAGACTATGATAATTGCATCGGTGAGAAACAGCCAGTCATCAACTTACTTAGATCTACATATACTATATCACTCTTTATTCCAAATATAGCAAACTATATATATATATATATATATATATATATATATATATATATATATATATATATATATATATATATTTGATGTGTTAAAAAGTATCGAACAAAATGAACAATCATTGAAACTTTAATTTTCTTCAAACTAGTCCCTTGGTATTTTTTTTAATTGCCTGAAGCAACTAATTGACTGCTCATTTGATATGTTGTGAACTTCCGCTGTCATATTTCTTTTAATATCTTTCACGCCCTCAAACCAAACTAATAAGATGAATTTTCAATTAGGAAACAAGAAAATATCGCACGGATCTTGGTGCGTTATGTACGATGGATGCAGCAAAATCCTGTTACACTAAAAATATTAAAATGTACTTGTTCTGCTGATCAAAAATATCGCAAAATGATTCTGACAAATGTAAAAGTGTAGCCATCTATACATGATCAATTTGGTAAATAATTTACTTAACTTTGTATACGTGTTTATTTAAGATTAAAAAAAAATAGGACTTATATATGCATATATGTATATATAGAGAGTAAAATAGTTTTTTTTTTATAGATACAACGTAGGTGGTTTTTTTTCTACAGATTACAGTATCTGGGACAGATTCATGCCCAAAACTCAAGTTAAGTGCTTTCTTTACCGTTGTTGAACTCGTTCTATTTACCGTAATTTAAGTCGTTTTTTCCTACATTAAAATCATTTTTGAAATAATGTCTAAAAACCGACTTGTCCTGACGGGTTGTTTTTTAAACGATTCTTTAGAAATTATTTTAAAAAACGATTTTAACCACGGTCTTGATATGACTAGACATGAGAAAGAGAGAGACAGAGAGAGATGATTCAACATTCAAGTTAATAATGGAAAACGTATTCATTTTTATCAACGTGTTTTTATTTTCAACAAAATCTTCTTCCTTGTCAATATAAATAATTCATTTGGAATTATTACACCTTCTGATCGAACATTATACAGGGAAAATCTAAAATGAAAACAAATGATAATTACATAGCAGCCTACAAACTTATTGATTCACAATTACTTCCATGTGCATAGCGAAATTCTTATTGTATGTGTATCCATGAAAGCATATCTCTCTCGAGTTTTCACTTGTTGTATGTGCGGCGAACTTTTTAATGCTTATATTTAGGTTGTTGTAATCTACCGTTGCACGTATTATTTGCATCTATACTCCTACATACTTATATATAATTAAGCTTATTTATGCACAGTTGTTTATGTACTTATCTACACACTTAAGCTTGTGTGTGTTTATGTGTGTGTGTGCGCGCGCACGCGCGTTTGTGCTAGCGTGTCTTTGTGCCCTAGACCCTGCGTGATAATGTTTGCTTGTGTGTCACAGGCCATTTACTCAAAAAAGGCTGCGTAGAATCCCCACCAGCCGACTTGAAAAACTGAACCTGTTTAAGTAATCAGTACGCCTAGTTCTTTTGATCGGCCCCACACTCCGAGTTTCTACTGCAATACGTCAGGGAATAAATACGATTTCAACATAATTGTATCATACAGCTGACAGTTCATTCCCTCTTCTTGAAGCCCCTCTCTCTCTCTCTCTTTCTTTCTCTCTCTCTCTCTCAATCGCATTTTCACAAAAAATGTACTAATCTTACTCTGTCAACCCTACAACTAATAATATTGCAACAAATAATATCAATTATGATTTTCACTTCACGCGTATTTTTCAGTTTTAACTGGTGGTTTTTCACTGAAATTTGAGTGACAGCAAGGACACTTCTAAGTATTCTAGTCATTTCTAACAGTGGTGTGGTATGCCTGATCTTGATTCTTTCTCAAATTTTCAGCACGCATAGTGTCTTTTTAAGCCTTTAGGCAACATTCCAAGTTTGCTGGCTACAACTGGTACCACCATCACCATTATATTCCATTGCTTCTTCAGCTCTCAAGCAATATCCAAGTATTTGTCTATCTTTTTGCTCTTCTTATACAATCCATCTCTTTGACTTCCTCCTTTGTCCATTCTAAGAAGGAATCGTTTTGAGTATCTTGCAAAGTGGAATGAGAAACTTTTTGTCCTTCTGGGCTACTCATTTCTTACATATATTTTTATCCCCGTTTGCTTGATGCTATCCCATTTCTAATAATCCCAGCTATTAGTTGATTTTATATTCTACAAGTGTCTTGTGCTTTCCAGATTCAGTAGATATATTCCTTCTATTGTTTCAGTTTTACCCCTTTTTATCATATGTAAAATATTTCTGCCCTAATTTATCTGGTTAAGATTGTCCACATCATAAGGAAACAGGTTTTCGGTCTGTATATGTTTGACATGATTCCTTTTTGGAATCTTTCTGAATTAGGGTTGTTTTTCTCTTTCGTCATCTTCTCGAGTATTCTCGCTTTTTGTAGGCATTCAATTGCTGCTGTAGTCTGACCGGCATTTTTTAAACCCAAAATCCAGATATGCCTCATGTCCCCTCGTGCTTTCCAACTTGTTACTTTCATGAGTGTTGATCTCAGTGAATCCAGATGTATGTCAGCATACTCCGTCGTTCCGATTATTCTTTAATGTCTTGTTTTTTCAATCCATTCGATCCTCTGTTGTAATCTTTCTTTTCCTATATCTTGCTCTAGAAGTGTTATTTCCATTTGAATCTGATTGTTTTTTTGTCTATATGGTTTCTTCCCCAACTTACTGGTAGAATATTTTGATTATTTTGGAAGGTTCTATTTTGTTTGTGTTGCTTGATTCCATCCAGGTACCTGTTGTCTCCTTTCTTTCTCAAATGTTTTCTGGCTTATTTCTACTAGAGGTATTATCACCTTTGGCTACTGTTGTCTTTTTTCAATCTTTTCATTATATTGTATTCTTGTAAATTTTTCCTTCCTTTGTGATTTCGCTTGTTGCCTCAGTTACTTTATTCCTGCAATAATTAAGTCGTTCAATTCGATGATGTTGTTCGTTGTGATATTTTTTAATAATTTGTCAACGTTTTCTATTCTAGCTCGAATTTTTCCATTCTTCTTTTTTTTGGGGGGGGGGTAATGCTTCCTTTACTTTGTTCATGTTTTTGTTTAAATTAAATCTTCATTGTTTCTTTCAGGTTAGCAGTGATGTTAAGGTGCTGAGTTTCGTTGTTTTGATTTTCAGCATTTTCTGTTTCAACTCTTTTGGGTAGGTTTTATTGATCCTACTCCTCATGACTTACCTGTCTATATATTTCCATTATCTCGACGTTAAAAAATCAGTCTTTCTTTAAAACCATCCTTGCTTGGTCTACAAGCTTTTGGTTTGTTGCTCAATTGAGTAACTTCTTCCCAAATTTCGATTATCTTTTGTCTATAACCCCTTTGGGTTAAGTTGATTTTAAAATAGCAATAGATTATATTTGTGCTTTTCTATATTCCATTTTTGCTGGGGTCTATTAGATGTTTTGTTGTTTTGGTCATTGTTTACCTTCAATTAAAACAGGCAAATTTCACAGGATGACGACTAGGTTGCCCATGTTAGCTATAAAGGGGCTTCCTGCCAATCAAGACACTCAAATCTGTCATTTCAGTCCCACATTTGTATTTTTATATGTATTTGACATTTTCATGGGTTGTATATCGGGGATATGCCAGACCCCAAAATTAAATTAATTCAAAATATTTTAATCATTACATTTTCAAATATAACACCAGTAATTCGTAAGAATAAAAGAATTTATTATTATTATTATTATTATTATTATTTAGAGTTTTTCACATCAGTATTAGCGGATGGTTTTTCACTGGAGTTTGAGTGAGAGCAAGTCTCCTCAAGTCTCCAGGAATATTCTCAGTATTCTGGCCGTTCTCAGTAATGCTGTCATATGGATAGTCTCTACCCGTCCACCAACTTCCAAGTCCTCCAGGCCTTTTACTAATCCTTTAGTTATTGTGCCAAAAGCACCAGTCACAATTGGTACAATCGTCACTTTCATGTTCCACAGCTTTTTCAATTCTCTAGCAAGGTCCAGGTATCTATCCTTCTTTTCTCATTCTTTCAGTTTTATTCGGTGGTCAGCCGGGGCAGCAAAGTCGACAATTTTGCAAATTCTCTTTTTTTTGTTGATTATTATAAGGTCTGGTCTTTTGGTCGAGATTAGATGATCCGTGTGTATGTCAATTTTAATAGGAATTTATGTGTCATTTTCTAGGACAGGTGCTGGGTTGTGCATATGCCATTTGTTGGAGTGGTCAAATTTAAATTTCTTGCACATTTCCTAGTGGATCACCTTGCCCACCCAGTCGTGTCTCGCCTTATACTCCTTCTGTGCTAATTTGCTGCATTCGATTATTATATGATTGATCGTTTCGTCTCTCACCACATAGTCTACATTTGCTATTTTGTTGAGTCTTGTCTATTCTCGCTTTGATATGATTTGTTCTTATGGCGTTGTCGTGTCCAGCTATTAGGAGACATTCCGTTTCTCTCTTGAGGTTACCTTTTCTTTGCTAAGTCCAGGTTTTCTCGTGTGAGATGGTGTTTATTAGTCGTTTAAAGCGACCATAGAGTTGTTTTTTCCCATTTTTGTTTCCTAGTTATTGTCATTCTATCGTCTATCGTGTTGTCGGTATCGTTTCTGATGGCTGTAATTAGTCCTCGTTCGTGTTTTTCTATGTAGTGTTCGAGCCGTTGTATCTATGTGTCAACGCTGTCTTCGATGCAGTCAAATCATGTTCCTCCCTCTTTTCTAGATACATATAGTCTGTCCACGTTCTCTCTGGGATGTAATGCCTTATGCATGGTTAGTTTTCTTGCTCTTTGATCCAATTGTTAAAGTTCATCTCTAGTCCACTTCAGAAAGGGTCCTGAATATCTAACGAAGGATACAGCCCATGTATCTATTCCTTTGATGAGGTTTCTGCCTGAGAGTTTTGTCTCGAGTAGTTTTCTAGTTCTCCTGAAATATTCTTTTTGAATTTTGTCCACTTGTTTGATGGTGTCAGCCTCCAAGATACCCAAGTATTTGTAGGTTTCACCCTCTCCGAGCGTTCTAATCTTGTCCTGATTTGGTAGTTCCATTCTCTCAGTCATATGTCGTTTGCCACTTTTCATGACAAGCATGGCACATTTTTCAATGCCAAATTCTATTCATATATCCTGATTGTATACTCTAACAGCGTATATGAGAGTTTCCAGTTCTTTTTCATTTTTTGCAAATAGTTTGATGTCATCCCTGTACATTAGGTGATTGATCATTTCTTGCTATCTGCTAAGTTTGTATCCGGTTGTGCAGTTTCTGAGTATGTGGTTAAGTAGCATCATGGCTATTATGAATAGTAAGGGTGACAGTGCATCTCCTTGGAAAATACCTTTTTGGATCTTTGTTTCTGCTAAGCTTCTTCCTCCTGCTGTCAGTTCCACTCTCTAGGTTGGCATGGTCTTTTCGATAAAGTTTATGACTTCATGTGATATTTTATGCGTTTTGAGACAGTTTATTATCCAGCTTTGTGGAACCATGTCATACGCTTTTTTTTTTTTTGTCGTCAATCCAGGCCATAGCTAGATTTTTCCGTCTGGTCTTGCTCTCATTTAGGATATGATGATCTATATAAAGCAACTCTGCTGTGCCACTTGATCTTTTGCGGCATCCTTTCTGTTCGACAGGGAACAATCCGCGTCTTGTTAGTGAGTTGTAAATCTTTTCTCCTATTTGTGCTGTTAGTATTTTCCACATCATTGGTAGGCAAGTTATCGGTCTGTAATTTTTTGGAGCAGTTCTTTTGCTTGGGTTCTTTTGGATCAATGTGGTCTTTCCTTTGGTCATCCAGTCAGGTATGTGTGCTCCTTGTAAGCATCTGTTCATTTCTAGTGCTAGTCTGTCGTGAATGGAGGTCCACCCCTATATATATGTGTGTGTGTGTGTGTGTGTGTGTATGAGTGTATTTTATATATGTTGATAACCGATGAGAAAAGTATGATCGATCTTTAAATCAAAATACATGATCAGTAGAATTAAGTAAATCATTTTTGAATGATTCACAGCTGACTACTTTTGACTTTTGACTTCATTGAAATCTTTTTTCCGTCTCAATGTCCCCTATAACAATTTTTTCTCTGTCGGTATTTTATTATATTAAAGCCAAAATCGATAATACACAACAGAATAGCAAGTAAGGGTTATATGGAGATCGATAAAACGATTAATCACAGAATAAGCGAATGTAACAAACTAATGCAAAAGGATTCATCGATTGATTGGTTGGGTTTTATGGAATATCAACCATTGTAGGTTATTAAAACCGAATCCTCTATATACATATATATTCTATTGATAACATTCTAAAACGAATCTGAGTTCTTTTTTGCACACAGTTAAATGGTTTGAATAATTCTATTTACTATTAATCATTTGATTTCACACAGTTACATGGTTTCAAGTATTGCTATATATATATATATATGCTATGCAACAGGGATTCGACTTGGATAGGTGTATTTGCAAGAGGTTCTATATCATCTGCATTTTCTACATCTGTTATAGTTTCTGCCGGATATCGTTTGCTTCTTGCTTTTTCAGTGTAAAGTAATTTTGCTTTATTTGATATATTGACGTAAGAAGTACGTAGTCTAGGCAGATTATAAACATATATGATGCTAATGTATCTCCTCGCAAAACTGCAACAATGTTAAAGAAATCTTTGTCTCCATCAGGTGAGCGAACTTTTGCTTCCGTGTTTCTATAAAACATCATTATAGCTAGAACAGTTGCGTTGTGGGGAACATATACTTGAAGTATTTGCTCCATCTTCCCTCTGTGTATGGAATCAAATGCTTTTGAGATATCTACAACCAATACTATTGCCTCGAGACTTTTATCATGAATTCCTTCGATGATTCGATGGATTGTCATAATCTGTAATATTCTGAATCGATTTTTTCTGAAAAGCGTTCTGATTTTCCGGAGAATTTTCTGTGTAAAGTTTGATACGGTTGAGAAGCGGATTATTGTAAACTTTAACAACAAAAGAAATAAGAGTTATGCCTTTGCAGTTCTTGGTGATTACAAAATAACCTTTCTAAGGGAAGGAGAGGATGCAATCTTTTGTCTATCTCTCTCTTTTTTTTTTTTTTGTTGTTGTTTATATACGGCCTTACAAAATCGGACAAATCATCACATTTCCTAGTTTTCCATACGTCTGGGAGTATTTCATCGAGGTCTACTGCTTTTTCGCTATTAATTTTTGTTAGTAAAACTGGTGGATACTGACCGGATGATTCCTTTGACATGGCACGTATATTTCATGGGTGACATTACAGAAAATGCACTTGTAGCCTAAAGTATGCCAGACGCAGATGCCCCGGCAGAAATGTGGTTTAAGTTGAGGGGGTGCCATAACAGGAAGTGCACCTATTTCTTAAAATAAACAGGACTCAGGTTGTTCCCCAGTGAAAGTGCCAGATAAGTTACGTAGGTGGTCTGCTAGAAGGTGTGTTCACGTGCATCGCGTAGCGACAAACTGGAGATGTGACCAATTGACGCGTTGGCGTTCAGAATATTATATAACCTGCAGAAACGAGTGGATACAAGAAATGATCGGGAGATGATAACCACAGGACTTCACGTCGTTCAGGGTTCTGGCTTGTGCCAGACTGCCCAATGCTGAGAGGTAGAGAAAAGCCTGAGATGTATTAGACTTGCGAAAGTAGAGAAGCGAGGAGAAACTAAGATGATTCGATGCCCAGAGATGGCCCACTACAAGTCTCGTGAAAGTAGAGACGCGAGAAGAAACTAAGATATTTAAACGTCTTATGATGGCACAGAACGAGACTCACAAAAGTAGAGAAGCGGGGAGAAAATAAGATGATTTGACGCCTTGAGGTGGCCCAGTAATGTAGTACAATAACTTTGCCATCTGGGCATTTATCTACGGCACAGTCACCAAATGTAACACTATCGTTTAGTCCGGCACTGCTGTAACAATACTGCGGTCACAACTAACAACGCCGATACCAGCGCCACAGCATATACTGTTGTGTACAACAACATTTGTGGTATCATATTTAATAATAATAATTAATCTTATCCTGGTAACGGCGCCAAATATGATACTATAGTTGTCACGGTACTTTTACTTTGGTCTTATCGCCAAATACGTTTCCAAATTGTTTATCAGTTTTCTCAGTGACCACGCTGTGTTTGAAAGAACCATAGATATTTGGTTAAAGTGCTAACTGCTAAGTTTGTGGCGAGTTTGTAGACAAACACGTTAAGAAGAGAGACATTTTAAAGAAATATACGTTACTTACTGCGTAGACAAGATGGTGGATACAAGACGTGGCTAGAGGGTATGCAGAGCTATTTTAGAGTTGTATGAGTATTGGAGGAATTTAAATGTAAAGCTCCCCTTCTTACAAGAGAGTGAGCAGTCGGACAATTCGTTTTTAGATTAAAATCAAACAACGCCTAGTTTACATGGGACGAACAGAGAATAGCATAGGATGAATATTAGGGGGAAGTGTCCGACCCCAATGCGTGCATAGTCGAGTTAGCTAATATTAAGCAAAGAAAAACAGAAAGAATCCAGAACAATAAGCAAAGAGTGGTACGTCTGGTGGAGAATGAATACATTGGTGCCGACAAGAGGAAAATCAAGTAGTTACAAAAAAGTGTTATGGTTATTTATAGAGGGCGTAAAGGATCATCGGAACATAACTACAGCCGTGATGAATGATGAATCACAAACCTTCGAGGAAGCTTATTGGAACATTCTTTCAGAAATAAAGTGGAAAATCTGGCTCGATGCGAGAACTGAATGTGAAGATGAACCAATAGAGATTTGTCACTCTAAATCCGATAAGGACAAAAGTAGACTTTTAGAAAAGTATAATAAATGAAGTAGTAATTGACCCAGACACAAATTTCATGAAAGGGAAAGAAGTGGAGGGTGGTTGTTAGGCGTTAGCGCTGTGGAAAAGAGGGCCATATACAGAAATTCTGTACAAATCAAGCTCCAGGAAACTGCAGGAATACGTTCGTGAGACGCCCAACAAATGGGACAGATGGTACCGACGCACAAAGTTGGTAATATAGGTGCGGATACGCTATCAATCTTAGTGAAGCTTCAGTGGCTAACGTAGGGGTCAAACTTAACAAATCTCGTAGGTTCTCCTTACTCATAATGAACACTCATCAAACAGTCACAATGTAACGTTGCTGTCCGATACTTAAACTTAGTTAGGTGGGTAGTATTATTGAAATTACCTTGTCCAACAGAGAAAATTATAAAAATTACAGAAATAGATTTAGAACAAGTAAGAGTAAAGAGTTCAAGCCAGAAGTTGATTGGTTACTGAACAGAAACAGGGACTTGCTTATTAAACAAGATCTAGACTTGGGTAGGACTAATACTGTAGAAATGTGTATTGATAAAAATCACATGATCCTATTAAGAAGCGTCTGTAATGCATGCCGCTAAAACAAAGAAAAATAGCTGATTCAACGGTTGATGAAATGATACTGGCTGGCATAATCGAAAGGTCCAACAGTCCATGGGGTTTTCCAATAGTTTTAGTTGAAAAGAAAGATGGCAGTAAGAGATTCTAAATTAACCTAATAAAATAACCAAATAAAATGCCTGGGCGCTTTCAGTTATTGATGACATACTGGCATTGCTTGTGTCAGCAAAATATTTTTCCAAGTCTGGTTTAAACTAAGGGTACTAGCAAGTTAAATTATACGAAAATAACAAAGAGAAAAGAGTATTAACCTCATTTTAATGTGATGCTATTTCGTCTCTCAAATGCATTTGGTGTCTTCTAGTTAATTGATGTCAATTGTGTTTGAGAACCAGGAGGATTTTGCCCTGGCATATCTTGATGATATTTTGATATTCTCAGATATAAATAGATGACGATTTGAAACACATAAATAGTGCCTTAAGTTGTTTGCAAAAGCATGCTATAAGATTGAAACCCTCAAGTGTGAGTTTTTTTTTAAGAAAGAGACTCAATACTTAGGTTTTTAAGTAAATGAAAAAGAGATACAGCCGAATAAAGTTCCAGCTATAAAATCAGTTTCATTGGAATGACCTCGTATCATTGACGCTTTATTAGATTTTTTCCTGATATAGCTGAACCACTCATTAAACTAACGAGGAAGTATGCACGTTTCCAATGGGACGATGCATGCCAGACTGCTTTTGACAGTTTAAAGATGAAACTTGCAGAGATGACGATACTTGCTAATCCCGACCCAAATAAGGACTATAGGTTTTATATTGATGCCTCTGATCAATCTAGTGGTATATGCTTTTCCCAGCAGGTATATGATCAAAAGCAAAAGAAAGAAGTTGAAAAGCCAATTTATTTCTTATCTCATAAGTGACACGCAAACAAAGTTGCCAACCATAGAGAAAGAAGATTATGCAATACATTATGCCCTTCAAAAACTCAACAACTATCTCCGTAGTGGAACTTTCACTATCTATACAGATCATAAACCCCTAAAGTATTTATTTTATTCGTCCATACAAAATAAGAAAATACAGATATGGGCTAGCTATGATTGCAAAATACAGTACCTGAAAGGAAAAGATAATATTTACGTAGATCTCTTGACACGTGCTGCTGATCAAAGTAAGAACAATTATGACCCTCCCGTAGATATAGGCAATAGGATTTACGACGATTAGTACGATAGATTCCAATCTCTTCGAGACATAAGAGTATGAAGACCCAGCGATGACGCACAAACGATCTTCGTTGCTGGGGATAGATGTAATCAAAGAGCAGGAATCTAACAAAGACATTTTAGTCTTAAAAGATGAGATTAAGAATGGTATCGTTACTAAATAAGAGCAGAAAAAGTACATATTGATGGACGAAATCGTCAATTATTTGATTCAGCCTGACGACGAACCTCTGATTCGGTTGTATGTGCCACACACTTGAGAAAGAGTGTGCTGGTGCAATAACATAGGCAGGGAAAAGACATTTCATGCAATCAAGCAAAATTATTTCTGGCTTGGTTTGTTAAAAGAGATAAACGAGTTCGTTAATAGACGTTCAACGTGCCAAAGTAGAAATTTAAGAAAACTGCAACCCCATAAGCAGGAATACGACGAGTTCCTTCCCTTTCCGTTTGCTAAGCTTGCTTTTGATATTTCCAGACCCTATCCGAAGACTCATTCGGGTAGCCAATATATAGTTACATTAATAGATACTTACGGTGGTTAGCCTGAATCTTCTGCGCTCCCTAAAAGAGAAGTCTGATACAGTGGCACATTATTTGATCGATGAAACTTTCCCGAGGTTTTTGACACCATTTCAGGTTTTAACCGACAAAAGTCTGGAGAATATCAACAAGATCTTGAATAAATTAGAGGATCTAAATGTATATCCCGTCATTTTTTTACACACAGAGTAATGGTAAGGTTGAGAGGTTTCACAGAACGATGCATGATGTCTTAGCGAAGAAACTTAGAAACATCGAGTATTCGTGGGACATTTACTTAAACCAGATGTTGGCGGCGGTCCCGTTTCTGGTTAGCAATACCACAAATTTCTATCCATATTATCTGCATGTAATTCTGCCGTTAGATAATATATTAAGGCCTCAGGTTCATCAATGACTTTTGAAAAGTTTCCAAGCAAATTCCTCTAATGTTCTTTTTACATCTATATTCGTTCTTCTTTGCTATCAGTTTTTACTTTTGTTTTCGAGGGTCTATTCCTTTTGTTCACTCCTATGCTGTCTGCCATGCTATTCATGATTATTTATCTTCTACAGAGATTCTTATTTTATTGATATAACCTTGATTGTATTATTGCTTTTCTTTTTGGTATTTGCTAGTTATCCTAAGGGTTTTTAAACTTTATGCACGTTAGCATTTGTTTGATTTCTTTTAATATTAGAAATGCCCTCAAGAAAAGTCAATTAAAAAGTACTCAATAACTGAGGAGGTTTAAAGACTGAAATATCTAAATGATGAAGTCTGTTAGTTAAAGTTTCAAGGAAATCACACACACTCACACACACACATATATATATATATATATATGTATTTATGTATATTGAGAAATTCCCAATAATGCAGTTGTTAAAGTGACCTGGATTGTGGCCTCGATGAGTTCTAACTCTAATCGCGCTATTACGTACCCTCGGGAAAAGTTGAGTTCCTTACTCCCAATCAGCTATATGTTGAATTGTATCACAACTATTCTTCTACCAGGATGTCTTTGACGATAAATAAGTCATAAAGGTTGACATAGCATTAAAACTTAGAAATACACACACACACACACACACACACACACACATATATATATATATATATATATATATATATATATATATATATATATATATATATATATAATATTTTGCAAGAAATGCAAAAAACAAATGTTTTAGGAGGCAGCCTAATATGACATGCATTTAGATATATTCTTTTTTTCTGAATTCTTAATTAATGTCAATTGTTTTTTGGAATTTGATTACTAGGTGAAAAAAAGGTTGTTTTCTATCCCTTAAAATTTACTTCAGAATCAAAAAGCGAACTCATATTGCAGAGAGACCTACAAAACTCGTAAATTCATTTGGATTCCTCTCACTTTCTCAAAATCCTTAATTCTAATCTTACGTTATAAAAAATAGATTTTGTCTTATTTAATATCATCATCCAGTTTTCTTAAAGTCTGTTGATGAAAAGCTTATTTGATTGATAGATGATAATGAAAACGAGGATGCTTCTATTTAAAAGGAGTTCCCGAATTTAAACTTGGAATTTTTAAATATAATTAACATTTAAAATGCATTCGTCAACATGTCAGCTAAACACCGTTGAAGAAAAAGCCTCATGGGATTGTGCTGATATATGACGTAGCATATTTTATCAAGAGTATGTCCAAAACTGGAAGAAAAGTTGCTGACGATATGAAGACAGGGACACACCAAGAAGAACACCGAGGGATGAGGTGAGGGTGATGGACACAGCTCAAAGAAGACCAAGAAAGTGACAAAATCCCAAACAATTTTTTTCAATTTAAGTCCAGGTGACTTAGATTCCATCATATATATATATATATAATCTGAAGATATGGACACGAAGAGCCAAGTTAAAATCATAAACGAAGCTGGAAACGATTCACTTTTGTACCAATACCCTACAAAAAGAGTACTATAATGGCCGAGGGATTTCGTTTTATGCCTTTGAGTTTAGTTAGGCTGAGAACCTTTCGGCTCAGTGCATGGGTTACTTAGGTGCAACATTAACGCAGGTGTTCACGCGTGCGGGCGGAACGGTCGTGTCACTCAGAGAATTTACAATAGCCCAGATGGGAAACGGGGCAACAGAGTGCGGGTGACATCACGCACCGGAAACGCGCGGAGGAATTTGGGGATTTTGAAAAAGTCAGTTAGTTGAGTTGAGTCCTGCCTCGGGAGAAGACGGTTGACTTTCTCTTGCTCGCGGAGGCCTTGCGACGGATGCACAAGTGATCGGGGGTGGATGGAAAAGTCATCATAGAAAGATTGTGCATCTCTCTTCCTTATGTTGAACCCTTTAACTCAAAGCTAATAAAAGGTTTCGTACCTGAAAAAAGAAGTCGTTACGTGTTTTTCGTGTTTCGAGATTCCTATGTTCTATGTATATATGTTATGAACATTCTATGTACGTTTCCCATATTCATGTATAGGTATGTTACAAAAGCATTACTGCTTCTCTTCTTCAACTAGTTGCGGGTAAATAGTTAGAGAGATTGGGCGCTTTAGCCTTGGCCAGGCAACTGGTCTAAAAATGGGAAAAACTCTTAATTAAAATTAAGGTTTGTGGGACTAGCAACTCGTCCCGTAAAAAATCTTACTGCGAAACCGAAGAACTATCACAGACGTATTCTGGCTGCAGCACACACACATACACACACACACACACACATATATATATATATATATATAGTACCGTCCAAAAATCTTCTATCACATTGAACTATTGTAAATTTCTACTAGTAGCTAACTGAAAAGGAAATGTTTCCTATTGCGTTTTTACTGACAAAACATTGGTCCTGTTGGAGTCATTTCCATGTATAATCATTATATTTTGTTGTAGGGGTTCTGAATGAGAGGGCAAGATGCAAGAACACACCCAAAAATGTCCACGCAAAAGTTTTCGGTCACTTCACATCAATAAATATTTTCAAACAGAAAAATATTTCATCATTAATATGCAAATAGTTTACCGTAACAGCCCCGATATTTTTTTAAACAGAGAAAAGTTTTACATAAAAAATCTGTGAAAAAATTTTTCTTAGATATCATGGATCTCTCCCACTCCTGGTTTTCTGGAGTTTTGCCTGGTCAAGAATATGGGCCAGCGAGTAATTACAAAGAAACTCAGATTTTCAAGAAGTGGCATCTCAGAAATCCTCAAGAAGTTTCTAGGCACTGGAAGTGTTTCAGATTGACCAAAATGTAGTATGAACAATGAGATGCAGATGCTTGGAATAGCATCTCATTTAGCAATGAAACTAGAATAGAGCAGCATTCTAATAAATCAAAATTTGCCAGAAGGCCTCCCGGAAAGCGAAACTACTCATATTACCCGACAAAAGTAAGAGCCTGATGCTTTGGACATCAATAAAAGGTGATAGTTCAAGAATTATGCTTTAAAACGATGGTAACTTGTGTTGTACTTAATGCAACGACTGGGCAATATTAGGACCCTTCATATTCACCTGACCTTGCAATATGTGCAAGGTTGGGACCCTTTGATATTTAGCAGACCATGCAATATGTGCACTATAAGGACCCTTCATATTCACCTGATTTTGTAATATGCGCAACATTAGATCCTTCATATTCCCATTTCCTTGCAAGATATGACTTTTTATTCAACAAAAACTTTTACGTAAAGATTTGAGGATGGGCAAAATAGAAATATAAAGACACAGCTTCGCACCAAATAAAAAGTTTTAATGATGTTACGACCAATGAAAATTTGCCAACAGGACTATTTTGAAGATAACTTTTTATTATTTGTTCCTTTCTATCTTGATTAATACAGCTTCTGTCTCGATACTTTTAAACATACCTCATATATATTCAAATATATCCATAAAAATTAAAAGAGTCGTGGTTATCATTAAAAAGAATAAATTCGGTGACCCAAGTTCGAATTCTGGACAAGGCTGTTTCACTTCGCTCTTATAAACCTGGGGTGGGTAAGCATTCATTTCTCTTTCCCTAACCTCAGGGTAAATTAATGAGGCAGACTAGACTCACAAGATCAACTAGAGTAGGAGAAGGAAAAACTGCATTCACAACCAGGATATGGGGTCCTTAAGTCAATTTCTACCCACCTTCTGGCAACATCTGCGGTGGCGCTAAGTTGTATAGCACTTTGCCTTTCCCTTGGATCGGATCTTCCATGCAACCATACCGAGATCCTAGCGTTGATCCATGGTCTCGTGAGTTTGATGGATGTCAGATAAGTGTAATGTCAAATTGTAGAGTTGCACGCTGTTTTTAGGGATACATTTTGTAATAAATGTAATTCTAAATACATGACATTTTCAACTATTGAGTAAGATAAAACACATGAGTTTTACGAGGTTGATCTTCAGATGAGTTCCTATCGATACATTGGAAGTGTCATGTTGAAATGTCACCATAAAGGTAATTCTTTTCTTTGTCAAATGACAAAGAAAATAAATACCTTCATGGTGAAATACCTTCATGGCGCCAGATTTGAGCCACTTGATAAGTTATCTATTTAATAGTCATGAGATATGATATTGCATTAAAATTAAGTATTTATTGTCGAATTCGACGGACTTTTGACGTGTCTATACAAGCACTGCCGAGATTTAGGTACAGATACATGGAGATTCACTAGACTGACGGATACCGCATATCATAATTCTTTTTTTTTTTTTTTTAAAGAAAAGACCTTTTTTTACTAAATATCAATGAAAGCTCCTTATGACTTACACTGCTTAGAAATGTATAAAACAGTTCTTCAAAATATCGAAGTGCCAAACGATATTTACGCTGCCGTCTTGAAATTAGACGTTACTTCTTTTTATGTCAATGGTTTCTTTTTGAACTTGTTTTTGCTTTTTTGCTTTCAGCTTTTCGTTAATTTATTTTGGGGTTGGGGGTTGATTTTTTTTGTTTGTTTTTGTTCCATAATATCTTCTTATGATCTCGTCATTTTTCTTCGTCTCCTTATTTCTCAATTTCTTTTTCCTCTCCAATTTTGTCAAATACTTTCTTTTTTGTAAGAAGGTGAATTATTTTCTTATAGTTAACAGTTGTGCCTTTCATTCAATCACCAAACTTTTTTCTTGTATCTTTTTGCCGGGTCTGACAAAAATAGTCTTTTTCTTTACCTTTCATTCACCCCCTGATTTTTATAGCTTTATATTTTCTTTGTTTGTGATGTGATTTTCTTCGTTTCATCTAATAAACATTTTGATCGATGCCCTGAATAGAAGTCTGGCACAGTCAATGATAAAAATCCGAATACGATTCTTATTATATTGGTTATCGATCTTCTCTTTGTGAAAGACGTGTGCGTGGCATTAATTACATGACAACGCACAACGAGTTTGGCCACTGATGGTGGGCACATTGGCAAAAGGCGACAGATAAATGTAAGATCCATTTCTTTCGGTTTATCTCCAAATTATTTTTTCATCTCACCCCTTTCTCTCTCTCTCTCTCTATATATATATATATATATATATATATATCTCACACACTCGCTTTCTCGTTCACTGTAAATGTATGTGTAGGAAATATAATAGTTATCGGCAAGAAAAATGAAATCGTCAGTCTCGGTTCAATCTTCTCGCTGAAGTTGTTTGATTTCACATTAATCTTCTATGAAAAAGACATCACTTCTCCCAACGTCCAGGTAAAAAACAGCCAGGGAGATTAGCAGTTCATAGCCGTGAAAACCATCAGTCTAGAAGGACAATTCAAAATCCTGACCAAAATATTCTGGTAATGTAAGGATCATTACCCTATTCTCTTACGAACAGTGAAAAATGTCCTATAGTATTTATTTACCCAACATCTTCGCTACGAGAAAGATGCGATACATGGGGTTTTTTTTCTTTCGAATTCAAGGTAGAGAACCCAGTTTACTATTTATGCATAGCTTGGTGAAGAAATATCCTATTGATATAACTGATTTCAAACAATGAAAGAAAAGTTATTTTAAAACCGATTCCATTTTCAAAAAACATTAATCCTAATTACGATTAGCGCAAGGCTGAACATCTAAGAAAAAAAGGACCCAGTAATTGACCAATGTACTCGGGTGAGTCAAAAGTTTAGCAATATTATGATACAAAATATCAGGTAACAATTCGGCAGCTCAGAGTGTTTTTATCGATGTTGTAATGGTGTCGAACAATACAGAACTGTAAGATGCTGATCTCGCCGTATTTGCCTCAATAGCTTGAAGCGCCACCACGAAATCCGTGGATGTAGGCCTACCTGACCTTGCTTGATCGTCGAAGTACTAAACAATCCAAACAAAATTTCTTGAATCATCTGGTTACTTGTATTATGATAAACCGTGATTTTACGATTTGCACAATGAATGATTTCGTTCTTCAGTGTAACTTTCAAATCACACAGGAATTGAATGAAACACACAGTGTGTTTGCACACCTAGTACCATGATTCTACCAGCCAAATCAGGTACCTTTCACTGCTTGATCAATTTTGGTCACGTGATGAACGCAACAATCTAGCATGTCTCAAAATATTGCAGAACCTTAGACTCAAGTATTTCTCCTGGGTATTATATCAAAGAATAAAGCTATATCAAACATAATATCGACTGAATGTTAGACTAAATTTAATTTGCTTTCAATCTGATCTAAAATTCACATCATACATTGAAAAGGAAAACAAAAGTTTCACTCGGTCGAATAATAAAAATGTAGGAAAATTATATCTGAAATGTGTAGATCAGCACATTCCCAAAAACAAGTGAACTAAACAAAACATTCGATTGACAAGCAGTAAAAATTACCGACATCTCTAATATTTAACAAAGAATTTTAGAATAATAATGAAATAAACAAAAATCAACTAAAGATAAAACATCAGCATCATCATCGTCATGTCATGCTGTTGACATAGATTTCCCTGACCCTCTCTCGCCACCCGTCTCTATTTACCATCGTTCCCAGGGGTTCTTCCAGGTTACCTCTTGTATCGGCACAGAGCTGTTGTATATAGGATCTAGCTGGTCTTACCTTTTTTCGTCCATGTGAAGGTGTCCACCGGAGTACATCGCTTATGAGTTCGTCCTTACTTCTCCAGCAGTGTCCCTCATGTCTGGTTCGTCTAATTTTGATAGTTTTCATGATGGGTGGTAGGTGGCCGTGCAGCTGCTGTAGGTTGTTGCCTCCAGGACTTGTTCAATACAGCTCCCAGCATTCTTGTGTAATTGTCGTCAAGCTTTTTCTCCATACGTTTAGTTAGCGTCCATGTGATGCATCCATATAGCAGTGTCGACACGACCGCTGCTTGGAAAAAAACTGTTTTATTTTATCGGTCAGGTAGGACTTCCATATGACCGATACCCTAGGAATAGCTGTCCATGCCTTTGCTAGTCACGTGTTGCTGTCATTCTCGGTTGAGGAGACCCTGCTTTCGAAGTAGGTGAACTTGTCGACTAGTTTCAGAGGACCAACCTTTAGTGTGGAGAAGTCACCTCTTTAATTAAAGCAAATTCTGTTTTGTCTATGTTGACTTGGAGGCCTATGCCACCTGAGGCTCGTTCCAGGCTATGTTGCAGGGTTTCGACTCGGGCGAGTGAATTTGCCAAAAGTGCTATGTCAACGGGGTAGTCTGCGTTCGTAATAGTTTGTGTGGGGTATCTTCTGCTCCTTTCCTTTGCCAGCTTGAAACCGTTTTCTTTCATTAAATCAGTAGACGTTCTAAGCTCGTAGTCCACAGATAATAAACAGGTATGGGACTAATGTATCTAATTGCAGCACACCTGCTACAATGTCGAAGTAGTCTACGTCACCATCCGGTGAGTGGACTTTTACTTTCGTGCTTTTATATAACATCATTATGGCTGTGATGGTTTCTTTATGGAGGCCGTAGGCGAGAATTATTTGCTCCATCTTCCCTTTGTGTATGGAGTCAAATGCTTTGGTGAAGTCCACGAAAGTAAAAAAAAAAGAAGAAACAAGTTTTTTTACTGGCAATTTGTATGATATCAAATATGATGTTTAAAATAAAGTTGAAAAATTGGTGAACGAAAGGTAGAAAAATTTTGAAAAGAACACCTGAAAGAGAAAGGAAACAACAAGCATATGATATAATTGAAGAAAAACACAGAAATAATTCATCTATATCGAAATATCTTTGGAAAAAAGAGGAAGAAGACAAAGAGCCAATCGGTTAAATGGAAAAAGAAAACAACACCATTCAGAGGAAATTCAAAGATTTGGCAATAAGAAGAATAAAAATAATACAAAGAAAAAAAAAAGAAAAAAACTTTCAAAATAAGAAATGAATTATAATCAAAATGTAGAAACGAAAACAAATTCCTAATAAGCAGCATTTAAAATCAATTTAAAATATTAATAGTTTCTGAAGAAATGAAATATTTCGGCAGGTGAATTTATCAACAAAAAAAATAAAAAAAAATAAGCGTGTTCAGAGTAAAAAAAACAAACAAGCGAAACGTCCATTTGAATAATTGCATTGAACATTAAATATCTATCATGGACTATCAAATTGAAAAATGTTTATAATGATATATATATATATATATATATATATAATGATCATATCCAGACGCCTAGACTAGTTAGTACCAATTTTCGATATTTTTCATCAGCAATTTCGACAAAGTCTACTGGCATATTTTACTCGTGAAGCATCCTCCCAATTACACTTTAATGAGCTCCCTTCGATTTTTTCTTGTTTTCTTAACTGAAAATACATGTCAAGTGTAAGATATATTGTCATGGATGACTTTCAATGAAATATAACGGTGCAGCATCCAACCATATTAAAAAGAATTTCGGAAGTGGTTCGACAAATGGAAAGCTCACTGGAATAAGAGGGCATAATTCGAAGGGAAGAAAATAAATAACATTTACATCATTGGTCATTTCTGTCTTGCTAAATACAGCTTTAATCTCGTTACTTTTGAAAACAAATATTTTCTTTGACAAGCCGATCTCGTCAATCATAAATTGAAAATGCATGAATATCTCTGAATAAATGTTGTGATCAAGAAAACTTAGCTTATCTTGGCACAAGGCCAAAAATATGTCACATCTGGTAACAATCGAATTTTCTAATAACGTTCAACTTGCATAGCTCACTAACCATTAAACCACATGAGTTTCTCCTGCCCCTACACGCTAAATACTCAACTTTGTATAGATACAGATCTCAAATGGTTTACAATTCGTAAGAAGTCACCCAACAAAAGTAATGAACAGGCTCATTTCGATGTTCCTGCTGAACTAATAAACTAGACTTGACTGTAAATCGAATCTACAGTCTTATGTTATCCGTTGTTGTCAAATATATTTGTCCTTCTCAATCTCTGTCAATCAGTTCATTTCTTAATCGATTCTCAGTTTTATTAATTTCCATTTGCATATTTTTGTCTGTCTATTGACTTTGCAGTATCGATTTATCTATTCATCGCTTGTTGTCTTTGGTTCTTTTCTTGTAGACTATTCAAATTCCTATGTTTTAATTCCTTCCCAAAATTATTATCAAATACTTTACATGGACTAATGTATCCATTATAATGTTAGAACTGTTTCTTAGATCTTCAATTTTTAGTTGCTTTTCATTAATGATCGTAAAGTAAAAAAGATAATTACAAATTTAATGCTGAAATAGATTGAAAATAGAATGCAGAATGAATTTAAAGGTTTTCTTTTCTTTTCGGCAAACTATTACATCTTCATGGAAAATCTCATGAGTTTTACGAGGCTTCTTCAAGCAAAACGGGTAAAAGTTCGACCTCACTAAAAAGTTATCTTTTACTATTTCTGGTTTGTGCAGTTTCTTACTGTCGTAGAATGTTGACATAAGTTTGGGGAAGGATTTTTTAAAAATGAAAATACTATTCAAAGTTACCTTGAAATATTGTAATTACACCAACAAAAATATTGGGAGACATTTCAACAAGCTTCTGATACAGTAAATGTGACACTAAATACAGAAATGCCAGAAATTTCTAAACAAAAGGAAACAATAAGTAATAGTGACCTAAATATCACACAACTTAACACAAAACAAATACTTACACAAGAAGAAAAAACAAATGACGACATTATGTAGAGAATTATGTCTGAAAATAAAACCGCATTGCCTTCTCTCAGGAACCAAGGCTGGAAAACAATCAAGGCAAAAACTGAGAAAATAAACGATCTATTAACAACCATTCCTACGAACATCACGGAATTAATTGATCTCATCTATGCCGGAGCGAAATTAGTCCGTGAAAAAATCGGAGTTCCCTTGAAGAATACGAAGAAAAAATCCAAACCCGGAAGGGAAATTCGACTGGAAACACCGGTAAGAAAGCTACAACAAACAAAAATGCTAAAAGAGCTGAAAAGCATGAGATTATGTTCGGGCAATTCGGAAAAAAAAGCAAGACGATTATAACAAAATATACAACTCAAAGATATAAATCAGAAGGTACTCGTCAAAGAAAGAAAATGAAAAAGATACCGAAACAGGACCAGACTGTACGGACAAAACAGGAAATTCCAAAACAACGAAAGAAAATTCTACCAACAAGTAAGGGGAGAATGGGCGAAGACATACCAAGAACCGAATGCTCGGGAGGCAAAGAGATTTTGGAGCAAAATATGGGAACGGCGGGATCGAAACAAAAATGTCGAATGGATAAACAATTTAGAAAAACAGTTGCAAATACTTGAAGAAGGCCCTAAGGTGGAAATATACCTCGATTCACTCTAAGCAGCACTCAAAAGATACCAAACAGGAAAACTCCCGGCCTTGATGGCATACATGGATTCGCGTTAAAAAAATTCGCATCCATCCACAACAGACTGGCAACCGAAATGAATACGGGTCTACCAGAAGCAGATACACCTGAATGGGAGACCAAGGGTAAGACTTTCCTGATCCAGAAAGACCAAAAAAAAAAAAACTGCTTCAAACAACTATAGACCCATAACGTGCCTACCGATGGTATGGAAAATACTGACGGCACTAATCAGGGAAGAGATTTACGATTAGCTAATAAGCGGTGGACTGTTCCCCGAGGAACAGAAAGGATGCCGCAATGGAACCAGAGGGATAGGAGAATTACTCTATATCGATCAACATATCCTCCATGAGAGTAAAGAGTGACGGAAAAATATAGTTTTGGCCTGGATTGACTACAAAATGGCTTACGGCGTGCTACCTGAGAGCTAGATAAAACACAGCTGGAAAATGTACAAAATATCCAATGAAGTCATTAAATTTATTGAGTAAACCATAGAAACCTGGAGAGTAGAATTTTCATCTGGAGGGAAAAGGTTGGCTGAGGTTAAAATCCTGAGAGGTATCTTCCAATGAGATGCACTATCACCACAACTATTTGTTATCGCGATAATACCGCTCAACCACATACTTCACCCTAACCCTGATACAAATTTAGCAAATCGCAGGACAAGATAAATCACCTAATGTACGTGGACGACATCATACTGTTTGCAAAAAACAAAAGAGAATTGTAAACCTAATACAGACTGTTTGAATATACAGTAAGGACATAGGGATGGAATTTGGCAAATAAAAATGCGCCCTGCTAATAATGAAAACCGAAAAAAGACACATGACGGAAGAGATAGACTTAACAAACTAAGAAAAAATTAGAACACTTAAGGAAAACGAAACCTAAAAATACTTGGGGATATTGGAAGCTGACACCATCAAACAAGTAGAGATGAAAGGAAACATTAGAAGCTACCCGAAACAAAACTATATTGCAGGAACCTTATCAAGGAAATAAATAATTGCACTGTACCCTTCATAAGATAGGCAGGATCGTTTTTTAATTGGACCAGAGAACTTAAAAAAATGGACCAAAGAACAAGAAAACTAATGACCAGGTATAAGGCCTTACACCCCAGATATGACGTTGACAGACTATATGTGTTAAGAAAAGAAGGAGGCAGAGGAATTGCTAGCATTGAAGATAGCATTGGCGCATCGATACAACAACTCAAAGACAAAAAGCATGGAGAAAGAGTGATTACAGCCACCAGAAACGATACTGACAATACGAAGAACAACACAAAAATATTAACCAGAAAACAAAAATGGGAAGGAAAAGAACTCTATGGACGTTTTAAACGCCTGATAAGCAACCTCTCACTCGAGAAAACCTGAACCTAGCTGTGAAAAGGAAACCTTAACAGAGAAACAGAGTCCCTCCTAATAGCAGCACAAAACAACGCCATAAGGACCAATCATACCAAAGCAAGAATAGATAAGACGCAACAAAATAGCAGATGTAGGTTATGTGGTGATAGTAAGGAACCGGTCAATCCCATAATAAGCGAATGCAGCAAATTAGCATAGAAGTAGTATAAGACTAGACACGACTGGGTGCGCAAGGTGATCCACTGGAAATTGTGAAAAAAAATTTAAATTTGACCGTACGAACAAATGGTATATGCATAACCCAAATTATTTCCTTGAGAATGGGATTTTGACATACAAACGCATCACCTATTCTCGGCCAGACGACCAGACCTTAATTATAATCAACAAAAAAAGAGAAAATTTGCAGAATTGTGAACTTGGCTATCCTAGCTGACCACTATGTCAGATCGGACAGCAAAGAATGAGACGCATAAAATTCTCTGGGATTTTAAGATACAAACAGATCAACTAATACAGGCCGAAAGACCAGACCTGGTGATAATTTACAAAAAAGGAGAACTTACTGTATGGTGGATTTTGCTGTGTAACACTATGCTTGGGTACGGTACTACTGTAACGTTTTTCTGGGCACGATCACCACCGTACTAATATCGCGGTCACGACTACCAACGCAGATACCAGCGCTAAATGTAATACCGTTGTGCATGACCAAATTTGTGGTACCAAATGTATCTGTAATGATTGGTATTATCCTGGTAATGACGCCAAATGTGATTCCAGGTAGTTTGTTTATCAATCCTCTCCTTGAGCCCACGATGTGTTTGAAAGATCCACTGATAGGCTATGTCACTGTCCACCCGGAACTTCTCCTGACGGTCTTGGTGATTCGTTGGAACAAAGTTGCCAGGTGTTGGCAACTCAACGATAAGAAGAACTCTCCGTCAACAATTAGCAATCATTTATTGTTCGATGTTCAGACTGCATACAGTAGCTCGAGAGGGAAAGAAAATCTGTCAGCGTCTATGAACAAATACAAAGAGACGCACCCATCAGCCCGACCGAAGTCTTTAAACGCCAACTTCTAACTGACAATTCTTTCAAAATTCGCTAATTTTCTATATATCTAAATTCATAATATCGTTAGGGTGATGACATCTTGTTAAGTTACTGCGTCATCTTACACGTGTCCCCAAATGTTTAACGTGTTTTTATTTCCCCTATCAAACTTGTGACAAGACATGAATATATTATGTTTACATTTGGTCTTCCTGTGTAGAAGGACAGTTCTCTGGTCGAGGTGCGAAAACCTGAACTTTCCAATTTTATTAATGTTTGCTCTCAAAGATTTCAGTTAACTTAACAGCTAACTGAAAAACTCGCAGCCTAAACAAACTAGATAATAAAATAATTAATCATCACTGCAACAGTGTCATAGCTGTCCCAGCAGACGCAGAGAGAAAATTTAGTATTTAGACTTTGCAAGAGAACTAAATTGTGGAACATGAACGTGACGGTAATACCAATTATAATTGGCGCGCTTGGATCGATCCACTAAGGCTTGGAAAAAAGGACTGAAAGACTTTGTAATCGAAGGACGAACAGTATTCTTAAAATAGACAAGAATACTGAGAAAAATCCTGGAGGAAACTTGCTGTCTCTCAGACGCTTGTAAAAAACCATCAGCTAAAACTAGTGTGAAGAAATCGCAAGTCGTGAAATAATAATAATAATAATAATAATAATAATAACCACAGAATAAAACTGAAAGAATATGAAAAGAAGGATAAGTACCTCGACCTTGCTAGGGAATCGAAAAAACTGTGGAACATGCAGGTGACAATTATACCAATTGTAATTGGTGCTTTTGGTACAGTAACTAAAGGATTACTCAAGGGACTGGAGGACTTGGAAGTTGGTGGACGAGTGTAGACCATCCAAACTACAGCATTATTGAGAACGGCCAGAATACTGAGAAGAGTCCTGGAGACTTGAGGAGACTTGCTTTCACTCAAACTCCAGTGGAAGACCATCAGCTGGTGCTGATGTGAAAAACTCTAAAGGAGTAAATAATAATAATAATCTTCAGCTAACGCTAGCGGGAAAAACTCGGAAAGTGTATAATAGTAATGATAATAATAAACTAACTACTGCATTGTTAAGATCGGCTAGAATACTGAGAAGAGTTCTGGAGACTTGAGGAGACTTCCTGTCACTAGAACTCCAGTGAGAAACTACCGGCTAACGCCGGTGAGAAAAACTCGTAGAGGAGTAAATAATAATAATGATATTATTTTTAAAATTCTGTCTCAAATTCAGTCGAGTGTGTCTTTGAATAGTTAAGTTAGTGTAAAATTCGAATATCTTAAAGATTGCTTGAATCCGTAGAGATGTGTATGTTTATGAGGGTGGAGTGTCAAATGGACAATTCTAAAGACACGTGTATATCATTCTTAACTCTATAAAAAAAAAACCATCCTCAAAACCGCCCACACCCAAAAGGCGTCTGATAAAGGCTTCGAAAGTCATGCAAGAAACCTAAACACAAAAAAAAAAAAAACGAAAAAAAAAGAAGGAATTTATTGACTTGTACTTTGAAAGATGGAAGACTCGAGTTAGAAGATTCTTAGTCGTTTTTAACTAACCTGTTTTAAATGCAAGAGTTAGATTTTATTTTGTCCTTGAATGTAAAATCTTTGCTCAACATGCTATTTAAATGGAAAGACGAATTCGTTAGTTTGAAGTCTATTTTTCCGGGTGAATAACTTTAAAAGTCAACTAAATGCTTTATTTTTTGGTGGGAAAAATATTTTTCAAAAATTCTGTCGAGAGTGTTTTTGAATAGATAAGTAAGTGTAAAATTCGAATATCTTAAAGATTGCCAGAACCTTAAAAAAAAAAAAGGATAGATTACAAAGTGTACGGAACAAGATATAAAATAGGAACCAAAAGGCACTAATTCTCCCTAGGGGATTAATCTCTACAATTAGTGATTCCTGTTGGCTCTATGCCTTAATTAGCACAAGTCTTGATCACGATCCTGTAATGCAAGTAAAAAGGTCAGGACTTACAATAATCACATGTAGTTTCAACATAGATTAACCACGGACTTATTCTAAGTTAAAACTTATTTAATGTGAAGGTGTTTAATTTTTTTTTTTTTTTTTTTTTGCTACAACGAGCCATGAGAAGCAGCAAGGTGAACTATGGCGGATGAAACCTCCGCTAGGCCAACGGCGTACTTCACCAGATGCTGGGGGGATGAACCCTACCAGTCAACGGCCATGATAAAACAGTTCAGCCAGGGTTAAAATGTTGAATCAAAATATAATGCAACATTGGACCCAGGCAACAGGCCTGAGTGTCAAAATCCGCAGGCGCTCTCCTGATATGAAAACTAAATCAATATAAAAACGCCCGGAAAGAAAAACCCGACATGAACGATACGGACAAAGAATTAGAAATGCTGATATGATAAAAACTAGCAAATGACTGAGAAGTGTTGGACTAACGAAGAAGACCAAAGGGTTAATAAGAGCAGCACAGAACCAGTTTCTATCAACGAGAAACGTTTCGGCAAACAATGAATAAATTAAACTCAACATGTAGACTGTGTGAATAAAAAGTGAATCAATTGACCACTGTGTGTCCAGTTGCTCAATATTAATACCAATAGATTATTAAAAAAAAGATATGATAAACTAAAAGAGGGTTCGGTTTCAATGAAAATATGTAAATACTACGGAATACTGAAATATCAAACAAAACCGATAACAGACGCTTAAGTAGGTACCATTCTCAGGGATTTTGCTATCGAAATTTATTGAGAAATGAAGAGCAATTGTATGATAAAATAAATACAAAGACCTAAGAATAGAAATTGGAATGTGTGGTACCTTAAAACTTCCACTGAACCAACAATAGTGGGAGACTTGGGTATGAATAAGAAAGGAATAGATAAGAACATTAACAATATATCTGGTAGTCCCAGCCGATACGAAATAGAAAAAATTGCACTTTGTGGAACTGCTCATCTCCTTAGCACTATCAATGTGAGAGGAAAAGTAACATTCAAAAAAGATAGCAAAAAACTTACAAAGAATGCTTATAATCACTACCTTCTTTTGCCTTTGGTTTTGGATAAAAACCCGATAAAGTATTAAAAAAATTAAAATAGAACTGACATTTTAATATTAATAATAGTAATAATAATAATGATAATGATAATAATAATTAGAAGCAGAACTCGAACGATGAAGGCTTTGAATATAAAACGTGTCTGTATTTCTGAAGGAAAAGGTTAGTAAAGAAAACATTGATTTTTCTAATATTTGTAAAATCTTCTGGCAAACTATGTGTAATTTTAAATGAAGAGTCTTTCTTATCAGCTAAATCATTTCCAGCTAAACTATTTAGAAATGTTGAAAGATTTGTTTAAATTTACCGCGCAAAAATCAACAATATAGGTGCGTCCTTATAATCTTAATGAGATAAACAAAAAAGGGGGAAGAAGGAACGAAAAAAAAAGAAACCCCCAAAAATTTAGAATGGAAAATTCTCGAAGATCACGTGACATGTAATTCTTAGGAAAGATATAAAAATGTCTTTTGCTCAGTAGTTCGGTAGCAGGACTCAAACAATGATGGCTGTGAATGTAAAACGTGTCTTTTTTTCTGATGGAAAAGGTTAGTAAGATACCTCTTTTTTTAAAGACATCATTGATTTTTCGAATATTTGTAAAAAAATTCTGGTAAACTATTTGCAATTTGAAGAGTCTTCCAAATCGGCTAAATTATTTCTAGCTAAACTATTTAGAAATGTTGAAAGATTTGTTTAAGACTTACCGCACTAATCTCCATATCACTAATTGATCTTCTTAACTGATAAACAATTTCCGCCCTTAATTTCACCGCAAAATCATCAGAAGCGTTTTATCTATAAAAAATACGATCAGCCTCGTTAGAAATGTTTTAAAAATAAGACTATAGATATAAACTATAAAGGTGATACAAGAAAATCTGAAACTAGTTCAGCGTCTTAGGTTAGCAAGTAAAATAAAAAAATTGCAAGACAACGGACTTTAAAACTCAAGGCATTTATATACAATGTGTGTGTGTGTGTGTGTGTGTGTGTGTGTGTGTGTGTGTGTGTGTGTGTGTGTGTGTGTGTGTGTTATCCGTTGTTCATGAACAGCCATCATGGCTGTTCTTGGTCACAGCTGTGTCAGGCGCGCAGATCATAAACAACCACTGGGTGTGGTATAGCCACAATATACCACCCATGATTAAAATGTCCAATCACAATATTACACAATGTGGGACCCAGGCAACTGCCTTGGGTGTCATGATCGGCAGGTGCTCTCTTGATAGCCAACATGGGAGACCCGGTGGTCAACCTGCGAATGTTTGCTGCTCTTTTTTCAGGTACACGAATGACGACGTAAGTGACCGCAACGATCAGAGACCCAAACGCAAAACATGGACTAAGGAAGACAATCAACTTGCACTACACTGCTATTTTAAGAGCAACCCTTCACAAAGAGGATACAGGAAAAGAATGATAGACATCTGGCAAGAATGTGCGAGTTATCAGACAACAAGCCAAAAGCTTGCCGATCAAGTTAAAACAATAATTAAGAAGGGTTGGTTTTCTGACCTTGAAATGCTAGAAATCCATCAGAAAACACATAAACAAAATTATAATAAAGTATCAGACACATAAAATGGTGTCAAACAAAAACAACGTAACAGAAATGAACGTCCAACTTCGGAAAATGAAAACACCACACTACCAAACAACCAAGTAACCCTAAAAAAGACTATCAAAAGAACAAAGGATAAATCTAGAAAACCTAAAGAGAATTATGAAGAGTGAAAAGCCTATTCTACCATCATTAAGAAACATAGAATGGAGAACACTTAAGATAGAAACGAATAAAATTATTCAAGTACTACCTTACATACAAACGAATATATAACCGAGTTAAATGAACTAATCTGTGCAGGGGCGAAATTAGTTTGTGAGAAAATTGGGATCCCTTTAAAAAGCACGAAGAAAAAGTTAAACCCAGGATGAAAAATTCGACTGGAAACACAGATAAAAAAAATACGAAAACAGGCCAGAATGATAAAATGAAAGGAATACGCTGGAATATGCGGAAACAGAAAGGAAAAGACAACACGTGAAAAAATAAGAGTACAAATTGAGGAAATAAACTAGAAAGTAATGGCGAAAGACAGGAGATTAAAGAGATATCGACAAAGGGTAAAACAATACAGACAAAACAGGACATTCTAAACAGGGGATGACACAAAAACATACCAACAACCGGATGCCAACGAAACCAAACGATTTTGGACTAAAATATGGCAACCAAAAAATACAACGAAAAGGCTGAATGGATAAACAATATCACAAGAGAACTAGAAGGTTCCAAAGCGGATATACGCATCGATTTACTTAAAACGACACTAAAAAATATCAAACTGCAAAACGCCAGGCCATGATGGAATACATGGTTTCTGGTTCAAGAAATTCACCTCCATTCACGGCAGACTAGCACTAGAAATGAACAGATGCTTACAAGGAGCACACATACTTGACTGGATGACCAAAGGAAAGAGCACATTGATCCAAAAGAACCCAAGCAAAGGAACTGCTCCAAGCAATTACAGACTGATCACTTACGTACAAATGATGTGGAAAATATTAACAGCACAAATAAGGGAAGAGATTTACAACTCGCTAACAAGCCGCGGATTGTTCACTGACGAACAGAAAAGATGCCGCAAAGGATCTCGAGGCATTGCAGAGTTGCTTTTCGTAGATCAGCACACCCTAAATGAAAGCAAGACCAGATGGAAAAATCTAGCTATGGCATTGGATTGACTACAAAAAGGCAGATGATATGGTTCCACAAAGCTGGATAATAAACTGCCTCAAAATGTAAAAAAAATATCACAAGAAGTCATAAACTTTATCGATAAAACCAGGAAAACCAGGAGAGTGGAGTTGACAGCAGGAGGAAGAAGCTTAGCTGAAACAAAGATCCAAAGAGGTATTTTTCAAGGAGATACATTATCACCCTTAATATTTATAATAGCCATGATGCCACTTAACCACATACTCAGAAACTGCACAGCCGGATACAAACGTAGCAGATCGCAAAAGATAAATCACCTAATGTATATGGATGACATCAAACTATTTGCAAAAAATGAAAAAGAACTGGAAGCCCTCATACACGCCGTTAGAATATACAGTCAGGACATAGGATTGGAATTTGGGATAGAAAAATGTGCCATGCTTGTCATGAAAAGTGGCAAAAGACATATGACTAACGGAATGGAACTACCAAATCAGGACAAGATTAGAACGCTCGGAGAGGGTGGAAACTACGAATACTTTGAGGCTGACACCATCAAAAAAGTGGAAATGAAAGACAAAATTCAAAAAAATATCTCAGGATATCAAGAAAACTACTTGAGACAAAACTCTCTAGTCGAAAACTTTTCAAAGGAATAAATATTTGGGCTGTGCTCCTTGTTAGATATTCGGGATCCTTTCTGAAGTGGACTAGAGATGAACTTAAACAATTGGATAAAAGAACAAGAAAACTAATGACTATGCATAAGGCATTCCATCCCAGAGACGACGTTGACAGACTATATGTATCTAGAAAAGAGTGGGTAAAAGGACTTGCCAGCATTGAAGACAGCGTTGACGCATCGATACAACAAGTCGAAGACTACACAGGAAAACACAGAGGAAGATTGATTGTAGCCATCAATGAGAAACAGAATCTCTCCTAAGAGCAGTACAAAACAACACCATAAGAACCAATCATATCAAAGCGAGAATAGATAAAACTAAATAAAATAGCAAACGTAGGCTATGTGGTGACAGAGACGAAACGAACACTCACATTATAAGCGAATGTACAAAACTAGATACGACTGCGTGGGCAAGGTGATCCACTGGGAAATGTATAAAAAATTTAAATTTGACCACACCAACAAATGGTATATGCTCAACCCAGCTCCTGTTCTAGAAAATGACACACATAAACTCCTATGGGACTCTGACATACACACGGATTTCCAAATCTCAGCCAGAAGACCAAACCTTATAATAATCAACAAAAAAAGAGAATATGCTAAATTCTCGACTTTCCTGTCCCGGCTGACCACAGAATAAAACTGAAAGAATGTGAAAAGAAGGATAAGTACCTCGACCTTGCTAGAGAATTGAAAAAACTATGGAAAATGAAGGTGACAATTATACCAATTGTGATTGGTGCTTTTGGCGCAGTAACTTAAGGATTACTCAAGGGACTGGAGGACTTGGAAGTAGGCGGACAAGTGGAGACCTTCCAAACAACTGCATTATTGAGAACGGCCAGAATACTGAGAAGAGTCTTGGAGACTTGAGGAGACTTGCTTTCACTCAAACTCCAGTGGAAAACCATCAGTTAACGCTGATGTGAAAAATTCTAAAGGAGTAAATAATAATAACAGGAAAGCCAGGTGGATGAACAACATGAAAAAGGATTTGCAAGGACTTGAAAAACGCCTTGAGGCGAAAATATACCTGGATTCACTTCGATCTACACTCAAAAAAGTTGCAAATTGGAAAATAACAATCTATGATGGCATACATGGATTTTAGTTTAAAATTATGTCTTCTATCCACGACAGAGTATCTCTCAAAATTAATCGATGTTTAAAAGAAACAGATATAAACAAATCGATAACAAAAGAAATGACCACTCTGATCCAAAAATACCCTAAAAAGGAACCGTTGCCAACAACTATAGACCCATAACGTGCTTACCAATGTCATGTAATATACTACCAACACAAATTTGGGGGGAAATTTATAGAAAATATTTTTCATCTAATAATATCTTAATTCGTTCCTTGACAAATATTTGTTTATTTTTGTGGCAAGCGTTTTTATTTTGAATATTTGGTTACGGGAAATAAACGCTTGAGTCGCTGTTGTAAAAGTGTTGAAATGCTGTGTCTCTATGTTCATTCGGAAAATTCCAATCTCCGGCGTTTCAAATTAAAAAAAATAATTTAGCGTTTCAAATTATCGTCCACTTAATCAATTGACGGGAAAATTGAATTTGAAAGAATATTTTGACAAACGAAAAAAAATACATAGAACATTGAATTCGTACGGTGTAGACGTACGGTTCTTTTCCCGGTTTTTCATAAGTCGAAAAATCGAAATTCAAATATTCATAAAGTTATGATCATAACTTTTTTCATAAATCTTTTGCTAATTTTCATACATAATCATTTATGTATTAAGTAAAAATATATTATTGTAATTTGAACAAGCAAGTTCATTTAAAAAAGGGTGACGCTCTCGAGATGAATAACTCCTTTTAATACCTAAGTAAAAAACATTTTTTTTATATTTATTTGTCTTGTGTTTCTGAAATTCGTAGAAACCAAGTTTCATTTTAAAATGAAAATCTCTAACAATTTTAGTTTAAGATTATTATTCTCTTTTACTGTCGAAATTGTTTAATTTCCGTTACATTTGTTGTATCGATTGATCTAAAATTATTTAAAACTTTATTTTTCTCTAACTGATTTCATATAAGCAAACATCAACAAAACTCATATAAAATTGTTATTTATTTTTAAAAAATATATATGTATAACCATTTCAATTTTGCCTTTTGTCGATATTGTAAAACTGGTAGTTGTTTATCTTTAAAATATTGCTTGAGAACTTTTAAGCAAATATCTTTTTATATCTTTTTGTGTTAAATAAAATGTTTTGGATTGGATTTCTGGATTTTTTAATTAATTTTTTTTCATCTTGAAAACCTTCAACTGAATCGTCCAAATTTGCAGACAATCTAAATTTGGACGATTCAGTTAAAGTTTTTCAAGATGGGAAAAATAAATTCAAAAATCCAGAAATCCAATCCAAGACATTTTATTTAACACAAAAATTTATCAATTTCAGAATTTATCTTTTATCAACCGGATAACTTTTAACAGTTAAATTACGTCTTTTTCTGCACAGAAACTATTTGCTATCTTTGTAGAAACATTAAAATTGAATTCAATAAATTTTGATTTTTAAAAATCTTTTAAATGTTGCTTAAATATAAAAATTACACAAATTCCTTAAAGATTATTAAATTAACTTTAGATTTATTACAGGCTAATAATCTGTGGGTTGTTTCCCGAAGAACAAAAACGATGCCACAACGGAACAAGAGGAACATGTAATTACTATAGATGGATTCTCAAGGAGAGCAAAACGAAACAAAAATGTTGCTATGGCATGGATTCTGTAAAGCTGGATAATAGACTGTCTCAAAATGTACAAGACCACTTAAAAAGTCATAAAGTTCATGGAGAAAACCATGAAAAACTGGAGGGTGAAATTGCGATCAGGGGGAAAAGGTTTAGCGGAGGTAAAAATACAGAGAGGTATATTCCAGGGAGATGCGCCGTTACCATTACTATTTGTGATAGCGATGATAACACTTAATCACATACTAAGAAAATGCACTATGGACTACCCACTTGCAAAAAGCGCGAGAAAATATGAACCACTTAATGTACATGGGCGACATCAATCTGTTTGCAAAAAATTTTTAAAAATTGGAAACCCTACTACAAATGATAAGAATATACAGTCTGGTTACATTACAGCTAACAAATGCTTTTTAAATAATTGTTTATTCTCATCTGTTTATATATATATATATATATTGTTGGCCGAGCGGTCTGATACTTCGCCATGAGTGGGATATGACACAAGGTCAAATTTTAAGCGGAGTACAATTGGTTTGAATGTAAAATTTTCGTTTTCCATCAATGGTTACCTTACTGTGGCGAAAGAACATAATTTGTGTTGTTATTACAGTTTACTCAGAGCTGGTGTTTCCGATTTGTGCGAATACAAAATGCTTCGTCCAGGATTTGAACTAGGATTGAACTGAAATTATCATTATCATTATTGTTATTAGTAGTACTAGTAGTAGTAGTAGTACTAGTGGTGTTGGTGGTGGTGGTGGTTGAGGTAAATAGCAAATTCGATTTCAAATTATCTTTTTCCTTCAGAACATTTTTTGAGGCTATTGTACTAACAAAAGTTTTATTATGACATACCAGGTTGTTGTGTAACGGTACATAAGTCTCTCTCTCTCTCTCTATCTATCTCGCTCTCGCTCTCTCTCTCTGTGCGTATATATATATACATGGATAAAATATCAAACAATGACTTATTCATTTTTTTTACATTGTCGTTATAGCGAATACAGTCGCAGGTGTGTAGCGTAACGGTTATCGTCTTAGGAAATGAGCACGACAAACAAAATTCAGATCCTGGTCAATGCTATATGTGATATACTCCCGCACTGTTGTTCTTGGGAAGCCAGAAAACTCCCCACTCTCTATGGGCGAATAGTAGAAGAAACTTCCACTTCAGCCTTGGGAAGACAACCTGTCGAGTAGATAGAAAAAATTCTGATTCTGAATGTACAGCCAGCGGATGTAGGGAGGATTAATCCACTCTATATAAACTTGATAACTCTGAAACCACGGAAACATCATGGATATGATGTGGCTGTGGACTAATATTCTGAAAGGCAAGAGACATACCAAGTATGAAACAAATATAAGACTCATAAACCGAGTGATAATACTTGAATATATTTCTTTTCTGAGTTACATGTATATACAATACCGTCAACAAATAAGTATGCCCTAACTAACTTTTTCTTATAAAGAATAATTTCCTTCTCAACCAGGATGCTATTATTTCTATAGGAACATAAAAAATCAAAACGAATATTATTAAGCATTATTTATAACCAAGCTCTACAGCATTGAAACTAGATATAAAATTGTAATACCTTTACAACCAAAAAAAGTTCTTAAATATATATTAAAGGTGTACTTATTTTTGGATGGCAAAATACTTATATTTTTCGTCACTGAGTCCTAATGCTGTAGAATTTGGTAAAAAATAATGTCTAATAATATTCGTTTTGATTATATATTTCACTTGAAATAACAAAACCATAATATATTTAGTTTAGAAGAAAATGAACTTTTCATTAAAATTTGCCAGCAGTGTATTACTTTATGGGCATTACAATATATAACTTTGAAATTATTCTACAATTAAGTGTATTGCAAAAGGATTTTGTGAATAAAATGTACTGCACTTGATTTTATTACAGAAATGCAATGCACATGATTCTATTATAGCAATGCATTGCACATTCTTTTCCTACTGCAATGCATGACACATGATTTTGCTATCGAAATGCATAGAAACATGATCTACTAGAGAAATTCATTGCAAATTTAAGAGTTCTACACCATATCGTTTGGCAGACAAACAAACTGTTTCGAAGCATCAAATGCACGCTGCTTTAAATGTTGGAAGATATGATTTAATGTGTAGTTGAAAGGAACAAAGAAAATACATGAATGTTGTCGAAATGAAGATTAATATTCGAATGTATCCTTCAGATGCATGAAAATGAAGATGGACAGATCAAAGGTTTCTTTCCATGTGCCGAAACGGTTATTTACACGTTTAATATCAACTATTCAAAGGAAATGAATGATTTAATTTGAAACTGCAACAAAGACTCCTTCCTCGAAGTAATCAGTTTAGCATTTTCAAAATCAACAATACTTCTGCAATTGCAACTTTGTAGGGAGGTCAACCTTCACAAAACTTCATTAGAGTTATTCTACAAGAAAGATCTTGATTTTGAAAACTGGGAAAGCTCTTGAAAATATTTGAACACTGATGCGATATGGTTCAAATTAAAAGCTGATAAATCTGTAGAAAATCAGATGCTGGAACATCTATCAGTGACACACACAATGCAATTAATCTGCTTCACTAGGATCAAATCTGACTCATCTTAGATTCTCTTCTCAAAACCAAGACAGTGTCACTTATTGACTTAAACTTAATTAAAGAAAAATTCAAAAATCCTGTCTCAAATATAGTTATAGTGATATTAAATAATTCCCCGAGAGTTGAAAGAGGAAATATAATTTTAATATCTTGAACCGTGAGCGTTGTCTGCGCCAACCGTCATAATCATTTTACTACCTTGCCATTGTTGTAGGCCAGAATCTAGGATACAAAATGATGTTGAATTTGAAGATTTTATAAGATTGTTCAGGTTCGTTATCAAAAGTTTATATGCTTCCTTTTTCAGCTCAACGAACTTAACAAATCTTTTCATTCTAACGCTCTTAGAACAATATTTTCAAATAATTCGAATTCATAAATGCACAATCATCGTGTATCATATTACTCGCTTGAAATCCATTTTCTTTGACGTTCGAGCTTGAAGTAGAGTCACATCCTATTTGTATAAATTATGTAATAAATTCAAACAAATAAATGACAAAAGTCAACTATAATAAGCATTTAATAGTTATCTTCCATGGCGGGGGGGGGAGGAGGAGTTATAATGATTTAAAGAGAGAATGAATGAATTCTCCACAAAACTTTTGTTACTTGAATATTTCATCATTAGCAGTAGTTGTTGTCGTTGTTGTAATGAACGTAAAATTAGATTTTGAAATGGTTTATTTCTTTAAACGCACTTTACTTGCATTGTACTTGTAAAACAATTATACTATAAAAAGTTACACTGCCATTTTAGCTGTTTTACTGTAACATACATTGAAAAGTCGGATGATAAAATAGGAGGTATGTCTGAAAAGTAATTGGACTGGTGTCACAAATAATTTATATCAATACTAAACAACAAACTATATGGTTTCGTCTTCAAAGGGATCCCTCTGAAATCTAATGTACTTTCTTATCTTTCTCTACCACGTTTTTATGCACTGCTGGAAAGATTCTTCAGGGATGCCATTCATCTCCGTCGTTACGGCACCATTGATGGCCTCCATGTCTTCAAAATGGGTCCCCTGGATGATCCCCTAGGAGAAAAAACAAAGTCACACCGAGGAAGATCAAGTGAACGGAGAGGGGTTGTTCCTGTACGGCGACGTTCCTCTTGGCTAGGAACTGCTGGATGCTATGGCTTTGGTAAGCAGGTGCATTATCGGGGTGAACCTGCGACAGTTTATTCTGCTACAACTCTTGTCTCTTCTCGTGCACTGCTTGAATCATACGCAACAAAATCTCCTTGTAGACTTGCTGACTGATCGACTGGCTATGGCAAAAACTCCTCAGTCGTCAATGCTCCTTTTATCAAGAAACGTGATCAACTTAAATTTGAATTTTGTCTTTAACAGTTTTGTTTTCTTTGGCTTCAATCACGTCGAAGTCTTCCACGTCGAAGTCTTCTGGTGCATGATTTTCCGCTCGTACTCAAAATCCATCTTTCATCAAGAATGTCTACGAAGCAAATCTTTTCGGTTTGAAGATGCTTGATTAAGTTCTGACACAGCTGCATGCGATGTCCTTCTAATCATTCAGTAGTTTTGGCATCATTTTTGCAGAGACTTTCCACATGTGTCCAAATCATCGGAGATAACCTTCTAAATAGTCCAGTTGTCTTGTGATTATTCTTGCGATCATTCGAACAGTCAACCGATGATCACCATACTCCACCAACTTTAACCGCTTGACGTTGACCTCACTCCTTCTTGTTGAAAGCCTCCCGCTCCTGGAATCAGTTTCCTCTTTTTATGATCTTCTTTAAATTTCTTCTACCCCTTAGAATATATGTGTTTAACATACACTTGCGAAAACATTTCAAGTTCTTATTACGGAGTTTTCCCCAACCGGATAAAATATTTCAGCTTCATTCTTTGTTCGATGTTCATTGTTCGTTTCACAGTGCTCATAGCTGAACGACACGAAAAAGAGGTGTAAAGAAAAGCGCGTGCAAAAATTCTATGATTGCTGAAAGCTAAGAATACAGTTATATACCCCCAAGACATCATGTTAGATGATAACACAATCTTTTTATCCGTCTTTCGGCTGGAGCACAGCCAGTACCGTTACTTTTCTGACAGTCTTCGTGTAGAGAGAAAGATAAAATATCTGACCATAACTTCGATGACATTTCTACATTTTTTACTTCCGTCCTAATCTTTCAATTTTTGTTCAAGGCTACTTACTTTTCCTTTTCGCCCAAATGCTTTGGGAAAGGCATAACCCTCCCACACATAGGTCAAACTTTCTCCTTTAGCGTTGGAAAAGCAACCAGTTCTCGGAGAGAGAAAAAAAACTCTGACGCTAAATTCACAACCAGAGGTGGGCTGGGCTAAAAATTCCACCCCATGGAAACCTACTTGTTCCTTTGCTCTAAACCGGAGAACAATCATGGACAAAGTAAACTTCGATCTTATACCCTCGCGGGCACAGTACATTTAAAATCTCAATATCGACTTAAGAAAAAGTGATTTTGACCCAAGTACAATTGAAGAAGGTGATGTTTGACGAAAGGAAATCCAGTTTACACGGTTCAGATGAAATCTGAAACAATAATCACAAACTTTAGATAGAGCAACATTCTTTTTTTTTTTTTCAAAACGCCCATTTGGTAAAGGATCTGCAACGTTGTGAGACGCTTTCAGAGTAAAAAAAAAAAAAAAAAGTCTAAACGATGGCAATGGTAAGTAAGTAAAAGTATCAATGCTATAACGGGTCATGTAGTTTTTGCTTTTTTTTTTTTTTTGTAGTTGTTAATATGCCATTATTGATTATCCCAGAAGAATAATGCAGTTATGCGTAATACCAAATTTCTCAAGAAAGTGAACGTAACAGAATCATGGTTGTTGACAAGCCTAAAACTGCGCAGATGACAATTCTATTAAGAACTCGTTAGATTTCTTTTCAAGACATGTCTACTGGGTTGTTTAAAAAGTAGAACTGCTTCAAAATACCGTATTGATATGAAATTTAGCTTGAAACCTTTATAAAATCGCTCGCGGTTTTTGTTGGTATTTATTCTTGGATAACGCAAAAGCCATCAATCTAGCAAACAATTAAGCATCTGTTTTATTTTCCATTTTATTGAGGTATTTCAGTATCCCAGCCGACTTAGAAAAGTGGATTTATTTTATACTGTCATATTGAGGAAATGAAATTCCTTCATCCAAAATTTGCAAGCCCCAAATACATCCCTGCTAAGTCTCTATTTCATCCTCTTTCATTATATGACATCACGTGACAACCCTCACGTGATACCTTTCAAATAATCAGTCCCCTGTAAAACTTAATCAGCTCCTCTACTAATAAAAATAATCTATAAACGCAACTCTTTCATTGGAGTCACGTTTAGTGTAAGAAATCGACGATCCAAGTTCAAATCTTGGATGAATGTGGTTGTATTTCACTTGATGAAAATCGGAAAGGTACCAAACCATCTTTTCTCACCGCAGCTATGGGTAAATAGTAGGGTAGATTGTTTTTATTTAGCCTTCGTAAGGCAAAAAGTCTACAAGAAAAAAACTCTGAATTCAAACCAGCAGTACTCCGCTAAAATTTGTCTTTGTGCCACATCCTACCCGTAGTAGAAAGTTAGAGTTAATGAATATTCTCAGTTTCCACAGGTGCTGACCTCGGGGTAACATCTGCCATAAATTTCTCAGTGGCGGACATTATCATCATCATCAATTAAGAAAATTGTAAATTGTTTCTCTTTTCGTATTTTAGAGTTTTACATGCCAGAAGAGAGTATAATGATATACGTTGTGCCCAGCATTTGATGATGAGGACTCCAGTTTTTGAGTTCTAAGAAGAATTAAATCATCTTTGGATTACCGTTATTCTTATATTCCCTTTAAGTTTGAGTGGTAGAACAATATAGAGTCCTATCTCTGAGTCAAATAGATTTGTTTCAGATAACATTTCAAGTGATTTTTAATAACATTGGCTCTTAAAACACTGATCTGGCAATTAAATATGAAGTGTTTACATGTAGGAAATTATTGTAAAGTTTAATATTGATACATTGGTTCTTAAAAAATTGATATTGTAACTAAGTATGGAGTGTTTACCTCTTAGTGAAGATACATTTTTTGTACCGTTCAGAATCAGATACTGCAATAGTCAATCTACCTGAAAATCGTATTTGAGTGAATTTTCTGTCCCCAGCATTAATTCCAATTACAAATATAAAAATTATTACAAGAATCTCTTATAAAAAAAGGGAATTTTCAACTAACGACAAGAAACCCCCAGCGGTTAGAGTGTTCGCCAATGGCCCGGAAGACCTGGGTTCAATCCCAGGTCGAGTCATACCAAAGACTTTAAAAATGGAACTTGATACCACCTTGCTTAACACTCAGCATTATAAGGTACGGTTCAAGGGTAAAGTGGAGCAATCCAGGGAATGGAGTAACGCCCTCCCCTACACCTTGGTGTAGTAGCTATCGAAAAGGGAGCCTTCGGGTCACCCTCGACTATGGTCGCTAACTTTACTTACTACAACAGGATTCTGTATGATTTTGCATCTATCAACCAGGATTTGAATATATTTCGTCAAGTCACACAGCTTCTCTGCTTTCAATTTTCCTGAGTACTTTGTTGAATTATACTTGAGTAAACCGTCCTAGTTTGATGTCTAGTTTTCTATTGACATTTTTTGAGATAGGTTTACCTGTTATTTTAGGGGAGTTTCCAATCAATTCTTCAAATGTTCTTTTCACATCCGTATTTGTTCCTCTTGGCTGGCGACTTTTAGTTTTACTCACAAAGTGCTCTTCTTTTTGCTCATTGCATTTACATCGTGATTGCCTGTCTTCTACTGAGTTTCGTATTTTATTGAACGGAACTTGAAAGTATTCTTGTTTTTCTGTTTGGTATATGTTAGTTCTCTTTGTGTCTTCTTGAGTTTCTGAGAATTGGCATTTGTGGGGTTTCTTTTATTATATAAGGGTGCTGTTTTCATGTTATTACATTTTTCCCTAACTGCTAGTGTCTCCTACGGAAATCTATGTCTGCCTCTTGGTTTAATTGGTATGAATTTTACTGCTGCTTCCATGTAGACTTTGACGGAGTTTTCGTATTCTTCATCTGAAGTATGTGTTTCAAATATCTCCTGAAGAGTATCGAATTTGTTTCTTACAATTACCGTGTATTTATTGCTAATATCTCAGTTCTAAATGAAGACAAGCCATAGTTTGTGGTTTTGACTGTTTCTATGTTATTTAAGGCGGGGGGACTCAGGGGTATTTTTGCTGTGACAATTCTATGATCGGAAGATCACTTATAGTTCTGAGCGCTATTTATCCCCTTGTAACTAATATCTGTTTGAATACATGGAAGTGGATACTGTTAATTCAGCAGGGAACTTGTGAGAAGAACTTTAAAAGCATTATCTAATAAGTGAGTAGAAATAACGTTGACAATCTATAAATTTAACAGAGAAAGTGAAAGGAAACTGAAAGAAATCTTTGTAATCAAGAGACCAATTCTTAGAATAAAGCAGTTCAAGAATTCGAGCATTCCAGACGTAGAACGATCAGGTTGAAGTAAAGAAAAAAGCAGCAAAAACATATGCACGGCTGTACGATGAATATTAATTCTAAGAAAAACAACAAAGACTGTATGTATCTCTTCAAAATTGTCTTTGCTATAACTATTGGAAGTAAACTCATTTTCATTTTTTGTTTTTATTTGAATTTTTGCATTATTATCCTTTGTAACGTGTGTCTGTTTGAACATATGGAGGTAGTTACTGTTAGAGCAGGGGGCCTGTGGGAAAAGCTTTAAAAGCATTAACTAAGAGCGGGGAAAATAACGCCGGCAACTGTATATTTAATAAAGAAAGTTAAGGGGAAAATCTATCAGTATATATATATATATATATATATATGCGTGTGTGTGATTGAAAATTTGTGTTGCAAATCGGAGTATGAGGGGAGACCATCTAAGGAACAGTATTGTTGCGGTCGGCCTGAATACTGAGAAGAGTCCAGCAGATTTGATGAGACTTGCTGTCACTCAAACCCCAGTGAAAGAACAACAGTTGAAGCTAGTGTGAAAACTCACAAGGAGTAAAATAATATCAATAATAATAATTGAGCCATGGTAATAATGAAAAATGGGAAATGAAAGATGACGAAAGTAATGGAACTACTAAATCAAGAAAAGATTAGAACGCTCAGAGAAAAGGAATCGTACAGATACTTGGGAATATTGGAAGCGGATACCATCAAACAAGAGTAGATGAAAGAAAATGTTTTAAAATTATCTCAGAAAACTATTCGAAACCAAACTATATAGCAGGAACCACATGAAAGGAATAAATACCTGCCCTGTCCCTCTCGTAAGATATTCGAAACTATTCTAGAAATGGGTGAAGGAATAACTTAAACAAATGGACTAGACAGCAAGAAAACTAACGACGATGTATTAGGCCTTACATCCCAAAGATGGCATTGACAGACAATATGAATGAAGAAAAGTAGGAGGAAGAGGACTTGTCAGCATTTAACAATATAACGACTCAAAGACTACATAAAAAACCTTGGAGGAAGACTGATTGTAGCCACCAGGAACAATACTGACAACACAAGGATCAACATAAAAATAATGAGTAAAGATGGCGAAAAAAAAACCCAGCGGTATTGATACCAGGATCATTAGATAAGTTTCCAGACTTTTTTCGTATGGGCCCTTTTATTGATAGTACACACATGAAACTCTAGTCCCCTTCGAAGTTATCTCCTCCGGCTGCAATGCACTTATTGTATGTTCCAACAACTTCTGGAAGGCCACCAATTGTCTCATAACAGCCTCTGAGCTTTGGGAATAACCAAAAGTCACAGGGAGCAAGGGCTGGACTATAGGGACGGTGAGGAACTGTCTTAGTGACCATCTTGCTCAAATAGTCTGTGACAAGGATGGAGTTGTGGACTGGTGCATTGTCCTGGTGGAAATGCCACTGGCCCGATTTGAAGAGTGCTGGCCTCTTCCGACGGAATCTCTTCCTGGACTCCCTTAAAACCTCAACATAGTATCCCTAACCCTAACCCTTTGGCCAATCAACTCTGGTGTATTGACTTCCTTACCCCTCCCACACCTCTCATCATCCCTCTCAGACTCTCTGCCTTCCTTGAATCTCTTATGCCACTCAAAACTGATACTCGATTCATGCAAGAGGGTCGAAAAGCAGTCTGGAGCATTCCATACGTTTCTGTGGCCTTTTTTCCAAGTTTAAAACAGAATTTTATTTCATATCGTTCTTCTAAAGTGTCCTGACGTCCAGATTGCATTTTTGAAATTCACGAGCTGTGACAATCAGGTTTTAGTAGGGTGTATTCCAATTGCTGCTGTAGCTGTTCATTTAAACCTGAAATCAAAAAAATTGGCCAGTTATCTCATACGATGTATAGCAATAACATACTGAATTTTCAAGAGTCTAAGACAATTTTAAATGCCTGTACAAAAAAGTCTGGAAACGTATTGAAGGCACCACGTACTTCGAACGAAAAACAAGCGACATTTCACATGAGAAAACGTTGACAGGACTTAGGAAAGGAAATCCTATGAGAGAAACTGGGTATCTTGTAATAACAGGAAAAATCAACGTCATAAGGATCAATGATATCAAAACAAGAACGGATAAGACGTAACAAAATAGCAAATGAAGGTTATGTGGTGATAGAGACGAAACGATCAATCACATAATAAGCGAATGCCACAGATTAGCACAAAAGGAGTATAAGACTAGACACAACTGGGTGGGCTAGGTGACCCACTGGGAATTGTGTAAGAAATTTAAATTTGACCGTATGAACAAATTGTATATGCCCACCCCGAATCTATCTTGGAGAATGAGACGCACAAAATTCTCTGGGATTTTGAGATACAAATGGATCTCATAATCTCGGGGCCAAACGACCACAAGCGAGTGATAGTCAACAAAAAAGAGAGAACCTGCCGAATAGTGAACTTTCCTGTCCTGGCAAGTCAACGAGTAAAATTGAAAGAAAGCGAAATGAAAGATAAGTAACTGAACCTTTGCTAGGGAACTGAAAAAACGGTGAAACATGAAAGTGACGGTGATACCTCTTGTAATTTGTTCTTTGATACAATCACTAAGAGATTGATGCAGGGACTGGAGGACTTGAAATTAAGAAGACCAGTAGAGATAAGCCAAACTACGGCATTGTTACTGAGAAAAGTCCTGGAGACTAGAAGAGACTTGTTACTCAAATTCTAGCTATAAACCATCGGCTAACGCGGGTGTGAAAAACTCTAAGAGTTAAATAATAATTGATAATAATGTATTATTTCCTTCATTGGCTCATAGATGAATTTATTCACATTCCTTATGGTTTCATTAGTATTAGACAAAGCTTTTATAATCACCCATTTACGTCCTGATCAGATGCATCACTGCTTAACTTCGGATATCTGACTGAAAATGATGTTTTCTGGCCCACTTAAGTCCTAAATCTAAATTAATTTGAGTATATGAAGAAATTCTAACGCACACGCTTATTTATATAATCATATAAATATATATCAATGAAATTATATATATATATATATATATATATATATATATATATATATATATATTACATATGCTCAAATACTACGTTAATCCCTCTCTTCTTCCCATGCCCCAGTTATAAGTAAAATAGTGAAGGAGACTAGGCTCTCTAACCTCGATAGGAAAGCAGTCTAAAAGAACAACTCTCAATTCAAATCGAGGAGCTGGATTACCTATGACAGTCTTTGTTTTCAATCTCATTCGGGCTACTGCTGCGAAGACGCTGGGGCCAAACTTTTTCCTTTCCTATGGACAACACGGGAGACATAAGGAAAAGATATTTCTCCTACAGTCTGCCGTATAATCCGCTATGCACCTAGGTCTTGGCGCAGATCCGTAGCCATGGGAGATTAATAGGTATCACCTCATTATATTATACACGCCCACTTTATATGTTACATTGAATAGGACATGAATTTACGTAAATGCGTTGAAAAACTGTTCGCTAATCTTAACGAAGAGATTCTTATTTTTCTTAGTCTAATTAGTATGAGGAACTCAGCGAAGATACAATTCGATACTCAATTGTCATGGTAAAAACGATCACGAGAAAACTAAATCTACTTAAATTAAGACATTAGATAAAGGGACTGGAATACTTAGAAATAAGGGGACAAGTGAAGACCATACAAACTACTGCATTATTGAGATCGGCCAGAATACTCTGAAGAGTCCTGGAGACTTGAGGAAACTTGCTGTCACTCAAACTTCAGCAAAAGATCTCCTGCTAACTCTGATGTGAAAAACTTTCAAGGGGTAATTAATAATACATTATCATTAATTATGCACTAATGATATATTAGCATTAATTATGCACTATTTCAAGTTACTAATTATATTAAGTGATAATAAGAACAATAACAATAGTAATAAAAGAAATAAGAAGGCTCAAAATTTACAAGTACTTGGGAACATTGGAAGCAGACAACATCAAACAAGTGGAGAAGATAGAAAAAATTAAATAGTGGAGAACGAGAAAACTGCTCCAAATCTCATCAAAGGTATAAATACCTTGGTTGTCCTCCTTGTAAGATAATCGGGACTATTCTTGGACGAGGGAAGAGCTTCAACAAATGAACCATAGCTAATGATTCACGAGACCTTACAGCCCAGACATAACGTAGACAGACTATATTTGTCAAGAAAAGGAGGAGGAAGAACACACAACAGCATTGAAGATAGTGTTGATGCATCGATACGACGACACTTAGACTACATTAAAAAGAGCAAAGGAAGACTTTAAAGCGATCAGAAACACCGCAGACAACACAAGGATCAACAGAACAACAGTAACTAGAAAACGAAAAAGCGAAGAAAAACAACTTTATGGACATTTTAAAGAACAAACAAGCGAAATCTCACACGAGAAGACATGGACATGGCTAAGAAGGGTAAACCTTATGAAAGAAACTAAATCACTTCAAATAGCAGCACTAAACAACGCCTAAACGAGAAACTTTGTTTATGTAAAAATAGATTATACGTAACAAAATAGCAAATGTAGGTTTTATGGTGATACAGATGAAACGATTAATCACCGAATAAGTGAATGCAGCAAAAAGAATCTTCCCTGAAGAATGAGTCGCACAAAATCCTCTGGAATTTTGAGATACAAACAGATCCCATAATCTCGGCCAGACGACCATACCGAGTGATCGTCAGCAAAAAAAAAAAAAGAAAAAAAGAAAAAAAAAACCTACCGAATTGTGGACTTTACCATTTCGGTTAACCACAGAGTCAAATTGAAAGAAAGCGAAAAGAGAAGTAAGTACCTTGACTTCGTTAGAGAACTAAAACAAACTATGGAGCATGAAAGTCACAGCAGTTGCAATTGTAACTTTTGCGCTCGATACAGTCACCAATGGATTTTGGTATAGGGACTGAGAGACTTGAAAACAAGAGTCAAAGTGGAGACCATGCAAACTACAGCATTATTAAAATCGACTTGTAAATGGAAGAATACTGGAGACTTGAGTAGATTTGTCACTCAAATTCCAGCAGAAGACCATCAGCATATGCTGGTGTGAAAAACCCTCAAAGGAATAATTATAACAGTAATAAATATTGACTTGCTTAAATATATAGTCTCAAGTTTTAAAAATATCTATTTGTCCTCTAGATGAGAGCCGAACAAATACTATTTCTCCGGGTTAGAATGGACTAGGATGTAATGGTGTTGAAGTGGTTCACCTTACTGTCCATAGCTCTAAAACAAGAGTTTTACTACAGAATGAAGTTTTGTGTAATATCTAGGAGACATATTTGATGGTTTGAATGATTGGTGATTAATTACATTTGAATCATCTGAACAAGTTGAAAATATACGCAAAATTAGTTTCAAAGAATATCACTCAGAAGTAGAATGATAATGACATTAGAAAATAATATGCCTGAGGTCCAGCAGTCCCTTCTATCCTCAAATCTGAGTCCTTGTAACAACTTCCTGTTGTTGAAAATCAAAACCCATCTCTGTGGTTGTCTTTAGGAAGTACTAAAACTATTAAATAGGTTGTAATGAACCAACTGAAAGCAGAGTGCCTGGAGCAGAAACAATGTCTTTATCGGCATGTGGCTTCTTAAGCTATTTTGGAGGGATGAATTTGATTTGTAAGCCCATTGATAATAAAATATTTACACAATCAGTCCCATCACTTCTTAAACTTACCTCGTATATACGTACATACAGTATCACTCATAAATAATTACACCCTAACATGTTTTTAAGTTCATCTTCTTTTAAACTAACGATACAAGGATTTCACTATTTCTAGCGGAACAATCTAAGCAGATTATGATTGGTATTATTTATTACCAAACTCGAAATCATAAAAACCCTGAAACCAAAAATCTAAAAGTTCATGAGAAAATAAAATAAAATTGCAAAATTTCTGTAACCAAAAATAAAACTTCATAAATATTTATAAGAGTTGTCATTTCTGAACTGTTCCATTTTCATATTTTAGGGGTACAATTTCAATGTGTACTTATTATTGGAAATATTGTATATTCATTTAAATATATATGCATACACATAGACACACAGACATACACAGATACGTATGTATGTATGTATGTATGTATGTATGTATGTATGCAACACTCACAAGTTGGATGCGATACAAAATCAATTTTTAAGCGAAATAAAACTGATTTCGTTTCAGAGGGTTTTTTTTTTCACCTCGACTTGCATCAATAGCAACGTTCAAGAACCTAGCTTGGCCCACTATTCCCTCCCATCGACGGGAGGGAATAGTTGGATCCATATGCTTCCCCAAGAGGATTCAGACTATGTTAAATGAAAGCACCCTTGTCCAGGATTTGAATTCAGGTCGCTGAGTCTATTTCCTCCGACAATATCCTCATTTTGTTTGTATATGTGCATGTATCTATGTACGTATGGTGTAACGGTTATCGTGGTAGTAAATATACTGGATGAACCGAGTGCTGAAAGCATAGATTTCCCAGAATATCTCTCGCCATCCGTCCCTATCATCCATCACCTCTGCTAGGTCTTATAGACTGCCTCCAGTGTCTGCACAGAGCTAAAGTATGTAAGTCCTTGCAGGTGGGCCAACTCTTTTGCTTAGGAGTTCACTACAGAACGTCACATTTGAATTCATCCTTATTTCTCTTGCTGGGCCCTGCAAGTCTTTTTCATCTTATTTAAATGATTTGTGAGATAAGAGGTGAGTGGCCCTACAGTTGCTGTTTTATGAGGTGTTTCTTCCAGTTTAATTTTTCAAAACAGTACGTAGTATTCCTTTGTAGTTTCCATACTTTTAGTTTGTGTCCATGTGGACCTTCCAGAAAGTTATATTGACGCTGCTAGAGCTTTGAAAAAATTTATTGTATCAGAGGGATCAAATTTCCATATGATCGATAACCTGACAATAACAGGCCATACCTTTGCTAGAAATATGCTGGCATCATTTTCAGTAGATGAGATATTGCTGCCCAGGTATGTGAACTGGCCTACTAATTTTAATGGTTTACCCCTTAAAAAGATGACGGCTCCTTCTGGTTCAAAACACATGAACTTGCGTTCACTTAGCGGCCAATGTTAGGCGAAGGAGTGTCATTTGGAGGAATCTATGGCACAATATGGTGTAGCATTTTTGTATCATCAGTTCCTCCAACAAAGTATCACTGGTCTAAAACAATCTTTCACCATGATCAACGAATAAGCTGTCTAGCGGTTCTTCAAATGAACTATTGGACACCCATACGTCGAGATCGAACGTAGACCTTTTAATATATGAACACATCCATTTATAACGAAAGCTATCTTGAAATATTATCATCTCGTCAATAAAACATTCCTGAAATAAAAATTAAAAATCAAAGAAGAATGAAATAAAAGACGACAATGCTGATAATTCTGTTTTATATATATTTAGGATTTTTATTTTTATATGTTGAAACAATTTCCGGGAAAGCATTTTTGTAGTTGTCCACTTCTGTAAATATTTTTACGTAATATAAATCTGTTTGTGTATCTAACAAATGTTATGTGCACACATTTTATCAAAGAATTGAAAGAGAAAAATATGTAGCAAGATATTATGGCCTAGATCAGCTTGTCACTGCTTTCTCTCAACTTTTTTAACCAGTTCAATTCTCTGTTTACAAGACAAGCTAAAAGTCAAGAGGAAAGCCAAAAGTGTCTCCTGTAAAATGTTGTTTTCTGAGTTTTGATTTGAGCCAGCTTGTTAAATTGTACAAATCAGGTCACGGGTTCGTTGAATTTTCACATTTTTTACTGAGTTTTCCAGTATTTTATTTGTGGCTATCTTGAGGATTGAATGAATATTTTAAAACAGTCAACCCTTTAGGGCTAATATTTCCTTATAAACAATTTAAGAATGAATTAATTCAATTCACTGTGCGATGGTCGGATACTAGTGAATAAAACTGGGTACACCACATCAACACACAAATATATATGCAGAGACACGATAAACACATGTACACGCATATTCCAATACCTACATATGGTCACACACACACACACACACACACACACACACATTTGTGTATATATATATATATATATATATATATATATATATATATATATATATATATCTGTGCGTACTTTTGTGCTGAAGTGTGTTTATATACCCATGTAAATCTCGGTGTGTACTCACCCGCTTATTCCTGAACCCTGTAATTTCTTGCTCGTCTTATATCTTTCTCTGCACTGGGGTTCATTGTAAGTACAGATGTATTTTCATTATGCTATGATATTTTTCTTTACAATTAGAATATATATATATATATATATATATATATATATATATATATATATATATATATATATATATATATATATTATTTTCATTTAGTGTGTGCACATGGGTGTTTGTATGTCGTTTGTAAATAGACAGTTGTAAAGGAAATAACATTGAAACATTAAATATCATTTTCACAGACTAATAAAAAGGAAGGGACATTTTTTTTATTCTGGTTGGATAGAAATCCTCATGTTTTTGTTTTGTTTTAATAATAATCATTAATGTTCGTGTTTGAATTTTTTTATGTTTATAGTGCGCGTATTTATTTCGTTTTCTTTTAGAGTCTATATACAAATATATATATATATATATACATGTATGTATAATTGTTTCGTCTGAATTTACATTCGAATGCGTATGTATATAAATGCTGATAATGTTTAAGCCGTCCATACAGCGAGTTATACCCATGGATGTACGCATTTATTTCGAGAATATAAATAGGTCAGTCATAAATATCTATATATACAAAGATAGATACAAATATGGATAATTATGGGATTTCTTTGTTTTTTTCTTTTTTTTCTTTTTTGTTTTTTTTCTTTTTTGTTTTGTTTTTTTTTTTTTTTGTCCTTGGTACTTGAAATAATTTGAGTCCATTTCTCATAATTTTATTTAACGTTGTTTCTTTCGAATTTGAAATTTGATCAACCCCTAAAACGGGGTTGTCTGACCAGTTAAAATGTGTTTTATGATAATGATGCAGATTTTGAAGCGTAAGCTTATTTGTCCTTTTATAGATACATACACACACACACACACACACACACATATATATATATATATGTGTGTGTGTGTTTGTGTCTCTGTGTGTGTCTGTGTGCGTGTATGTGTGTGTATATATGTGTCTGTGGGTGTCTTTGTGTTTGAACTTCTATGACAGATTTTCAGAACTGGAAACTTTAGTTTCTTTCTTCACTTTTATCACCCTTTGAAATAAAGTTCAACATGTGTTCTTTATTTTTTTTTTATATATACAGGGAGTCTACAAAAGAAATAGACAGATTCAAAAACCAATTTAAAATATATCAAATAGATTGACACTCACGCTACACAGTCTTATAGAGAAACGCTGATAGTTTATTATAAAAGCTTTCAGCAGCACTAGGTGTTCCATATTCAAAGTGCTAAAAGCTATAACTGTTGAGAAGGCATTTTGTGTGCTTGGATTAAGCAAAAGGATTTACTGTCATACAACGGCGTTTTAGAACACATTTTAGAAATTCACCGACAACTAGTCAATCCATCAACGCTTGGCATAAGAATTTTGAAACACAGGATGTTTGTGTAAAAGTCTTGGAAAACCATCAGTATCTGGAAAGCAGTGGAAGCGTGTTCATGTTAGTTACCTACGCTGTCCACAAAATGGAGAGCAAGGTCAGGAGTTTCAATTTTCACACCAGACAATTCGGAAAATATTTTTGTGAAAACGGTTGAAATAATTCCTTACAAACAGCAGTTATTGTGACGTCTAAGAAACCAGGATAAAACTACGTCTTGATTTCTGTACAAAAGTGCTGAAGCTTTGGTAAAGACGAAGATGGGTTTATGGAGCGTTTGATTCTCAGCCATGAGTCCACTGTAAATTGCGACAAAACTGAAGTATTTCTCTACAAAACTGCGTATCATGAGGGTCAATATTGTAAAAAGATTGTTCAAATAAATTTTTGAAAATATCTATTTCTTTTGTAGGAACCCTATATTTTTGGCCTTGTTCTTGGTCATATGGAATAAAAATTAATTCTTTTCATTGCCAGAAGATTTTTAAAAAAAAAAACAATCACCAACAAGAAAGCAAGCCGATAATCTTTTTTTTTTTCTTTTTTCTTTAACTGGGATTAATTTTTTTCTCAGTCATTGTTCAGGTCGTTTGACTAAAATAAGGATAGTATATGTGATGATTTTGTGCTCCGTAACTTGCTGCGTGGGTACGGAATAAACCGAGAGCTCCGTACAAATTGTGATTCTGCAAATAAGGATGGAGACCTTGGGCATAGAGAGGCGTAGTACTTGAGTAAGGAGACGAGAATCCGGATAAGGCTCCGCTGCTGGGTGGAATTGTGGGACTGTTCACATCCATACCTGGATTTTGTTTCTTCCATTTTGTTCGTCGATTCTGGAACCAGATTTTCACCTGGGTCTCTGTCAGATTCAGTGAAAGGGCCAGGTTAAGCCGTTCGCAAACGGATAAATAACGAGTGGTTTTGAACTTGTTTTCTAAGGCGACCAGCTGTTCGTAGGTAAAAGCCGTCCGGGCGCGTCGGGGTTTGCCTGCTTTTCCTGAATCGGAACCGGATGAGGAGAAGGATTTAATCTTCTGTTTGCCCGACTCATCCCCGTCTTTATCGTCTGGTTCTAAGATGCCACTGGCGTCATCCTTGTCGCAAGCATCTTCGAATATCGATTCATCTTTTGATTCTGAAAGTAAAGAAAATGTATCAATTATTGTAATTTATATGTTATTAGAACAATAGAATATCATTTTATAGATAGATGTACAGAAAAAAATTAGCAACTTTATCAAGACTTTATATTTCAGGAAGGGAATAATATATGAAATGAAAAAGAATGATATTTTGAACTAAAATATTGAGCGGAAAATATACATAATAGATATACAAAATCTTAATATCTGTTTGGGAAAAAATCTGATTTGTCACTAAATTGTTTACAGTTGCATAGACTGATATAAGTAGATTTATATAAATATGTACATGTGTGAGAGCATTAAGATAGATAGATAGATAGATAGATAGATTACGTTCGACTTCAGATTACAATGAGTAGATAAAAGCACAAATTGATTTTAAGTCACTTGAAAAAAGTTTAAATCACGCATCTGAGCCATTCAATCTGCCTATCTCTCTTTATTTTTATGTATGCGTATATATATATATATATATATATATATATATATATATATATATATATATATATGCAGTAGTTATTATTCCTTAGTCAGTCTTTTGATAGATAGATAGATAGATAGATAGATAGATAGATAGATAGATAGATGTGCTAATGTGCAGACACATACGGATATCTATTGAATTAGATATTTATTCAATATATATATATATATATGTGTGTGTGTGTGTGTGTGTGTGTGTGTTTATATAACTAAAAGTTATTGTACGCTATACATTTGTGCATAAAAATATTTCGTAAACAAACAATTTTCTCTGAACAACTAAAAATTTTGTCCCTTGGTGTTGGGGGTAGGAAAATGCCGATCCGTCCGTTTTCAAGGCTCATCAAAGCTAAGCAAACACTGAAGTGTTTTTGTGGTTTTCAAACAGCAAGTTAAAATGAATGTCCAAGTCAAACAAAACAGGAACTACGCTTATAATTTGAACATCAATAAAAAACGCCGTTCAAATTCACAGGTTCAAAGCTGTTGACACTTTATGTTATAATAATAATAAATCTCTATGATGGCAATCTGACTTATTTCGCTTTTCTTTTGGACTCTACTCCCCTTCTGTATCATCTCTCTCTCCCTCTCTCTCTTTCTCTCACACAATCTCTCTCTCTCTTTATATCTATCTATATATATATATATATATATATATATCCTTAAGTATATGCATATATATCTTTAAGTACATGCATAGCATTATAAATACACAAAGATAAATACGTATATATATAAATATCCTTAAGTGCATCTATAAAACGCAGACATGCATATATGCGAGTGAGTAATACGGCAAGAAACCCAAACCTCAAGCGTCCTTAAGAACAAAATAAACTACCCCAAAACATTATACTTTAATTTCAAGTAAACACCGATATTAAATATAGAATATTCTTATGTAAAAGATATACCAGTTGAAAATTATTTAGCAATTTGAAACTGATTTTGAAACAGTTACCAGGATTCTCATAACAGAATGAAATGCCGTGAAAAACGATTAAACTTTAAAACTCGAACGCTTACTTTAAATGCTTTTGTAAGCCATTATCTAAAATCAGTTTTATCATAAACACTTTTCTGATGATAGTTTAAGGTTGTTAAAGTTCTGTTCCTTTTGTTTTTATTTGCAGTCATTGTTTTTGCTCCTCACTATCTCTAACTAGATAGAGAGATAGGTCATCATCATCATCACGGCATACAGACAACAGTGATTCCCTTGACTCTCTCTCTCTCTCTCTCTCTCTCTCTCTCTCTCTCTCTCTCTCTTAGCAAGTCATCTAGATGGCATATTGTCTGCACCGAGCTGATAAATGTATGTTTTGGCCGGTCGGCCAACTCCAGTATATCCATATTTACAAGTCACAAAAGAACGTTACACGAATCCATCCTTACTTCGCCAGCTGAGTCCAGCAAGTCTTACTTGTCTTACTTGGATGGTTTGTGAGATGGGAAGTAAGTGGCCCTACAGTAGTTTTTTTATGTGGTACTGTTTCTAGGATTTGTTCAAAAAACACGTGGCATTCTTGGGTAATTTCTGTATAGCTTTTTCGTTTAAGTCCAAGTGGTGCAACCATACTATAGTCATGACACAGCAAGAGATTATTCTATCAAAGTAATCAGATTTCCATGTGGTTGATAATCTGTTGAGAGTAATTGTCTCATACAGTTATATTAAATGCCGATTGATAATGAATTGTTGCGAACAACTTTGCCGATCAATTTTATTTTGAAAACCTTTTCTTGTGGTGGACCATTTTTTAACCTGTGTTTGTCGTTGCCGCGTTTTTTTTTATCACATGTGCAACAAAGATGATTTGTATGAACACCAATATGAGGCCACAAGTTGTTGCATTATACATTTGTATTTGTTTATATTTCCATTTGTATGTTAGCATTTAATTGGTTTGACTTTGCACAGTGCATATGTCGCTATTGTATACTGCAATGTGACGGGCTTTTTTTCTACTTCTTCTCGCCGAAGGTCGACGGCCATTTTATGAAACGATGTTCTACACAATAAGGAAAGACGATATCAGTGGGACTTCGTGATGGGACTGGGTAAGTTGGGTGTTGGCAAATGATGGGTTGGGTGGAGGCATGGGTGAGAAAGGGGCTTTCAGATGTGGCAATGTTTGGCGTATGTTTATGTTTTGCAAAGCGATGAGAAACACAAAAATGGAATAAATATTGTAACAAGCTTAGAAGTTTATTTTAAGTGAAACACAACTTCGAAAATTATTTTACAAAGCAATATCTAGAGTCACCATTGTAATCATCATCATCATCATTGTCACTGTCAGTCATTGTGATTATCACTTTTAGAGCACTAGTTTTACCTTGACATCTACGACAACTATTACAACTCTTACTACAATTCGTTGAATTATGCACCTCACGCAGGGCGTAATGGGTAGAGAACTAGGCAAGCAGGTAATTGTTTATAAGTTTGATTCTCACTAGGTGCCCAATGTATCTTACCTTTAAGACAAGTAAGCTAAGCTAAGTTATTGGCTCATATACTCAGTGAATTTTTATACCATTGCAATTTTAGAGATCAAGTGGCAACAAGTTTTCATACTACTCCAATTAGCGAAGTCTTTTCTTCGCTCAAACCAGCCGATTAACTAAGGTCGAAAAAACTTGATAACAAAAAAAATAAATAGCAAAAAAAAATTTCCTGTGTCACTTTTTTCATGCTGTGTTTGGATGGTCTCGATTCGTCCTCCGATTTCCAACTCTTTCAGCCCCCTTTTCAAAACTTTGTTGAAAGCGAACCAGTTGGTATCACCGTTTCCCTCATGGTCCACTGCTTTTTAGTTCTCTGGCAAGGTCCAAGTACATGTCTTGTTTTCTTTGATTTTCACACTTTGGTCTGCAGAAACGAAAAAGTCCTCTAAACAGCAGGTTCTCTTCTTTTTTGTTATCACAAGATCTGGTCTTTTGGCTGGGGTTAAATGTTCTGTTTGTATCTCAAAATCCCAGAGAATTTTATGCTTCTCATTCCCAAAGACGGTTTCTGGTTCGTGTACATAAGTGGTGCATTCAATACGTTTCCAGACTTTTTTGTACAGGCATTTAAAATTGTCGTAGACTTTTGAAAATTCATTGTGTTATTGCTATACATTTTATGATATGACTGACCAATTTTTATGATTTCAGGTTTAAATGAACAGCTACAGCAGTAATTGGAATACACCCTACTAAAGCCTGATTGTCACTGCTCGTGAATTTCAAAAATGCAATCTGGACGCGAGGATACTTTAAAAGAACGATATGCAATAAAATTCAGTTTTAAACTTGAAAAAAAAGGCCACAGAAGCGTATGGAATGCTTCAGACTGCTTTTCGAGCATCTTGCATGAATCGAGCATCAGTTTTTGAGTGGCATAAGAGATTCAAAGAAGGCAGGGAGTCTGTGAGGGATGATGAGAGGTGTGGGAGGAGTAAAGAAGTCAATACACCAGAGTTGATTGGCCAAAGGGTTAGTGTTAGGGTTACTATGTTGAGGTGTTAAGGGAGTTCAGGAAGAGATTCCGTTGGTAGAGGCCAGCACTCTTCAAATCGGGTCAGTGGCGTTTCCACCAGGACAATGCACCAGTCCACAATTCCATCCTTGTCACAGACTATTTGAGCAAGATGGGCATCAAGACAGTTCCTCACCGTCCCTATAGTCGAGACCTTGCTCCCTGAGACTTTTGGTTATTTCCAAAGCTCAGAGGCGCTCGTTATGAGAGAACTGAGGAGATGAAAAGGGTGTGACGAAGGTTATTGACACGCTCACACAAGAGGACTTCCATGGGGCCTTCCAGAAGTTGTTGGAACGGTACAACAAGTGCATTGTAGCCGGAGTAGATTACTACTAGAGTTTCATGTGTGTACTATCAATAAAAGTGCCCATACGAAAAAAAGTCTGGAAACTTATTTAATGATCCTCATACCATTTCGTAATATGTTCAAATTTCGATTTCTTGCACAATGCCCCGTAGATTACCTTGTACAACCATTTGTGTATACATATATTTCCTTTCCACTAGTTTGCTACATTCACTGACTTATTGTTTCGTTTGTATCACCACACAAAGCTTCTACTCTGTTGCGTATTATCTTTTTTTTTCACTTTAACATAACATGATTGGTCCTTATGGCGTTTTTTGTGCTGTTATTAAGAGAGATTTAGTCTCTCCTTTAAGGTTTTCTTTCTTTAGCCATGTCCAGATCTTCTCTTCTGATATTTCGTCAATTTGTCGCTTGAAATATCTATACAGTTGTTTTTCCTCGTTTCCGTTTCCTTATTGTTCTGGTTGTCCTTATGTTGTCATTTCTGCTACTGATTGCTGTAATTAGTCTTTCTTTGCCCTTTTTAGTATAATCTTCAAGTCCTCGGATTATGCCTCCACGATATATTTAGTGTTGATGAGTCCTCTTTCATTTCTTGGCATATATAGAGTGTTTATGTCATTTCTCAGATATAAAGCCTTTTGAATCGTCCTCGACTTTCTTGTCCTTTGGTCTATTTGTCTAAGTTCTTCCTTGGTCCATTTTAAAAAAGGTCCCGAGTATCTTAAACGGAGGACCGCCCAGGTGTGATAAACACAATGAGATGTCTACAATGAGATGTTTACAGCATAGTTTGGTTTCGAAAAGCTTTTTCCTTCGTCTGCGGTACTCTTTTCTATTTTTTCTTTTATTTTTGCTTGTTTTTATGTGTCTGCTTCCAATATTCCCAAGTATTTATAATTTTCCTTTTCTCCGAGCGTTCTGATTCTTTCTTGATTTGGCACTTCGATTCCTTCCATTATTTGTTTTTTGTTTTTGTTTTTTTCCATTTTTCACAATGAGCATGGCAAATTTTTCAATGTTAAATTCCATTCCAATAACCTGGATGAATATTCTTATTGTTTGTAACAGCCTTCAATTCTTTTTTATTTTTTGAAAATATATTATTATCATCATTATTATTATTATTACAATTATTATTTCACTTCTTTGGAGTTTTCACACCAGTATTACCTAGAGTTCTTTCACCAAAGTCCGAGCAACAGGCAGCCTCCACAGGTCTCCAGAACTTTCCTGAGTATTCTAGCTAATCTTAATTAAATAGGCTGTATGGTCTTGATTTTTGCTCTATTCACCAATTCTTCTATTCTTTTTCCAAACTTTTGGATACCGCTCCAAGTGCACCAACAACAATTGGTACTACCGTCATCCTCATGTTCCAAAGTTGTTGTTTTTTCAGTGCTCTGACAAGATTCAAGTATTCACCTGTCTTTCACTGATGCATCAGTGACAAAAAGTCTCTTCAGGTCTCAAGAACTCTTCTGAGCATTCTAGCCAATCTCAGTAACACCGTAATTTGGATAGTTTCGATTATTATTATTATTATTATTATTTTATTCCTTGGGAGTTTTTCATACCAGCGTCAGCTGATGGCTTTTCGCTGGAGTCTCTTCAAGTCTCCAGGACTCTTCTCAGTATTTTGGCCGATCTCAATAATGCTGTAGTTTGGACTGTCTCCACCCGTCCCATTATTGTTATTATTATTATTATTATTATTATTTTCGCAAATATGACGACAAATTAAATGTACTTCAAATTCCAAAAAGAGAGAAAAGAGAAAGAGCCGCAACATTCTTATACTTTTCTAGGTAAAAATTGTTTAAGAAAATGTGTACGTATGGAGTGAAAAGAGGATTACGGCAAAGACACGAAAAGCTGAGCGTAAAAATACAAAGTGAGAAGGGAAAGAGACGAAGAAAGAATATAAGACGGTTATTTGTTTAATCTAATGTCTAAAAGCGTTCATTTAGTCGAAACTGAAAGAGAAACAGGTCCACTAAGTGGCTGAACTTGTCAGTAACGTTTGCTAATCGGTAAGGTCCGTACACACGAACACCTCGCTTTGTAGGGTGTAATCTTTTAAACATAAGTTAATTGGAATGTACACTAGACAGAGAAGGAAGGTGAGTCAAAGAGAGAAAAAAGAAAGAGAGAGTTACGTAAGAGAGATGCAAGAGAGAAAAGCAGAACAGACGAGAGAGAGAGAAGAGAAAGAAAGAGGAAAGGATAAAAGGGAGTTAAAGAGAGAGAAAGGGGGGAAAGAAAGCTGTTGTACGCCTGTACATTTTGCTTGGGTTTCTTATTAAATACAAACGTATATTCTTTGATATATGTATACATATATATATATATATATATATATATGTGTGTGTGTGTGTGTGTGTGTGTGTGTGTGTGTGTGTGTGTGTGTACACGCAGGTAAATCAAAAGTCCGTTGCCAATTAAATAAAAAAAATCCTTTATTTTTCCAAGCATATTTACTTTTCAAATAACTTCCTCTCTTTTCAATGCCCTTAATAAATTGTTAATCATCACTCAGATAGAGTAAATATTATACAAAAACAACTTCAGATTAAATTTCAGTTCATAACTCTAAACACAGTAATGATTATACATATATATATATATATATATATATATATATATATATATATATATATATGTGTGTGTGTGTGTGTGTGTGTGTGTGTGTGTGTGTGTGTGTGTGTGTTTGTAACAACTATGTTCAAGGTTTTCAGCATCTACAGAGAAAGTGCTGGTTATTTTGAACAGAGTATATAGAGATGATATATGTCAGTGTATGTGTGTTTATTCAATGGACGCTTGAAAGAAACAAGCGACTAATATCTTTGAATCATATTTACATATAGTCAAATTTCACCCATTTCCCCTGAGAGTTGCTTCCTTTATAAAATACACTGTAATCATCTCATTAACTCTTATAATCTCTTATGTCATTTAACTGACATAAGGACACCCGTTGAAGAGCGACATCACTGGTAATGTTCTGCGATATTAGTTTTCTAACTATCGCTCTATACCGGTGCTTACGCGTGTGAAGATATCGATTCACACAGGCAGAGATTTGGCCATACCAACACAATGCTATCTGATAACGTTCTTTGTGAAAAACTTATATAAATGCTCGTCAAAAATTCACTTTAAAATATTTCATCTTCGGTTTATAGGGAAGAACTTTCAATAAATTTGTTAACTTTTAACTCCTTCTTTTCAAAGGATAAGAATATAATAATTAAAACTCTCATTATGTTGCTATATACAGTTCAATACATAAAGACATACAACCCCGAGAAATTCTTCTTAACCAACGATACCAGGATTTTTTATCTCATGTAAAACATTTTGCAATCAGATTTGATATTTTAAGACATTATTTATTACCAAACTCTACATCACAGCAATTAAAAACAAAATATATATATATAAAGTATGTTTTCATTTTTGTTCTTTTAAATTCTTGAATTCTTTCAATCCATGCTAACATCACGACTTGAGGTGATGATGAAGACGATCAATTTGGATGGTGGATTTATTTTTCAGCAATTCCCAACGATCACTTTACCATCTTGTTCATAAATAAAAACAACACTTGCAATTATATTTGAAATAAAAATCACATTATATTCTAGCCAAAAGATACTAGGATGTCATTATCTATTGTGAATGTTATTTATAAAGAAACTTAACAGCATTTTTAGCCAAAACTACAAATATGTATCAGTCGAAAAATAAGTTCACTCTTCTCATTCAAAATTCATAAGGGTATACTTATTCATGATCGATTCTCTCTCTCTCTCTTTCTCTTTCTCTCTCTCTCTCTCTATATATATATATATATATATATACAATTCAAAATTGTATATTATATATAACGATGATGAAATGTTTATAAAAATATTTCACTCCTTCCTAAATAAAAGTGTGAATATCATTATGAATGATTGTTAAATTGAGAACCCAATAGATTGACGAGTCGTCAAGGCTTCCATAATTTTTAGACCAAGTTTCCCGCGACTGAAAGTTTCGTGACCGACCTCTGCTTCTAAGAGCGAATTTTCCTAACAGCAATATATCTGAGTACGTGTGTATGTGCATGCATATGTGTGCATGTGTCTATGCACGAGTGTTTATGTATTAGCATGTATGTGTATTTTTTACGCGTATATTGAGAGATGTTTACACACACACACACACACACACACACACACACACGTGCATAATTATAGATTCCTGCTTCTGAGCACAAGCTTGTATATATACAGAAATATAATCTTATTTGTGTATATACAGATTATCGCACTAGCATATTTATCACAAAGAAAGATGGGAAAAGAAACTTATATATATTCAAAGAGAAGGAAGAAACGTAAGAGTGACGATATAGATGTCAGAATAACGCCTCCATTATAACATGTGACCTTTGGCATCACATCAATGTAAGCATCGGTCAAGATGAAGATTAGTAAGCAGTCTACTGTCAACACAATAAATCATCAACTTGGCCCAAAAGCGGCCTCTCTCTGACATCGTAATCTACTGTCGGTGCGAAGCTGAAGACGACCAGTCCGGGGCCAAGCACTCACGCACGCTAATAAGCACTAACACGAACACAAAAGCCTCATACAAACAGACATGCACAAACGCTTACGCCATATGCTAAGATATCTATACAAAATGGTGCTTATGTGCAGCTCTGTTCAGTAAGTGTTGATACTAACGCGTAATCTTATACACAGCCGTATGGGGGTTTCAGTACAGAGACGAGTATTTATTCACTTGTTTGCTGCGGATTATAAATTTAATAACCCTTGTAGTGTAGTGACATAATGATGGAGAAAGGTACGCAATATTTACAAGCACGCAAGCAAGCAGAACTAGTGTTCTGGCCGTGAGAAGCCTTATCCATCGAAATGGTGTTATATCGGCTGCAAGTGTATGTTACAATAAAGCTTGAAACAATGTCAGAAATGAGATAGATAGATAGATAGATAGATAGATAGATAGATAAATAAAAATAACTCTTAGAAATTGCATTGGTATTTTGACAACAATTTTAAAAAGTAGGTATAAATGCAAATCGATCATATGATTAAACAGCAATATATATATATATATATATATATATATACAAATCAGTCTTCTAATTAGAATTTTTTAAAATTTCATTCTTGTTTGCGAAGCACACCGCTCTTTGGTGTCATAGAAATGAAGACCCCGGTGAGTTGCGATAAAAAGTGATTAGAATTAGATTAATGACAATATTATTAGAAAAATAATACCTTTTACAAATCTGTGCGTGTCACAGGAAATATTGCGTTAAAACACACATCTCAATTCACTCCTTCAATAATGCGAACATGTAAAAACATCCTTGTGAAATGAGCCTATAAAATCTATGTCCTAATTACTACTGAGTGGTGAGTTCGATCCTCACTAGGAACCTCATACGGTTTGGTGCCAAGTTTAAGCAATTCTCCTAATAGCTATCAAGCTGGTTTTGCAGACTCATCATGACTAAATAATGAGTTCGATTCTCATTCAGTGACCATACTCATAACATTGAGCCAATCTAAGCTAAGATCTTTTTCAGTTAGGGGCCCTTCACCGGATTGAAGTGGTTAGCGAGTATGGCTAACAGACTATTGTTATTGAAATCGAATCTCACCGAGTACCAAGTGCCAATACAAGCTAAGCTTAATGAATTACAATAAACCCACACACAATAACATTAATCAAATCATAAACGTTTCCTGAACACAGAATTTGTAAAGATTTCATGCTATTGCATTGGAACACAGCATAGATATCGCGTTGCAGTCACGTACTTAATGAGAAAACCTCACATTCATCACGAAGTAATCTCGGCTGTTTAGAAGCAATTAATACGGACACATTACTCGTACGCACAACTTTTACAGCCATGTCTGCAGAAGCTTATGCCAACTTGGTTAGTGAGATTATGGCTAAGGCAGTAAAAATTTTACTTATTTAATTAGTCTAGTTAATAACCTGAATTTCGGGCGCAGTAAAAACATTTATTTCTGGACTTATCAATGTTGAATTTTCCTTCAATTATAATCACCGTTCGATCCCAATTCAAAATATACCTCAAATTTCAAATGTGCAGGTTGGACATGATCTCCTCCCTCAACATTTAAGTTGCCATTAAACAATCTTTTAAAGAGTGTACACAATCAACTTCTAAATAGAATTTCAAACCCGAGATAAAATTCTCATTGCCTGTGAAAGTAAAACCTCAACAATTCTTAGACTCAGTGGCTATCTTCCTTCATCCCTAGAGCTTTCCTAATCTCCTCTTTCCATCATTCTAATTAACAGAACTCTATTGAAATAGATTGACTGCTTTGATTACTTCTTAAAATCTCCTCTTTACTCCTAACATGAAGTGGAACATTTTCTCTACATCAGTTGCTGAGATAGCAACAAAAATGGTCGAGCAATTCTATCTCTCCGGAAAGTATAAAACACCTGATGATTTGTTGTCCCTATGAAAAAAAATTCATTCTAGGACTGAATATTGTTCTCATATCTAGGCAGGTTCCTCTAAGATTATTTTCTTTACAAGATCACTCAGAGAAAAGATTTATTTTTTAAACATGTTTGTTGTAAATGATGAATGGTATGTAATTATTTTACGTCTCCAGTTTGAAGAACTACATAAAAAAAATGATTAATGTTTAATTCTATTTAATCTAATTCATGTTGTACATCTTTTTCGTCTCTCTAACAAAATCCATGTAACTATCTTTTAACTTTCTTTTATTTTCTCTCTATGGACCACAGAAACGGAAAAATCCACTAGAGAACAAGTTCTTTGTTCTTGTCAATTAACTCTACTCCTTTTGACCCGGACTGGGTATCTCATTGAAGCTTGGAATTTTTATGCTGCACAATAAAATGACTTAAAATGATAATTGTTTATAGTTAGAGACACCTCAATAAGAGCCTACTTTTTCCATGAAGAACAAAAAGTGGTTTTATATTAAAGTATTTTCACGGGTCAAATGTTCATATTAAAATAGTTTCTTTTATAAACTAACCAAGGAAGAATTATTAAACTTTCTCCAATTCAGAATGTTTTATTAGTTTAATAAAGATTAAATATCTGGCATTCATCAATTTTTCTTTATGCTATCTTTTGTTGTTGCTGTTGATTTAAAATTCCATGGACGCCATCTTTTTACCTTACGTCAACACAACCCAAACTAATGTTGGTTAGTATAGCCATTGTCACGAAACACAGATTTTAGCTATCAGGAAAGGTTAACGGTGTTTTATATTGGACTTAATAGTTTTTCCTCTCACGTTATCCATTTGTTGAATTCGTGACTTTTCATAATAACCACCAACCTATTCTATTGTTGATGTCACCGATTTCTATCCCTTACATCCATCTATATTGTAAAAATATAACATTTAAAAAAAACGATTAGCAATGGATGATGGTCGGCAATTCGATCGGTCAATAGTTGTGAAAATCGCTGAAATGGTGATGGCAGCTCAGTCAAAATTATAAACATAAGTAGCGTTCGACATGGCTGCATCAATCTACAGATGCTAATCTGGTAAATGGTGGTTGGGGGTTGCACGTAAAAAGAATGAAGAGAAAACGAGAAAAAAAAAGTCCAAAAAGTGAAGAAAAGACAATAAAGAAAAGACAGGTAAGAAGGATGAAAGTTTGTAAAATAAAGAAAAAAAGCCAAAAATTGGGTGCGGTACGGTTCGAAGACGAGTCAAGTAGATTTCGATAATACATTATGGCAGCCTAAAAAGAAGAAAGTAAACAGATAAGAAATACTGTTAAGAAGTATGAATTGTTGGTGTTACAAGTGGGCGAACAATGGTGTGTGTGTGTGTGTGTGTGTGTGTGTGTGTGTGTGTGTGTGTGTGTGTGTGTGTGTGTGTTTATTTTTATATGTGTTTATTCACGTTATTTTCGATTATTTTTGTCATTTTTGTTTTCTTAGTTTTATTTGCTTGCTGTGCGCTTCACACTTGTTTTTGTCATGTTGCTTTTTTTACAAATGTCAGAAAAATAGAAAGAGTTACGCCAGGTTTCAGGAAGAAATAAAGATATGAAGGATTACATGCAGCTGTAAAATTGGAGAGCAAGGAAATCAGGGGAAAGAAAGGAGAAAAAACAAGCTGAGACGGAGAGCAAGAAAAGACAAGTATAAATCAGGCAAAGACATTTTTTTAAATTATTGAAAAAAAAAAGCAGTGATATCGATAAAGTACAAATTTAAGAGATGTTTATCTATGTGATTGCATATATTTTTACATCTGTCCGATTTATGCATGTTTGTTCGGCAAAAACATCTCAGTGCGTATAGGTTTCTATTTTGACGCAAATATTTCGAACGTTTATCAGAACATGATGTATTCATATGCTCAGACATTTACATAAGAAGTGTGCGTCAATAAATCTGTGGACTGAAATGTAGTTATGATCGGAAATGTTTACTCTATAATGTACTTTCCATGTGATTAATATTTGTCATTAAATTAAGTGCATTAACTTGGAAGATTATGTAAAAAATGAATGTGGTATAAAATAAATACATTGTTTATCATTAAACCGTGCTATAGATTATCATCAAAATCCTCTTTTTTGCATTATTTTGTACTTATTCTCGTATTCGAATATTTTCAGCGAAAATATAGAATATTTGATTTTAAATACGCACGTATACACACCTACTTAACTGTACAACACAATATATATATATATACTGTCACTCAATGCTGTCATCTGGACAGTCTCAAACTTTTCACGGATTTCTAGTTCCTACTAGTTTCTTTTTTAGGCTCTCGGGGATTGTTCCAAGAGCGTCGATGATGACTGATAACACTATCATTTTCACGTTCCACAGATTAAAGCTTGTTGCAGTTGCTTTTTTTTTCAGTTCTCTGGCAAGATCTTAGTATTTATCAAAATTTTCGCTTTGCGTTAATTTCACACTATGCTGGAACTGCGAAGTCGACTCCTTGATAATTTCTTTAATACTAATTAACTCGATAAAGGTCCGTTTTTCTGTTCTGGATTGGGTTACCTGATTATTATTATTATTATTATTATTATTATTTTCAATCTCGCTCTCTTTCAATCCACTTTCGGTATTCCTTCTTTTTCCACCTTTTTTTTTTTATTAGACTTTCTTTTCACGATGCAATTTCTTCCTTCCTCTGTTGCTCTTCTGGCACACATTTCCTTTTTCTATGCTTCCTTCTCGCTCTTCACTTTCTTTCTTTTACTTCTCTTATTTCTTCTTTCTTTTTTCCGTTTTTCTACTTTACATACTTCCAATGCCGCTCCTACCATCAAGTGTACTTAATATATCGTGCAACATGGCAAGGAGACTCTCTGCACAGATGAACCGACAGAAGATTTTTCTTGACAATATCGCATCTTCTTTCTCGGGCGTTTGCTGGGTAAACGGAAAGTCAGAACAAGGCGAAAGGATTTCTAACCTCTTACTTAACGCCCATATTCCAATCCTTGCTTCACCTGCTCCCTTCACTTTCTTTTCATTATGCCTTCTCACTGTTACTCTTTTAGTCTCTTTAACCTGTTCATATTGCATCTATGTTCGTGTCTCTCTTTTTCCGTACCCGCCATTTTGATGTTTCTGCCACGGCACGTCATCTTTTACGTTGGACGTCACTCAAATTTCCATCTTTAACATGTCCTTCATTCAATTCACTTCCAACAATCTCACTTATTAGTCATCCCTCTTTAAGACCTACTTACAAACACGAATGCATATAAATATCAATGCCACCATAAGTCAGCGTTTCTATCTCTTTCTCCCCCTCTCTCACTCTCTCTCACACACACACACACACAGTTTATATGCTCACACACACATGCATATATAGATTTGACGAATATCAGTTGAAGATCAGTCACGTGAAACTCAGAGTTTGGAGTTAAAAGAATTAATTTTTTGATTATTTTTTAATATTGTTATATTTACTCTGCATCTTCGTAACATAATATTACAGTCTTAGTTTTTATCAAATTATGAATTTTGTAATTTTAGTCATTTGTATATGTATGTGTGTATAAGAGTGTTTGTCTGTACGTGTGTGCGTGCGAGTATTTGTGTGTGCGTGCGTGTACGTGTGCGTGTATCTGCCTTTGTGTATGTTTGTGTGAGCGTGTTGTCTGTATATATATGTGCGTGTAAGAGAGTGTGCGTCTTGATGGGGAAGGAGATCAAGTTAAAAATAAATGTTTTGATGCATCAAATAAATTCTTTCTTTATTATTAAGCACTGAACCATGTATTCATTTGCGTCTATACACACACACACACACACACACACACACATATATATATATATATATATATATATATATATACGTGTGTGTGTATGTGTATGTGTGTTCTGAATGTACTCTTCAGTACCAAAGAAATATTACCGGTTCAGTTTCTTTCTTTAAAGGCATATCAACCTTCTTGGGTTATTTAATGTCAAAACCATCTTTTTAGAAGAATAGCAATGGAACTATTAAAAAAAGAACCTATAGCTGGGGGTATAAGGAGATTCATATATTTATCTAGAAGATTAACCCGAAAGTGAACGTAATTAAGCGAAATCTTGTGATACCGAAAGTTTCTTTGTTATTTCTGAAACTGTCATATTTGCGATTGTCACATTTGCCTTTAACAACAAACATCACATTAATCAATTAATTACGATGACTTTTGTATTATTTTTCTGATTGACATTAATAAGGAACACACATCGTCCATTTTTTTGCTTCGCTCTTTTAACTCTTTCCATTTTCCAATTTCCTTCATTTTTTTATGTCTATTTAAAAAAACGAAATATTTTATGAAAAGACATGAATCAACCATTTGCATTTCTAATTACATGAATTTTATTGATGTACAACTACGTTCTTTTCCTGCTCATCTAATTTGTCCATTGTTTTGTTAGGTTTTGTTTTTCTTCTCCAGTTCTCTATTCAGACCTTACCCATTTTTTCTCCATTTCCCCCTAATTTCTCTAAATTATCTATATCAATTTTTTCCCAATTTGTTTCTCTCATCTTTCTTTTCCTTTTCTTTTCTGTGATATACCCACCTCCTTTTTGTTCTCGTTCTCATCTCCTTTATTCTTACATCTATTTGTAAAATCATCCTTCTTTTTTCCTTCCAATCTCTCTCTCTCTCTCTCTCTCTCTCTCTCTCTCTCTCTCTCTCTCTCTCTCTCTCTCTCTCTCTCTCTCTCTCTCTTCACTGCATGTCTCACTGACAAAACCAATCCACCTTCCACCTTCATCTTCATTTGTCTTTTATCTGTCCTTCCTTTCTTTCTCACAACCCCCAAATGCTTTACTTTTTCCCCCTTTATTCTGCCATAAAATCAGTGCAACCAATATGCAACAATCTAGGCGTCGATTGATGTGACATCCATGTTTCACCACACAAGACGTTACCTGTCAGACCACTAACATGTCACCTACCTAAGTGGGGAAGGTCACACTGCTCGGACGAACCAACCAGTGAATAAATGACAAACGACCAGGCTTCGGAAACACTTTAAGAAGTTAGTTCGCCTAAAAGTCACTACTCGACAGAGCTCTGCTATGTATATAACAAAACTACAAGAAAAAATAGTGTATTTCTATTGATACACTAATTTTCTATTATTTCCGTGAATCTTCACTCGAGAGGTTCTGAATGCAGATAAAGTGACAACAATTCTTCTGCATTCATCGTTGTATGCTGGTCGTTTTCAATATCTTTTTGCTCATTCAGTTTCAGTCTTCCTATTCTTTTTATTGTTGTTTAGAATAACTAGACGTTTGGCATTCTGTTTCAATCTCAAAGTCTCAAAGGACGTGGGTTAAACTTGACAGTGTGCAACTGAAATAATGGAATGTGTACCAATATTGATATACAAACCATAGGCTGTCGTTAGACGGCTATTTTTCATCATTTTAATGATATTGTCAGCTTAAGTATATCGAAGTAGATGACTTTCTTGGCTTCATTAATTCATGAAAGGTCCTGAAAAGTTCTCTTACCAGAAAATGAATGACTTCTTCCTTTTTATTTTTTTTTAAGTTTAAAGAAACCTCAAAAACCATGTGCCTCTTCTTGGTCAGGCCGAGAACTTTTTTGTATCCATAATGTACAATACAGAAACTATACAAAGCTTTGATAATGATTAAATGACATCGTTTTGTTATGTTTATCAAGATTTTTAAAAATGTCCTTGGAACAATTAATTTTAATCTATATACTAAATTTTAAAATACATTAACTAACTTATCTATCTATTTAATTTATATACTAATATATATATATATATATATATATATATATATATATATATGTATATATATATATTAAATAACTTATATCGGTTTATTGATTTTTATTATGAAATGTGTATTAAGAAAAAAGTATTTACTTTTGCTAATATAAAATGTTGTAGTACTTATTTACAAGATATATTAACTAAAAACCTAGTTAAGATTTCTATTATAGTTTCTTGATAAACATTAACATTGCCGTAAATGTCAAATCCAGATTTTACGAATCAGATGCAAATGAAAATTGGCCACAGATATACTCCGGTCCCTGTTAGATGGGAAAAAATCTTGGTTGATCCCCGAAATCATATAGTTCAAGAAACCCTGCTCAAGAACAGATCCTGGTATTTTGCTTGGACATGTTTTCATCATTAAGCACAAATTGTTTACACAATTACCAATGAATCTATGTTCAGACCTAACTGATTCTATTTTTGCAAAAGAGACCAAGTTGCGTGACTATATATATATATATATATATATATATATATATATATATATATATATATATATGTGTGTGTGTGTGTGTGTGTGTGTGTGTGTGTGTGTGTGTGTGTATGTATGTATGTATGTATGTATTAAAATGTGATTATTGCCGGTACTATATATATGTAACTTCGAAAAAATATACATTGTTAACTTTACAACCGCTGAAAAGTGTTTAAATGTTGTTACGAGAGATAAAGCCTCATGGAATAATAATTCTACGTCAAAATATTAAATGGACTACCGTCTAGTCACGTTTAAAACACCGGTTTTGCAATGTTAGGCAGCGATAAGCATGTTCCATACCTAGATTGGTAACCACTTAGTAACCTGAGGTAGTGTAAGCAACCTGAATCCTTTTCCAGTCTAAGCAAGGCTTATTAAAGAAAAGTTGTCTACCTTTATTGAGGGTGACCCGAAGGCTCTCTTTTCAATAGCTACTACACCGAGGTGTTGGGGAGGGCGCTACTCCTTTCCCTGGATTGTGCCACTTTACCCTTGATCCTAACTTTATAATGTTGAGTGCTAAACAAGGCGGCATCAAGTTTGGTATGACTCGACCTGGGATTGAACCCCTGTCTCCCGGACCATTGGCGAACACTCTACTCATTAGGCCATTAATAAACAATAATTATTAAACAATAACAAAATTTATGATTAACAGCAAAGTTGTGCTTAAAGCATCAGTAGGTTAAGCAACAAGGAGCTTACTCAGTACTTGGATGAGTGAATACTGAGGGATAGCAGATAATTTTTGTTGTCTGATGCCTATGTGCTAAACTTAGGAAGTTCCAACAACAAAATATTTTATCGATAATTCAAATATCTTAAATTTTGATTTTCTAGATCTTTCTAGATCTCTTCTTTGTATTTTCATTTTATCTATTTATTTATTTATTTTTCATCTTTAGTCAAAGAATTTCCCATTATATTTTCAATGACATTAAGAAGTTAGTAAAGAAATAAAAGTTCAGATGTGTACATATCACATTTTATGACCCTTTATCGTAATCAAACAGATCACAAAGTCTGAAAAAAAATCTAACCCCGGGCATTCTACGCTCTCTTCTGTTTTAACCGGAAAATCGATAATGCGAAATAATTTGACCTGACGAAAAATAGAAAAGCGGAAAGCTTGTAACATTACTTATTTATTTATTCATTTATTTATTATTTTTAATACTAAAACTTAAACAAAGAAGAAATATCTTTTCTTTTTATTAAAAATATACTGCAGGAAAATATAGTAACGAAAAAAAAAAGAGTGTAATTTAAATTTAGGAAGAAAGAAATTCTTTCAAAATTGACGGAAGTAATTTCTATTTCTCCTTGTGATAATAATGTTCCAGAAACTTCAAACGGGCACCCAGATTTTTAACATGTAAAATAAATGAGGCAGCAATTTTTACAAAATTCTATATTTCAGAAAAAAAAATTAAATCTGAATATACAAAAAATAGTTTCGGTAATTCAATCACGAATACCTCGAATGTGCCAATCGAACAAAAATTTCAAATCAAAGTGAATACGTTTGAAATTAGAAAATGGACGTGGTAAAAAAAATCATTGCTGTCACATACACAAGACGTTTTAATTTCAATTTTCTGAAAATCTGAACCTAACAAAAAATAAATATTTTTCATTCATGAAAGATATTTCTTTTTCAATTTTGTAGACGTTTTAGATTTACATGTTATTCCCTATTTTTCGCGTGTCTGTATATTATGGTGTCTCGATATAGTATGTGTTTTTTTTTTTTGTGGTTGTTTTTTTTTGGGGGGGGGTTACTAAGTCTATTCTTTATCATTTAATTTCTGTCTGTCCGCCAGACTCTCCCTTTATTCTGTCTCTCTCAATCTGTTCATAACTCTCTATCTATGCTGGTTTTATTGAAGACCACAATTGTTTCAAATGATTTTTCTCTTGTTCTTGAATTAAACTATAGATGTCTATATTCAGGGTAATAATTTAATATTTATATTTTTACATTATTTACTCATTTATCAATGCACTTAATACCAATGGAGAATTTCATGAAAAATACAACTAATAACTATGTCAATCAATTTATTTATTAATCCAAACCTCTATATATATATATATATATATATATATATATATACAGCGTATTATATACATATATATGTATTCACGAGGTTGGATTTATGAATGAATTGATTGACATAGTTATTAGTTGTATTTTAACTACATATATATATATCTATACGATATTTTTAATACGTAAGAAACTGAGGTGTAGGGAAGGGCGATACTCCTTTCCCTGGATTGCTCCACTTTACCCTTGATTCTTACCTTATAGTGCTGAGTGCTAAACAAGGCGGCATCAAGTACCATTATTTGAGTCTTTGGTATGACTCGACCCGGGATTGAACCCCGGTCTCCCGGATCATTAGCGAAAACTTCGGGTCTCCAACTGGACTTTATTTTAAGAATTTACAAAATATTTTGTAATTAAAGTTAGGGACGCGAGAGTATAAAATCTACATAGATTAGAAAAGATTTTTGTTTTTTATCATTTAAGCCCCTTTTCAGCAATGATATCTAACTTTGTAAAAATATCTGCAAGGAAAACTTTAAGAGAAGTGTATATATAAATCAATCTTGACTCTTGATTTATAGAAAAAAAACCTCAATGCATAAAATTAGTTTTTGAAACAAAGGTTTGCTTCAGGTCCTTCCAATTATGTTTGAATTTCAACTTCACAAAATTATAACTTATTACTTACTTTTCCTTTAATAGATTTTAGGGAAAAAATTATCCAACCAAAATACGTGTATTTACACTATATCAAATATAAGCATAATAGTCCGATATTATTAAACAAGCTGAAAAAAACAATCTATCAAAATTTTCCAATATACGATTTCATAAATCAAAGATATTAAAATATGTAATTATGATTCACTTGAAGATGAAAAATGAAGTTGAATTAATTCAAGTGTTCATTGAAAAGTTTAAAGGTACAAAGTAGCAATATACAAAATGATCAGCCGGGGTTTCTTGCAACCACTCCTCCTCAACAAGCTTTCAGGGTACAAATGCTATCATTTTTGCTTTAGGAATATTGATAAACAAAAATGTTGTCATCTGTTAACTCCATTTACAAAATTACTTCCATATATTTATCATTTTTTGCATCAATTTTCTAGATTATTTTCCGCATCTGTTTTATTTGCATTTTTAGGTTCCGTTTTATTATCAAATAATTATATTACACACCATTTTATTTATATCGTGATTCTTCGACAACAATAATAATAATAATAATAATAATAATTATTATTATTATTATTATCATTATTATTATTATTATTCCTTTGTCATTTTTAACTCTAAAGTAAGAAACAATTATGGCTGCACAATCGCAAGAACAAAAATAATATATAAAAGAAAGGATAAGAATGTAGAATGTGCAACGAGAAAGATGAGTCAATCTGCCATAATGGGAGTGTTTGCAGCAGTCTAAGAGAGAAAGAATACAAATGTAGATATGATTGTATAACCAAAGCACCATACTGGGATATTTTACGTCAACACGAATTCGAAGTAAACAGTAAATTGTATCAACACAAACCCGAAAATGTTGGCGGGAATGATCAGTTAAAGATATTTTATAACTTCAAATTCAAACTGATCATAAGATCCAACTAAGCAAGGTGTTCAAATATTGGAACCTTTTACAAGACCTCCAAAGAAAGTATCATAGCTAAATCTGCTGATATAAATATAACGTACAAAGAGAAGGTCAAGATAGTGAAATATCAAGACACGCAAGATAAATTAGTAGAATATGAAATGTCTCGACAAAAGCCATACCAGTAAGTTCTTAGAGCACTGGGTACCATAGTTTATAAATTATCGCAATCCCTAAAATATATTGGAATAACTACTCAATTTGTATCACTATAGAAATTCTGAATATTTTATGAAGCAAAAATCATCAAAAAGACGCTTAATATCAAAGGAAAGTAGAAGTAACCCAATACCAAGAATATAGGCAGCAAATTTATTTGTGCAAATAATAATAATAATAATAATAATAATAATAATAATAATAATAATAATAATAATACTTGGACGTTGAAATAGAGCTGAGAATGCTGATGAGTGATAATATTTGTAGTTGGAGCACTTAGAACAATCACCAAGAACATGGAAAAGAGAATCGATGAACTGGAGATTTGAGGGAGATTCAAAACCAGGCACCGCAGCACTAAAATCGATCAGTCCTGGATACCTGAGGAGACGTGGTGTCATTCAGAGTCCAGTGAAAAACAATCAGTGAAACCTGGTGGGAAAAACTCTCAAAAAAAAAAAATAATATAAATAATAATAGCAGCAGCAGCCAAAAAACAGAACTAGTTTTAATTAACAAGAAAAAAGTTCTCGTTATCTTGGAAAGATTGATGTTCCAGCGGTTCGCAAAATGAAAATAAAAGAAAACAAAAAACTGACAAATTCTTGAATCTAGCCAAAGTGCTGTAAAATCATTAGAACATGAAAATGACAGTAATACCAATTCTAGTTAGATCGTTTGGAACGGACCCCAAGGGCTTGGAAAGGAGACTGAAAGAACAAAGAATGTATATAGACTATGCAGACCACTGTTAAGATCTGCTTGAATACTTAGAAGAGTTTAGGGGATAACAGGTCAAAGAAAAGAAAAACTGAATACAAACCAATTGTACTCCTCTTAAAAATTGAACCTTGTATCACCTCCAGCTTTCTGGCCGAGGGGTTGGGTAAATACTTATACTAGATGTACAAGAATTGTTTCAGGAACATGCAGAGAACTTCATTATTTTTCCCTGGCCATCACACTCTTCAGATCCCGCTCTCACAGAGCGATTATAAAATGTGCTAGAACCACAAGTTCAACCTGCCCACCATGTAACTTGTAGTAATTAAAAAATCTTTTAGAGATCTTGTAGAGTTCATGCCTGATCGGGTAAGACCTGTTTTGAAGACATATGGAGAACCTACACTTATTCAGCAAGTGGTTATAAACTTTTGGCTCATCAGTGTACTTATTTGTATGTTTATGTATGTTGCTACATGTGTATATGCATCTGTAAATCTGTTATATATATATATATATATATATATGTGTGTGTGTGTGTGTGTGTGTGTGTGTGTGTGTGTGTGTGTGTGTGTGTGTGTGTGTGTGTGTGTGTGTGTGTGTGTGTGTGTCTATACATATCAAAGTGCGTGTATTGCAAGTGTGCGTAGAGAGAAGAATGAACACAGACGGTGAGAATGATAAAGGATTATACAAGTTAATATGAATAAAAATAAAAACTTCACGTACGGCTTTTCTATATGTAATTATACTGAGAGCTATATCGACGTTAGTGACAAGTTCAACAACCGATACTAAATCAATACTGAAAAATAACATTAACGTTATTTTTATTATTATCATTATCACTACTACAATTAATGCCAGAAAAAAATTATCTGACAAATTTTGTTTTCTTGTTTTGTACCCGTACATTTTTGTTTGTTTTTTTTTCACTGCGCAGTGCACTTTTAAACAAATTCCGCCTTCTTCGTCAGCTTAAACGATGTTCTATCAATCAACATGATCATAAAAATGGTTTTGACAGGTTTTACGTCTAAAGCTTCACGTCTACAGTTTAACCTGAATTACTTGAGCAATTTGAAAGTACAAGCTGATATTCACCATCCAGGTGGAGGAGGAGAGCCGACTTATTCTAAGAATCATAGATACATATTTTTTTAAAGTGATAGATGAGAAAAAAATTACTTTCAAGTGCCAGTGGCTAAAAACGATTTAATCTTTATTTATATATATATATATATATATATATATATATATATATATATATAGAGAGAGAGAGAGAGAGAGAGATAGATAGATAGATAGGAAGAAAAGAATATAGCTAGATAGATATAAAAAGAGTTATATATATTGGGAGAGAGAGAGAGAGAGAGAGAAGAGAGAAATAGAGAGATAGTAATTTAAGAATTTATAAGAGAAATAAAAAGAAAAAAGGTGAAAGAGCGAGAGAAGGGAGATATTAAACACTGTATGAATTTACCAAACCCCTCTGCCACGAGGAGAATTTGACACAAGGTCAATTTCTTTTAAGTAAAGCAGCTCCGAATTTTAAGTTTTCCTTCTCCGAGACTGGTTCCCAAACAAAGGCTAACTAACCCAATTTGCTTTGTTATTTACCTATAGCTTGGACAAAAATGATGGATTCATGCCTTTCTTGAGAGCATTAGCGAAAAGTGAAACGCCAACAACTTTGACTCAAGTTTTTACTCATGTCCGGATCCATTTCCAGGGATAATAATGGCGTGTTCTTTTATTCATTTATTTGCTGTTAAATCATATACAGTTATATACTTAGCTTTAAGTATCGAAAAGATAAGGATATATATGAATTTGTGAGATGATATTTTTAGAAAAGAAACTTAGTATCATATTTACTTATTATTTATCTAAATTTATGGGATGAAGCTTGATAATTTTTATCACTGAATATATTTGGACAATCGACCCCATCTTTATTGTTATACTCACAACAGACATATATTTACTCGAAGTTGAGTAAAGCCTGGAGTAAATGTGAGCAACGGAATTTTCTTATTTCTCTATAAGGAAACGAGGTTGAATGACTGCTTCAAGCACACACTCTCAGACTCAAACTCACACACGCACACATACACACACACACACGCATATATATGACAAATAATTCGGATGATGTGACTTGATGATGAACTTAAGAAATATAACAAAAAATAAAGTTGAAATATTGAACTTATTTGTATAACATATTTACAGTTTTATCAGATGCTTAATTATTGATTTCAACAACTTTGTTTTTTTTCTTTTTTACTCATATTATATATATATATATATATATATATATATATATATATATATATATATATATATATATATATATATGCACATTGTGCAATGCTTAGCTATTCTAGCAGAGCATTACTAACTGGTTCGATTCTCAGAGTGCTTCATACTGTGCTACAACTAATGACTGGTTCTTTGGGCTTTATAGCATATCACTATTTGTAGGTTATTTAAAGCAAATAATCAGTTCTATTTTAAACAATCCACTTTAGCATGAGTACACAGCTTAATTGTCAAAAGCATTACTATTTCAAGCTATTCAGTTTAGTCTAGTTGTTCTAATTCAGCTAATTTAGTTTAATATTAGTATAGATTTTCTTAACACACAGTTAAATGTCAAAACAGTTCTATATTAAACAATTCAGTTTAGCGTAAGTACAGTTTCAATATCAAAATCAGTTCCATTTCAAACAATTCAGTTTAGCATAAGTACGCAGTGTAAATGTCAAAAACATTTCTATTTAAAGCTATTCAGTTTAGTCAAACAGTTCTAATTCAAACAATTCAGTTTAGCATAAGTATGCAGTTTAGTTCTATTTAACCCATATATAGGACTCTATCAGGTGCTACCATTCCGAGCCAAAATGGACCTGGGAACAATGGCAATGAAGGGGTACTCTGCATTCTCCAAAGCCCCAGCATCACTGGAACCTCACCATTAGATGGTTTAGTGTCATATCAGGACACTCTTTGATGAGGGTCTTACCCCTCTGCAGAGAAACAGTCGGTGTATTCTACAGCCCAAGCCGATTGGGAAATACACAGAGTTAAATGTCAAAACAGTTTTATTTCAGATAATTCAGTTTAGCATATGTACGCTGTTTAGACAGTTCTATTTCGAGCAATTCAGTTTAGCATAAGTACGCAGTTTAAAAGTCAAAAAGGTTTTATTTCAGACAATTCAGTTTTGCATGAATACGCAGTTTAAGTGCAAAAAACAGTAAACTCTCCAAACTACGGTTTAGTTCTTTTTAACCCATAGATAGGACCCTATAAGGTGCTACCCCTCCGGGCCAGAATGAACCTGGGAGAGATGCCAAAGAAAGGGTACTCCGTATTCCCTAAACTTCCAGCATTAATGGAATCTCACCATCAGATTGTCTAGTGTCATATCTAGGACACTCGTTGGGGGGTCTTACTGGGCAAGCTACAACTAAGCTAAACTTAGTATATGTATATATATATATATATATATAGAGAGAGAGAGAGAGAGAGTACAGGCATATTATCACATTGTATTTTACATATAAGGCGATTATACTCTTCTGCAAGTGTTGTGTATATCTTATGTAACTAAATATCTTTTTTCGTAGATTCGACACTGATGCCCTGGTCGGAAATTTTCAAATAAAAGTCATAACCATTCTAATTTGAAAACACGTTGAATAAAGTGTTTGTGTTATGATAAAACACACAAAGATAAAAAAAAAATCAAACTAAAGAACAAATACGTGCTGAATGTCACGAATTGTTTTCTCTCTCCGATTTTCTACAACAGATCTATTCATAACTATCGATTACTTTGTGGAATTGACTGATCTGAAAATACACACAGTTCGAATTTCTTTCTTTTTACCTTTTCTTTTCTAATGTAATTATTATAAGTGTATTGAGACACATTTTTTTATTAATTCAATCAATACATACTCTGTATAATTCAATCTCCAGACAGACAGGCCAGATATCCCTACGTACACTCATATTCACAACCATTATATATTTATCGTTTTCCTGTAGAATTATCTATTTGCTTTGTTAATAAAGAAATAAATGACACATGAACCTATCGCACAAAAAGTGACAATATTTAAAAATAAAGATTTTTTATTATAAAGATTTAAATGCTGAATTTTTAAACATTGTAGAATCAAGAGATTTTTTCTTTTTTATTTCTTTGGGAGGTTTTCGGGTCATAAAATGGTGAGCAGGCATGATGTAGTTGGTCACAAAAATGAAGTGATCTCGTTGCAATGAGATGCGATCTCGTTCGTCTGTGCAAAAGTCCAAACTATCAGTCCAAATCTCATACATAAGCGCATAATGGCTGCTTAAATGCGGAATTCGCTGTTTTCAATATCCAATCCGAGTTGCATTCAACCAGGATGATTTGATCAGTGTGTCGACCATTGAACAGCAGAGTGTTATTGTGTGCAAGACACGAAGGCTCGGACGGATTGTAAAATGAGAATAAGGTGATGAAGGAAAGAGAGCACGAGAAAATGATCGAAGAGGACGATGATGTGGACGAGAATACAAGAAATGGAAATACAGACAAAAGTAAAAGCGATAAAAAGATGCTGAAAACAAGACAAATACGAAGAAAAAAGAAAAGGAGCAGAGTGACTGAGAAGATAAGACATTGACACTTTAAAAAAGACACTATTTCCAAAACTTTTTATTATTATTATTATTATTATTATTATTATTATTCCTACTACTACTACTACTGCATGTGAGTTTTTCACATCGGTAGTAACTAGTGGTTTCCAATGAAATGACAGCAAGTCTCTTTTGCTCTCCAGGACTCTTGTAAGTATTCTTGTTGATCTTAGTAGTTCAATGGTTTGGACAGTCTAGATTCTTCCTCTGATCACCAGTTAACCCAATCACTTATCCTGGTTCTTTGGGATAGTTCCGAGGGCTCCAACGGCACCTGGCACCACTGTCACCTCTATTTCCATAACTTCTTCATCTCTCGGGGAAGATCCAAGTATTTGTTCAGTTTTTTACATTCATTTCTTCTATGTGGGCTGTTGGAACGCTATAAGCATTCTTCTGGTTAATTAAAAGCAGAATTAAAACTGTTTTAAACTTTTGGGCCGTGAAGAATAAAAAAAAAAGTTTACGATAAGCAGGAAACTGATATCCCAGGTTCTGACCGAACTAATGAATAAAATATGCCTTTATAGAGCTGTTATTTTAGTAATAATTTCATAGTTAAGATTCTATTTTTTTAAATTGCCTCACGTCCAAGAAAAGAGATGAAAAAGAAAAGAAAAAAAATATTAAATTACCAACCCGCGGGCAACTTTACGTAATTTCAAACTTAAAAGACATGGCGCAATCATTTATCTAATAGCTCGTTCAACCATTCACGAATTATGGAATTAATTCATCTATTTTAGTGGTGGCCGGATTGCTAGTCAAACTGGTTTGCTGTAAGGAACGCAAGCCACATGGTCCACGTCTTCCATGTTTACAAGCACGGCAATGTTCTTTGAACCAAATACGGAAGCTACCCGGAAGTGTGGAAGGTAAAAGAACACCAGACCGGAACGATAATCTGAAACTTTCCGGTTCTGCTGGCGGGAACACACACGAGTATATTCAATTTGTTCTGATTAGATGAAGCTTTCTGATTGGATGAATTGAATAAAATAAAGATCACTGCACAGCATTTCATTGACTGGTAAATAGATGAAACACTTCAGTAATAAAATAAAAGAGAGAATAAAACGACCAATGATTGAAGTCATCATTTTTTTTCTTTTATTCATCTTGTGTCGATATTTTTTATCAAAAATAATAGTACAGACCTTACAGTATTACATTATGTTTTTAATACTAATAGAGTCTCAAAAATAAACTCTCGAATACGAGTGTATTTTGCTAAAAAATTCATACAAAATGCTTTCTCAAGTAATCGCGTAAATAAACGCCAAAATTAGACTTACTGAAAATATCGTACATCAACACTTTTGACCAAATAATTTTGGTAGGTAAATTAAGTGCATTAAAATGATAGTTTTAAAGCGGAACTTTTTTTCTCTCCTGGGAAAGATATTTCTCATTTAGAAGACTTTAACTCTTGATACAAATCAGTGGGAAACATTGGTATTGCAAGGCGTAACTAATCATATGTATTTACCAACCTCTCCACCCGAACAGGATATGACATTATGTCAATTTTTAAGTGAAGTTCAATAGATTATAAGTCAGAGTTTTCCTTCTCCTTGACCGGTTGCCATACCAAGATAGTAAAGCAGAGATCTTTATGAGCCCACTCTGCTTTACGATTTATCCAAAACTTAGGGGATAATAGTAGGATTCATACCTTTCCCGAGGTTATTAGTGCTATGTGAAATGCAAATAGCCTTGTCCAGGATTTGAACACGGGTCACCGTGTCCGTTACCTACGACGATAACCCTGACATCACGAATGCCTCCATAACTAATTATACAGAATTTGAATTTACTAACTTCAAAGAAAAAGATTAATGAATTAATTGTTTTCCAAAAATAATTATTCACTTTTTTATTCGCCTTACTAAAATGAATTTTCTATTTCATTCAACACTTTTAAAAACTTTTACAAACTGTTTAAAATTATTTCCTCACGAAAATGACCCAAGTTAGAAATTATTTGAGAATAATTCGAAGTAATTACAAACAAAAATATTACTGCTTGGTCTTATCACTTTAATTTATCGAAAGCAAAAAATTCAAAAAATTTCATAAGATGACATCAGATGGATTCATAATGGAATCCAAACACTGCAACAATGATGTAAGAAGTGTGTGGTCCGTTAGGGGAACTATGTTGAAAAATTAACTGGTCATATTCCATGGGAATATCCTGATAAGCTGATGAGTTTTTCAACCGACTCTCGTATATATATATATATATATATGACGGTACGCTTCGTATGATGTAATTGCGAACTATGTTAGCAGAGCATTGTTAGTAAGTTTAATTCTCATAAGATACCCCATAATTCTGGCCTTGTGCTACACTAAGACAAGCTTAGTAAATGAAGGTTGATATCTTTGATCATTTGTCTCAGCTTTTCTATATTTTGTCAGATTTTCCTTGTGTTCCTCCTCCTACTCCTCCTCTCTCTCCCTTTCTCTCTCTCTCTCCCTCTCTCTCTCTCTCTCTCCTCTCTCTCTCTCTCTCTCTATATATATATATATATATATATATATACTTCAGTTTCTTTTACGCATTTGTTTTTCTCTCTTATCGGACTTTACATAGTTTCCCTTACCCACTTTCCGTATCTGTTCCTCAAGTTCACTCTCTGCTTTGGTCTCTTTATATTACTTTCTTTTCACCTCCCAAGCAAACTGCCCCCAATTTCTATCATTTTTTCTTTCTTTTTTTTTTAATCAAAACTGTTTCTTTACTTGACGTCATTGTTTCGCAATTCTTCCACTCAATGCAAGAGCGGCGTGCTTCACGAAACATCTTCCACGACACCTGTGTTTGTTTTGTCTCTCGCCTGTTAAAAGAAAATCAATGGAGAAACGGGACAGAAAACAGACATCGTTTGGAGTTGGCGTTAAATAGGAAATAACGTAGGCAAATAGATATGTTTGTGCATGTGAATATATATGCTTCGGTGTGTCTTTTTCAATCTGCCTATCTTCGTATAAGAGAGTGGTGTAAGAGTCGATAGGGCATACGATTAGAAGAAAAAAATGCCTGTGTTTAAATGTGTGTGTGAGGGAAACTTTTCGTCTCTTGATTTAAATGTATCATGTGAGTATTTGTGCATTTCTTCAGGGTTTATTCGTTTTTTCTCTATATGGTCGGAATGTAACACAAGATTGAATTTTGCGTTTGAGAACCTCACATGTATATATATAGGGAGTTCAAAAAGTTGTATCTGCATATTGTGTGTGTGAGGGTGCATTTAACTCCATCCTGTCGGGTATAATATGCAACACGTGATTAATTTAATAAAGGGGCTCAGGTGCGTACGGGACCAAAAATAGCCCAATGCAACAGGGAAGTGCTACTGTAAGATTTAACTCCCCTCCCACCAAAACAAGGCTCACCAAGTTTTCTTCTTTTTTTTTTTAAACATCCTGTTCGAAAACGAGAAAGCTGAAAGGGATGAACTCACTCAAATTCCGACCCTGAGGCCGAGGAAAGTTTGTGTGTGTGTGTGTGTGTGTGTGTGTGTGTGTGTGTGTGTGTGTGTGTGTGTGTGTGTAAACGCTCATATTTGTTAGTAGTGCTTTCCTGATGAAAAAGAAACTGTATTCAAGAGTTATTCGTATATGCTCGTGTCTTATATGCGCCTAGGTATGCAAAGTACCACCCATAAATAAGTAAACCTCTTTTTTTTTTTATAAAAAGCTATACCAAGTATACCAGGATTTATTATATCTATTGAAATATTATACAACCGAAACAGATATTATTTGGTATTATTCATAATCAAACTCTAAGGCAATCAAAAATATGAATATGTAGCAATCCAAAAATAAATACATTCATGCGAAAGAAATTATTTCAAATCAATACTTGGTGTAGCCGCATTTTCTTTTTATTACTTCTTGCTACTTAAATAACATAGACCTCACAAGATTTATACAGACACTGCAATGTTTTTCCACCCTAACAGTATGCAGTCTTTCAATTCTCTCTTGTAGGACGGTATCTTTGGTTTAAAAGGAAATTAACTCTTCATGAAAAAAAATGCTAGGAGTGTTCTTATTTGTGAGCAATACTATGTGTAAGTATTTTTGTAATGCTGTGTCTATTATTTCCGTTTTATTTTATAAGAGAGATCGGAAGTCTTCAAAGCTTTAGCAGTGTCAGTACGACTGTATGGTTGCACTACTTAGACACTTATGAAACGCTTAGAGAAAACCTAGATGTAACCTATCCAAGAAAGCTGCGTATTGTTTTGAACAAATCATGGAAACAGCACCCCGCAAAACAGCAGCTGAACTGCCGCTTACTTCTCATCTCATAAACCATCCAAAAGATGCTGGGTACTACTGTGAAAATAAGGACGAGCTCATTAGCGACTTTCTCCTTAGGACTCATAAACATGGATACACCAGTATAGGCCAACCAGCAAAACTTATTTTAATTATCTCTGGGTGTTCACTCGACGTGGTTTAGAGGACTAGCTAAGAACAATGACCATTAGGGACGGATGGTGAGAGAGAATCAAAGGAAGCTGTCTGCACCCCTACGTGATAATTATAATGATGCTTTATAAGCGAGTATATATAAAGAAACTTTGTAAGTCTTTCTAAGAAAACTAAAGAAATAAAAAAAAATATTTTTAAAACTCAGAAACAAATGTATATTTAAAGTTATCCATCACAGCATCGAAATGTTTCAGGTAGCATCTTCACCTATACTATCCATACTCTATTACTAATGCATTTTAAATAATATTCATTTCACAATCACTTCATTGAGAATATTTCGTTTTACCTTCAAGTTCTTTTAGCTAGCTAATAAATGATATCTGCCTGACATATTGGGCCAAAAATGATATCTATTCTAATTTAAAGGTTTAAGGGAGAACGTACTTGCAATTCCTATTAGAATGTCCAAAATGCACTTAACTTGGCAGTATTATTCATCAAAATCTACCGTTTCCCTTCTGACCTGCATTTTTCTGATGTTTTCATCAGTTCTTTTGTCAGCCTACCAGTTTGGAAAGCTATATGTCTGATTGTTAGTCATTTTTTCTGGTCAAAACAATATATGTATCTATCTTTAAATAGAAAGATAGATAGATTGATAGATATAAATATACTGTCAAAATAGATCTATAAATCATATGTAAAATACTCATACAATACCTGCACCTAAATACATCATCGCTCATAAATAAGTACCGACCTAACTACTTCTTTTATAAAAATAATAATTTTCTTCTGGGTCAAAGATACCAGGGTTTTATTATTTCTATTGGAATATTAAACAGTCAAAACAGATACTATTAGCTATTATTTATTGCTAATATCTACAGCATTAAAACTCTGTAATCAGAAATATCAATATGTCACAATTCAAATATTAATACATCTTTTTGTAAAAAGATTATTTCATGCTATTTAGTATTTTCAAACCAAATTTGATTTTTTATTTGATTTTGTACAATCTTCCACTGAAAATAATGAAATCCTTGTATCTATGTTTTAGACGAAAAATAACTATTCATGTTTAGAAAAATATGTTATGATCTACACATTTAGGGGTGATATTGTATATGTGTTAATGTATGATATGTCTATGAATTATACATCTATTTCGACACTATACTCATATCTATCCCTCTAAATAACAGATACCACGTAGACTTTGATATCTTTTTATGCTTACAGCACCATTTTTTTTTTATTTGTAAAGAAATATTTAATTTTACACTGACTTCAAGTATGTATTTACCCAACCCCTCTTTCACAGGTAGGATGAGTCTCAAGGTCAATTTTTAAACGGGCTGGTTTGAATTCAAATTTTTCATTCTCCTTAACTGGTTACCTAACCAAGGCTAAAGAACCCAGTTGGTTTGATTATTTACCCATACCTTGAGAAAATTTTTTTTTAATTTCCGAAAGAACGAATTGCCATTATTATGCAGTCATAGTCCGACCAACATTGTAGCAATAAAATCGTTCTCAATAGAGAAGTAAAGTTGGCGACTGTAGTCAAGGGTGACCTGAAAGCTCCCTTTTCAATAGCTACTACACCGAATTGTAGGAGAGGACGTTATTCCTTTCCCTGGATTGCTTCACTTTACCATTTAAACGTACCTTATAATGCTGAGTGTTAAGCAAGGAGGTATCAAGTACCACTTTTTGAGTCTTTGCTATGATTCGACCTGAGATTGAACCCCCGGTCTCTCGTCGAACGCTCTACCACAAAACCAATGGACAGATACAGCCAAAAAGTCGTGATTATAATAACAACCAAGATGAGGACACTTGTCAATGTATATGAATTTAAAATAAACTTGAAAAAGTGTACAAAATTTAATATAAATTCTTACGACAACCATTGCAATAAAATATATTATTTTGCTTCCATACGGCGGTATTTAGAATACACTGACTGTATCCTCTGCAGAGGGGAAAGACCACCCTCACGCAAAAAAGGGGACACTAAACTATAGTTCTGGAGATCTGAGATGTGTGGAGAGGTCCTTTATTGCCATTATTTACAGCACCATTCTGTCCCAGTGCTCGTACCTGTTAGGACACCATCTATGGATTAAATAAATCTGTTTAAAAATTATTTGCATTCGATAAGACCGTGTGCAAAGAAAACCTCTTGGGAAACAATTTCTCAAGAAATGTAAATATGAACTTACAGTGAACCTGATTCCCTAACCTCTAGGCATAAAATTACTCGAGTCGAGTTGACATGCTGTTAAAATCAATCAATCAATCAATCATTTCCTTTTATTACAATTTGTTTTCAAGAAATACGCTTACCCATTGATATAAGATTAAATAAAAACTCATTTCTATGCATATCTGTGCGTGTGGTGAATAATTCGCTCATTATCAACAACAAAGTCAGATCACAGTGGATGCATACACAATCACCTATCCATATTTGGACGTCAAATAATGCGCTACGATGATAAGTTGTCCAGTAAAATTCCAATGCCTGATAAATTAGTTTTCTTTACGAAAAATTATGGGAGAGAAATTTATGACGACAAAAAAAATATGAATCTAAAATGATTTGTCAAAAAGTGACGAGTAAATTGTTTTAATCTGAAGTTGTGTAAGAAATAATAATTCTAAATATAATTCTTGGATTTTTTCCTATGGATTGCAGTAAAAGGAATTATTTTGCGATATCATGAATCTTTTCATGTACATTTATCATGCATTTTACGGAGACATTAAGAGTTTAAAAAAACCTCAAAGGTTATTACTAGCATAACACTTACGTACGGTCTTATTTTTTAATAAACTTTATTTGTAATTCTCTAAACAGCATTCTTTAGTGTAAATAATGACAACAAATAATATGCTTGTCCGTAAGGATTGAATAATGTACGGTACACTTAAAAATAGAATTCATATCACATCCTACCCGTTGCAAAGAGTTTGGATAAATATGTTTAGATGTATTTCTCTCTATGTGTGAACGGCTTTGTTTATTTAAGTTTTTTTTTTATTTTAAATAATTACCTCTTTTTATCTAACTACTTCTGTAATACTAAAAGTGTCGGTGTGTGCGCGTACGCACACATGAGTAATTGCATTTATGGGTATATGCGTGTGTGTTTGTGTGGATTTGGTGGGGGTATACTTTTACCTATACAATATTTGCAGTTATTCTGTCACAAAAAATAACGGAAACGTGTACTCTCGATCAATTAAACATTAATTGTTCAAGGAGAAAATTAGTTTTATCGTCACACAAGCTTACACATACATTCACACACATACATGGGGTACTCTCTTGTATTCAAACACATACTCCTAAGTACACACACATAAGCACACGCAGTGTTTATTACAGACGCAGACACACTCTTTCAGTATTTTCAAGAAGCTTTGCAGTTAAATTTTGGGCAATTCTTAAATGATAACAATAACAACAGCAATAATAATTATAATAATAATACGAAAGAGTTCATAGCATAATGAGCGAAGGTAGCAAACTGGTAAAAAGCAATACAAGATGGATGGACAAAGTGATTCTCTGGGAATAGAGCAAGATAAACGAAAAAATAAACAAATACTTGGATCTTGCCAGAGAGCTAAATAAGTGGTGGAACATGAGAGTGGCGGCAATACCAAAAGTAGTTTGTGCGTGCGCTTACAACTGTCTACAAGGGCTTGGAAAGAAGACTGGAGGAAATGAAGATCAGAGAAAGAATGGAGACATTCAGACATTCACAGTTAGAATACTTAGAAGAGTGTTCTGAAGATCTGAAGAGATTTGCCATTACTCAAACTTTAGTGAAAAAAACCCAAGAATTAAAACTGATGTAAAAAAAACTTGCAATAATAATAATAATAATAGAGAACTTGCCGAATTGTGGAATTTGCTGTCCCAGTGGACCACTGAGTAAAATTGAAAGAAAGCGAATAGAGGGATAAGTACATAGACCTTGCTAGGGAGCTGAAAAAAACAGTAGAACATGAAAGTGATGATTATACCAATTGCAATTGGTGCTCTTAGTTCAGTCACCAAAAAATTGGTACAAGGAAATAACAGGACGGATGGAGACTGTCCAAACAACAACATTATTGAGATAGGCCAGAATACTGAGAAGAGTCCTGGAGACTTAAGAAGACTTGCTGTCACTCAATCTCCAGCTAATGCTGATGTGAAAAACTTTCAAGGATTAAAATGGTAATAATAACAACCTGACAAAGAGACTGGTTTAACTGGAGATTAGAGGAAGAATTTAAACCATCCAAACCACAGCATTACTGAAATCGGCCTGAATACTTAGAAGAGCCCTGAATATATATATATATATATATATATATATATATATATATATATATATATATATATATATATATTATACGGGTCATATATCTAACTGTTGTTGTTTTTTGTTTTATTTTTTTTGTTTTGTTTTGTTTGTTTTACATAGCACTTTTTATTCACAAATATCTGTTTCTGTAGATTACTGTATTAGAAAACCTTATAAAGAAACCATTAAATGCTGACTGCTGTAAAGAAATTTAATGTAGACTGGAACGCTGTCATGTTATCTAAACGTGAAATGTATAAAATAAATGTTTACATTCGCGTGAAAATATTTCTCATTGGCACATATAATATTAGGAAAAATCCAGAAATTCTCCTTTTAATTTTTCTTCTGTTCATATTGTCCTTCTCAATAAGATGAAAATTTTTACTAATTGTAATGTCAATTCTAAATGTAATGTTTAATTAGGTTTTAAAAAGTTTTAAAAAATTTTCTATCTGATAAAAAGAAGGAATTCTAATTTAATAAACAAATACAGAAGATTCCCGTTGTAATGAGTAGGTTCAAATTCTCTTTTCTGCGAAAGGTTAAACCCGCGGACAACCGTGAACTAGATATATATCCAAAGTTTTTCTCTGGGAAAATCGTTCTTTTGTTTAAAAAAAAAATTATAAATTTTAGGAATTTACGCAAAAAATAACAAAAGTAAAAACTGAAATGAATTAGACAAAAAATATTTTAGTAGTGAACGATCGAAACATACGTTTTATTATGAGGACAAAGACAATCCTTCGTTTTTCATTACAGTTAACACGGATCACTTGTACAGCAGAAGCGAATAGCACAAATCGGAAACGTAAATGAAGAATTTGCTAACGATAAGATTTGAACTTTCGTTTTCAACTGTCTTGTAGAAACGTCGTTTTACTTACCAGATTCTTTACCAATTCAGCTACGAGTGAATGGATGGGAGAATAGAAATTTAAATACACCTATAAAGTCAATCAGTATTTTGTGTGCAGGTGTGTTTTTATTTATTTATTTATTTATTCTATGTTTTCTTCTAAAAGTCGAAACATTCGTAATTTGATTCTTTTGAATATATTTAAATTAATCTTGTTTGAATATTTTTAAAAGATTGATATCAAAAACTTGCATGTATATATATATATATATATATATATATATATATATATATATAGAGAGAGAGAGAGAGAGAGAGAGAGAGAGAGAGAGAGAGTTTACTTCTTTGCAATGTAGTTTTACTTTAATCAAAGTTTTAAACATGGATTTTTTTTTCATTGGATCAACCATGAATCAGTAAAACCACTCTTAGCCATTCCATGGATGGTGACATTCCAATATACTTTCGGAATATGACCTACTTAGTTTTAAGACTGTTATATATCTTAAATTAATGCTTGTCTCAAGATAAAAATCCACTTTATGGATGTTGATTTTTATGATAATCATACCCTCTTCACTAGAGGGATTGGCACATTATCTTCTTACTCCTATTTCTCTTGTACCAAATTAAGCTAAGTTTAGTGAATTAATTTTTTGAAACTGCGTGTGCAGTAGTTAGATTTGACATAGGAAATAAACTAATAAGAAAAACACGAAAAAGATAACATGAAGAAGGAAGGAAAAACTATGGCAAAGAAAATTTTTATAATGGTATTTGAAACTAATTTGAATTAACTATTACACAATGGAATCTCTGCGGAAAAGATTTCTAAAATTTAATGAGAAAAACAAGATAATCTTTGATTAAAATGTTATTAAAATAATGACAAAAAAGAAATGAACTACGTCATCGGTTGCTTTCAGAGGAGAGCGAATGGCATAAGATTATTATTCCAACCTTATTTTCAACTTTCATGTGGCTTATTTTGATTTTTTATATAGAAAAAAATGTTTTCAAAAACAAGTAAGTGTAGTGTTAAATTGATCAGTTTTCAAAGCTTTATAATAATCAGGCGTTTGTTTTGTTTTGTTTTGTTTTGTTTGATTTTTTGTCTATTGTTTGTTTGTCTTTTCCCACCACTTTTTCGTGACCCTTTAATCCCTCTTCTGGTATGAAGAAGCATTTCCTGTACTTCACAGACTTTCATTTTTTTTAATATATTATGTATCCTTTTGTTACTTATAAATCCATCTATTCATTTCTTCCTCGTGAGATATGAGTGAAAACATAACTGATAATGTTGAGTTTATGATTACAATATACATATTTATAATGTGAGTGCTTCCCTCAATAGAGTAAATGGTGACCTTCAGCGAAGTCTAAGAGACAGCAATTCCTATCAACCCTCCAGGACTCTTTTGAGTGGTATTGTAGTTTCGATGGTCTCTTCTCTAGATTCTTTAGGGCCCCGACTATGATTGGGTATCATTGTCATCTTGTTTCGCAATATTTTCTGCTCTCTTTTTATTATCAAAACAATTATAATACTCCTTTGAGAGTTTTTCATACCAGCATTTGCTGATGATCTTCTACTGGAATTTGAGTGAGAACAAGTCTCCTCAAGTCTCCAGAACTCTTCTCGGTAATCTGGCCGGTCTTAATAATGCTTTAGTTTGGATGGTCTCTCCACTCGTCCTCTTTTCCCCGATTCCTTCAGTCCCTGTACTAATCCTTTGGTGACTGTACCGAACGTACTAATTACAACTGGTATCACCGTTACTTTCATGTTCCATAGTTTCTTCAGCTCCCTAGCAAGGTCCTGCTACTTATCTCTCTTTTAGCTTACTTTCAATTTCGCTCAGTGGTCTGTCGGGACAGCGAAGTCTACTATTCGGTAGGTTCTCTTTTTTCTTTTCTTTTTTTGTTTTTTGTTAACTATCACAAGGTCTGGTCGTCTGGCCGAGATTAGGAGATCTGTTTGTATCTCAAAATCCCAAAGAATTGTGTGCGTCTCATTCTTCAGGACGGATTCTGCATATACCATTTGTTAGTATGGTCAAATTTCAACTTCCCCGTGGATTACATTCCTCACTCAGTCGTGTCTAGTCTTATCCTCTCTTTTTGTGCTAATTAGCTGCATTCGCTTATTATGTGATTGATCGTTTCGTCTCTATCACCACATAACCTACATTTGCTATTTTGTTGCGTCTTATCTGTTCTCGCTTTGATATAATTGGTCCTAATGACGTTGTTTTGTGAAATTTAGTTTCTCTCTCTTAAAGTTTCCCTTTCTTAGCCGTATCCAAGATTTCTCGAGTGAGAATTCGCTTGGGTGTCTCTTAAAATGTCCATACAGTTGTTTTTCTTCCTATTTTTGTTCTGTTGATCCTGGCATTGTTTGTATTGTTTCTGGTTGCTGTAATCAGTATTCGTCCACGCTTTTTATGTAATCTTCGAGTAGGTGGATCAATGCTATCTTCAATGCTGGCAAGTACTCTTCCTCTTTCTTTTCTTGACACATATAGTCTGACAACATTATCTCTGGGATATAAGGCCTAATGCATTGTTCATTATTATTTTTATTATTATTTCACTCCTTACGAGTTTTTCACACCAGCGTAAGTTGGTGGTCATTCACTGGAATCTTAGTCACTGCTAGTCTCCTCAGATCTCCAGGACACTTCTAATTATTCTTGCTTATCTTAATAATGCTGTGGCTGGATGGTCTCGATTCTTGCTCTGATTTACAATTCCTCCTTTTTTCCAACCTTTGGGGACCGTTCTTTGAGAACCAACAACAACTGGTACCACCATCATCTTCATGTTCTACAGTTTTGTTAAATTCTCTAGTAAGCTCCAAGTATTTGTCCTAGTATTTTCATTTTCTTTTATTTCTGCTTCTCACTTTTTTTGCTGCCAATTAGCTGTGTTGTGTGTAAAATTGTATCAGACCAATGACATCTTTCCATAATATATGCACTTTCAAGGGTTTCTGACTTTTGAACAATGTCAATGAAATTCCTTGTTTTCCTAAAAGTATCTTGAAAAATTTGGATACTGTATCCAGTGCCTCAATGACGATGGAAAATGGAAACATCTGTTGCACTCTTACGTACTTGATAGTTTAAGATTATATTTTCTCTTGCCACTTTTTCCCCCCAGTTTTAAATGGTGTTTTTTTTTTACTGGTTGAGGTGATAGTCTTCTCAGGTATCCAGGAATCTTCCAAGAAGTTAGGCTGATGTTAACATTGCTAATGTCTGGATGAACTTGATTCTTTCTCTGATCTTCAATTCCTTCATTCTTTTTCCCAAGCTCTTGCAGACTGTTGCAAATACGCCCACTACAACTGATTTTACAGTCATCTTCATGTTCCATAGAGTTCAATTTAAAAGTGCAGTAAGAGTGAGCTGAAGTCGAATTTTTTAGACCTTATTTTTCAGATAGCTGTATGGAAGGAGAGAAGTTTTAGTAAATAAACCAGACTTTGACTTGTTTACCAAACCCTAAGTTTCAGATTATTCTTCGCCACTTTTGCATCCCTCTGCCAAAATCGAAGTATTTGCCAATCTTTTTCCTTTCTTTTATGTTCATTCTATGGTCCGCTGATTTAGAAAAAATCCAAGAGATGAAAAGTTTGATTCTCTTATTAATTAACTCTAGATCTAGCCTTCTGGTTCGGTATTATTATTATTATTATTATTATTATTATCTAAGGATGAAATTTTTATTGTGTATAGATGTAACAGTAACCCAGCAAAAAAGACACATTACAGCGAGAGGAATACACTTGAAAAGTTCTATCTTAAAGAATAAAGCAAATATTTCCCTTCATATTTCTAAACTCTAAAAGAAATCATTTTCTTTTAAGTTGGCATTGTTTCCATCGATATACTTATTATTTTCTGTCGTGAAGCGAAACAGCTGAAACTTAAATACCTTTTCTAAAAACATACAATAAAATGTTCCCAAAAACAATGATTCATGGTGGCCAGGAAACGTTTTGATTGAAGCAACGTGAATATTAAGAAAAAGAAATTTAAAAAACTGAAAATAAAAATGTGTGTCAAGTTTGCATTGCTAAATATTCATTCTAGTGTCTGTTTATTGCTAGGAAAGTGAAAGAATTCCATTTCTGCGTGACCCAACAAAATCGAGTGGAGCCATTTTAAATGGTTAAGACATGCTGTCAAATTTCCAGACGATTGTTTTCAATTCTGGACAAGTCAGATCTAATCAACATATCAGGTTTGTCTTAGGGCGAGCGAGAAAGTGTTTTTCCCCAATGAGTGTTTACATATGTGTGTGTGTGTGTGTGTGTGCGCGCCCGCGCCCGCGCACATATTAGTGTGTGTATTAAGACAAGAAATACATTCATTTTATTTCGATCATTTTTTGCCTTGAATTATTAATGAGGATATTAGTAAGACATAAGATGTTATTGTTGTTGTTGTTGTTGTTGTAGTAATAATAATAATAATAATAATAATAATCATAGTCATCACCTCAAGAATGGCGAAGTTAAGGGCATTAATTACAACAACATAAACTGTGATGTTTTTCTGTTATGAATGTGCAGTTAAACCTATAAAATCATTATTTCTTAATTAGTTAAGACTTGACTTGAATATCTTTTTTCCTTTTCAAACTATTTTTGCGAGATTTTTTTTTTAAATTGCACGACGGGATTTCAACTAGTATAACTTTATTCAGTTAAACAAAAAATGATTTGGTTTAGCAAACCTGTAGAATTCAAAGATTACCATTATACATACATTATAAATCGAATCAGTCGCTAATTGTTTTTTAACGTTCCAGAATTTATAAAAAATTAATATTTTAAAAGAAATGAATCTTGCTCAGATTAGAACTCACAGAAAGTTTTATGGCCATTAATCTGACAATAATTGACTTATGATAATTGGCGAATTATAGAAGGATTATTATTAGTAGTTGTAGTAGTAGTAGTAGTAGTAATGGTGGTAGTGGTGGTGGTGATTATTAAAGAAATCATATCACCAAAATAACCAACAACAGAGAAATAGTAAAAATGGTATATGACCTCATAAAAAGCTGTTTGAAAGGAATCACTGGAGATCAAGTGGCACCAGGTCCCTTGCAAACTTATCACTTTCATAAAAAAAAGGCATCAGTTAATATTAGTTCCTAACTTATCAGAATTTTCCCCTGCCTGAGATTATTTACAATAATGGATGTTTGATTTTTCTGGAATATACTATTGCTTTTATAATAATCCTCTATATTGTGGTTGTTGTTATAATAATAATAATAATAATAATAATAATAATAATAATAATAATTATTATTATTATTATTATTATTATTATTATTATTATTATTATCTAACTCCTTTAGAGTTTTTCACATCAGTGTTAGCTGATGGTTTTTCACTGGAGTTTGAGTGACAGCAAGTCTCTTCAAGTCTCCAGGACTCGTCTCAGGATCCTGGTCGTTATTAGCAATGCTGTCGTTTGGATAGTCTCTACCCGTCCGCCAACTTCCAAGTCCTCCTGCACCAGTAGTTATTTTTGACTCTCATGGAAGATTTAATGAAAGAAAATCTCCTCAGGATTCTAGCACCCTCCTCAGTATTCTTGCTTTAGTCCTGCCGTTGTTATTCCTTGCGTTTAACCTCAATGCAAAATTCTTCTAAGCAGTTTCAAGTATTCCAGTGATGATGGGCATAAATGTCATCCTTCTGAAGTACCATTTTTTCACTTCGCTCCCAAAGGTCAGTTGTTAATTTTTATTTTTCCTCCATGCGGGTTTTTCCCTTCAGTTTTAACGGGAACATTTTCACAGGAGTTTAAGTGACAGCAAACCTTCTCATGTATCCAGGACACTTGTAAGTATTCTTGCTGATCTTAAAGTCTTGATGGTCTTGACTTTCCTCTGATCTCCAGTTACCCCAAATTTCTTTTCTAAACTTTGGGGAATCGTTCCAACATTATTATTATTATTATTATTATTATTATTATTATTATTATTATTATTATTATTATTATTATTATCTTTTTTTAAAATATTCAGTTTTATTTTCAGTGTCTTACACTCTTTTACCGGGTCTTTACCCAAAACCTGGAGTGAAGGAAAGAAATCATTGTATGTATTTATGTTTTTTGCGGCCTCTTTTAATTGATATTTTTCCATCACATTGATAATGCTCTCCTAAGGAGATAAGCAATTCCGCAAAGTGCAAATTTTAAAACTTCATATAAGTCAGAACAGGCAGAAATCTTGTTAAAATGTTTATCTATCCCTTTCTCACTATTTCGGGCGCAGTGATAGTTTGAAGGTGCCACATTTTCTTAATTTCTCTTTCAACGTCTTTGTATTTGCTTATTTGATTATATTCTCTGATTGAAATGTTATCTGTTGGCACTGCCATATCAAGTGAAAGGCATTTTTTCTCTCATAGTCGTTGTCGTCAACATAATAATAATAATAATAATAATAATAATAATAATAATAATAATAATAGGACTTGTGGAGTAAATTTAGTTCAAGAAAAGTGCGGGATAAAATTCTGTTTGAAAATGAATAAATTTTCTTCCACTGAAAAATATCTGCCGACCGATGCGAGAAAAAAAAAACTTACACTATTTATAACTGAATCCGGCTATTAAATGAAATAATTTCCATTTCTTTTTTTAAGGCGATCCCAAAGGATATAATGAAATACGAAACCCTCGCAGCCATCAAACAAGCCTAGAGGAGGAATATTTTACAATAAAAAGCGTATATTATAAATTTATATCTATTTATCATTTTGAAAGTGTTCCTTGATGTTTTCATTTGAATATGTTTCTGTTTTTTGTACTATGAAGGTGTAAACAGCTTATTGCTCGCAAATATTAAATCGTGGATCAGTCTGATTAATTATATCAACTATGATTAAAGAAAAAAGGAAAATAGAAAATGATAAAAGAAAGAAAGAAAGAGAAGAGAAGAGAAGAGAAGAGAGAAGAAGCGATAACGTTTTATATCAGACATTTATCATCTACTTCAATAGAATGAAAGGAAGAAAGAAAAGAGGAGAAAAACAAAGGAAAAGAAGACAGAAACAGAAATAAAGGAAAGCATAGATAGATAGATAGATAGATAGATAGATAGATAGATAGATAGAGATAGCGAGAGAGAAAAAAATTATTTTAAATAAGAGATAGAACTGTATTACGAATAAAAGAAATAAGTATAGTATCATTTTGAAAACTTATTTTGGGCGTTTATTATTAAGTAAAAAAAAAAAAAAAATGAGATGATGTTTCAGAAAAAAAAGAAAGAAAGAAAAATGGGAAAACAGTAAAGGAAAAGAAAAGAGATGAGCAAAGAAAAAAGAAGACAGTTTAAAAGTGACAACTACTAGAAACAAGAAAAGAAACAAATCTGAACGAGAGAAAAACAATAAATAAAATCAAAACACAGATAAAGCGAAGAAATAAAAAGTAAAAGAAAAGAACAATAATCGAGTGATAATAGCGAAACAGGCTCGAGTCGGGAGGGGGGGTGCATGGTGCCGGATAAATATTAAGTGGTGGACCGAGAAGCGCGAGGTGGGCATTACAAATGAGATAAATTGAAATGTCAAAAATTGTGGCCCGTGGGCTTGAGGAGAATCCATCTGTCAAGGAATTAGCTTCTCTTTCTTTCATTACCTCCCTCTTTCTTACATTACGTCTCTCTTTCTTTCATTACCTCCCTTTTTCTTTCATTACATCCCTCTTTTATTTTCATTACATCTCTCTTTCTTTCACTACGTCCCTCTTTTTGTAATTTCACCCTCTTCTCCTTTCACCTTCTGTGGTTCACCGTTTCTGCTTGGGACCACGGG